>JBBBDQ010000820.1:2822500-3160000 GCA_037127315.1 Ascarosepion bandense | reverse complement strand
ATATACATCACACGCTAAAAGCCTTTTGCCTTTTTTTACCGAGCGCCTATAGCTCGGACGTAGAATCGCCGACTCTTGACAATTTGGTCGGGTTTTAATCCTGGCTAAATGTAATCGGATGTCTAAACGTACCGACGAGCTGTGATACAGCGAAACAGACCTGCTTGCCGGTGAACACACACACAGACACACACACACACACACATACACACACACACACACACACATATATATATATATATATATATATATATATATATATATATACATGAGAATAAGAAAAAAATTAAATGCACTTTCGACATAACATAACTTTATGTTTGTCTACGTCGTCGTCTACTCATGCGTGCTTATACTTGCTACTATTATGCCCACATCAAATCGAGGCAATTATTTGTATCTAAGTTTGAAACATCAATTACTATTTAAACTATTTGCATTCTTCGAATTGTTGTCCTTATGTTTATTGTCGTATTAGCGGCGTTTCGACCGTTCTACGCTCTGAATTGCTTTAATCAATGTAATAATCATTATTATCTAATTTGCAAGTAAACAAAAGTATTGATTGATTGGTTCAAAATTCACATGACCCAAAGAGTTTTGATTTTAAAACCTGACCGAAAGCCCCAAATATTGGAAAGATGAGTTATAAAACGGAATTAACTAAAACTGAGATATCCAAAAACCGGGCAAGTGTAATTTGAGCTATATATCCACGTGGAATAAATAAATGATTCGGTTTGAACTTCCGAAAGAGGCCAAAGCGAACTCCAGACAAAAGGTCGGAATTATGGCAATAAAAATGAGTACAACAGAAATACTATTTTAACTTCAGGAAAGATCAGAAAATGAATGTTTTAGCTGCCGGCCCGTTAGATTTGCATAGGGCCATTTTTTTTATCAATTCCAGGCTCAAGCTGCTCTATCATCCACCATACAACATTAACAAAAAAGCAATAGCTTTTTCTGACCCTCAAATATCATAAAATGTATTGAGAAAAATGCAAGGTTTAATCACACACGATTTGGATGAAAAAATAACAAAATTAAATGATTTACCAAAGTGACAAAGCCACTAAGATGAAAGAGATTACTAGACGTAGAAAAATTAAAAAGTAAAAACATTACGAATTTGCTGGAAGAGAAAAATAGTAATCAGGAGGACAACAGATAACGAATGACTTTGCATTTAAATTTGTGAAGTTTAAAAGTGATGGAAAGCATGAAGCTAGAATAGAGTTCCATAAACGAGAAATGAGAGAAAAGAAGACATTAGCATAAAAAGTCACTGAAGTCGCCAGACCAGGTTCGATAATATTAGTGATTCTTTGGAATCAAAGAGCTCATGGTAAATAGCAGGTGTGCTGAACTATATGCGGAAGCAGTATTTTAACAATGGCAGAATGGTAGACATATACACGGGTAGAATGGATTCCAATGAGAAAAAATGTCTCACACAGCATTAAACCAACCCTCGTATTTGCTTACTTAGTAACAAATTAAATAGGCAACATTATTTTAATTCTAGTTAATTTTTCATTTTTGTTGCGACAAGGGCAAATTATGCTGCAACACGTAAGGATTGAACTCACTTATAATTGTTCTATCAAGAGATGCTTGCTAATCATTACACCACGTGGAGATGCCAAATGAATATCTTAGCGTAGGTTATATATGTGTCTTAAGACACAAACTTTGTAGCACCTAGTGAGGATCGAACTCACTACTAAATCGTAATTGTTCTATAAAGACATGCTTGCCAATCATTACACCACGTGGAAATTCCAAATGATTACCGAAGCGTAGTTTAGATGTGTCATAAGACACAACGTATGTAGCACCTAGTGAGGATCGAACTCACTACTAAATTGTTATTGTTCTAGCAAAACATGCTAATTATTCATTACACCACGTGAAGAGGACAGTTGATTATCTTATCGTAGTTTAGATGATCTCAACACACAAAGTATGTTGCTCCCAGTGAGGATCGAATTCACTACTAAATTGTAATTGTTCCATAAAGCAGGCTTATTAATCATTACACCACATGGAGATGCCAAATAATTATCTTAACGTAGTTTAGTTGTGTCTCAAGACACAAATCATGTAGCACCTAGTGAGGATCTAACTCACTACTAAATCGTAATTGTTCTGCAACACATGCCTTCTAATCGTTACACCACGTGGAGATGCCAAATGATTATCTTAAAGTAGTTTAGATGTGTGTCTCAAAACACAAATTATGTAGCACCTAGTAAGGATCGAACTCACTACTAAATCGTAATCGTTCTAATTAAACATCCTTACAAATCCTTACACCGTGCCAAACGATTATCGAAGCCTTGTTTGGATGTCTCATAATACACAAATTATGTAGCACGTAATGAGGATCGAACTCAGTACTAAATCATAATTGTTCAAACAAGACATGCTTACCAAACCTTACACCACGTGAAGATGCCAAATGATTATCTTAACGTAGTTAAGATGTGTTTTATGACACATGTATATAGCACCTAGTGAGGATCGAACTCACTACTAAATCGGAATTGTTCTATCAAGACATGCTTACTAATCCTTACACCATATGGAGATGCCAAATGATTATCTTAACGTAGTTAAGATGTGTTTTATGACACATGTATATAGCACCTAGTGAGGATCGAACTCACTACTAAGTCGGAATTGCTCTATCAAGACATGCTTACTAATCCTTACACCATATGGAGATGCCAAATGATTATCTTAGCGTAGTTTAGATCTGCCTCAAGACCCAAACTTTTTAGCACTTAGTGAGTATCAAACACAATATTAAATCGTAACTGTTCTATCAAGACATGCTTGCTAATCATTAGGCCACGTGGAGATTCCAAATGATTATCATAGTGTAGATTAGATGTGTCTCAAAACACAAAGTATGTAGCACCTAGTGAGGTTCGAACTCACTATTAAATCGTAATTGTTCTATCAAGATATGCTTATTAATCATTAAACCACGTGGAAATGTCGAATGATTATCTTAGCGTATTTTAGATGCGCTCAATTCAGAAAGTATGTAGCACCTAGTGAGGATCAAACTTACTACTATATCGTAATTGTTCTATAAAGACATGCTTGCTAATCATTACACCACGTGGAGATGCCTAATGATTATCTTAACGTAGGTTAGATGTATCATAAGACACAAAGTATATAGCATCTAGTGAGGATCGAACTCACTACTCAGTCGTAATTGTTGTCGTGTGACAAGCTTGTGTCCCAATACACCACTCCCAAATTTTTATATTAAACGACTGTGTATTTAATGGAAATTCCAGAGATACATTTTTGACAATCATGTGTGAGTTAAATTAACTTCAGCTGGTATTGCTTCTTTGTAATTATCAGAGTAATTAACTCTTTAACAACAACTGAGGGAAGACACAAAAGTGAATGCCTCAATTGATTAAGCAACGAAAGACTTCCTATCTTTGAAGATAATTTCTTCTTGTGTCTTTTTCACCCGACGTTAAAGAATAATGATGTCAGTTTCTTTCATCCACTTAAATATTACCAAACAAACAAATGTCTTGCAGTTAATAAAACCTAATTACGTGAAAAACGCAGAAGTAAATTTTTTTGTACTTAGGAGTCTTATGAAGGAAACCTAAATATGAATGTGATTACAATGAACCGCGCTTAGCTTCTAGAAGCGCCATAGGATATTCGAAAATTTTACTAATTCTAAGAAAAACTAAATCCACCACTGGGAAGTTTGGATCACTGTAACGTGCCAGGATATTTTTTCTGCCTGAATCCATCTTGCACATGCACAAATCAACCATCCGTCCGTGCATGGAATACTGCTGTCATATATGGTCAGGCGTCCCCGTTGTTCATCTCAGTGTTCTCGACCGGCTCCAGAGGAAAATCAATAATGTGATAGGTACCGACTTGGCGGCTCCACACCAGCCACTTTCTCACCGACGGGATGTGGCTTTTCTTTGTCTGTTCTATAGATATTTTCATGGCTTCTGCTCCGACGAACATAAATCACTGGTGCTCTTGCTACATGAGTTTACTCGTGCAACCAGACTGGCAACTGGGTCCCACCCATTCACAGCTAGATCAAACAAATGCAGCCGACAATTCTACTCCAACAGCTACTTTTCTCGCACTTCCCGCCTGTGGAACTCTCTTCCATATAATTGCTTTCCTGACAGTTACAACCTCCAGGAATTTAAATGCAATGTCATTACCCATCTCTTACCCACTTGATTCCAGTTCTTTCTACATCACCCTGTATATCTTTTCCATTCTCTCTAACTTTGCAACTGTCATCGCACCTGTATTCCCATCCTTCTCTTGCTCCATTCTCTGACATTTCCTGTAACCGTCTTTCTCTTTAATCTCCTCCTCCTATCTAATCTTTTTCTCTTATGTAGCCCCCTGCGCATCAATGGCGTTACCGTCTTGCTTGGGGTGAAACGATTTTAAAAAATCGCAATATCGTTGCCCCGACAGTCAGTCAGTTAAGTGCCATACATGATACACGCTCTGAGCGATCATGTCTCGAAAGAGACATGACTGACTGGGCAGAAGTTTATCCCGCACTAGGTTGCCATTGCTTTCTGCGGTAGACTGGCTGCCCGCCAAGGCTATAGAACTCAATCTGTCCTATTATTTAATCCATAACTGGAAGGAAGAGACGGATTAATACCTGTCCCAAGGGTATTTGCGCGTAAATGAATGCAAGGAATTCAACTGGAATTCGAACTCGGCACCCGGTGTCGCGTTCCGAGTCGATATCCACTGCACCACAACGCACATTGCCCCGACACACCGTAAAAATACAAGAAAGGAACTTGCAACGAGCACATGGTGGATAGCGAAATAGAAGTATTTCTTCTTTTTTTTTTTCAATTTAAGATTTCAACTCTCGATGACGCGTGGTTAATAAAAAATATGTTTTCCATTCTGGTCCATTCTTGAATTACTCGGTGCATATAATTTACCTTGTTTTGGAGTTTATTCTCTTTCGGGTAGACATGAACAATTAAGAAAAGGTTAGACATGGTAAGACCAGCTCAGAGATGACAAGACAAGCGTTATACACAGTAACCGTGTGAGCGGGAGCTGGGTAAACTTTGACCACTGGCCTGAGCGTACGCGCACACGGTCCCCACGTTAAAAGTTAACCTTGTGTCACAACTCGCTCTAGTGGAGGAGTAGGGTAAAGAAAACGACATTCTGTAGGTAATTATTTATTATCTATCAGTTGTGTGTCCCTCTTTATGCAGAGTGCGACTCAGTTGTGGCTTTGTCCGTCGACAAAGACGCAACTGAGGAAAATAAATACTGAGACTAGCCATTGACTCGTAGTCGTTATCAAGGCCAGGCTACTGGCGGTTGCAGGGTCTAGGAAATTTTTGTCCTTGAGTGTACGCTCTCAGGTTCCCTACGTTTAAACCGACCTTCTGTTACGTCACGTCTCACCGTGGAGATAAGGATAGAAGCCTAATCGGTTCATAATATATCTGATAATCTGAAAATCTGAAGTTACATAAATATTACATAATCACTGTTCTAGGATTTGGGAGAGTTTCTTCTTTGATAAGGCTCATTTTTCAAGAAGTGGAAGATCATGGCTCTCTCAGTCAGTTAAGTGAAACACGCTTGGGCGATCATGTCTCTCTCTCGAGACATAACTGACTGGGCAGAAGATTATCCCGCAGTAGGTTGCCATTGCTTTCTGCGATAGACTGGTTGCCAGCCAAGGCTATAGAACCCTATCTGTCCTGCTATTTAACCCATAACTGGAAGGAAGAGATTAATACCTTTCCCAAGGGTATTTGCGCGTAAGTGAATGCAATGAATTCAACTGGAATTCGAACTCGGGTCCCCGATGTCTCGTTCCGAGTCGATATCCACTGTACCACAACGCACATCCTCATGGCTTTTTACTACTTCTTAAATTTTGTAATTCTTGGCAATATTTAATCCCCATACTTTACTCTCATTCAATCTCCCTAATCAAATTGACAAAATAATTGTTTACGACCACAGAGCTCTGAAACACCGGTTCACGTACGTTCACCGACGTTAAGCAATGTCGAACCTGTTCAGAACCTAAATGAGTAAACGTTTGGGAATAACAGATGCAGTAAGTTTAGATGTGCCTGTGGTGGGTATAATGGCTCAGAATTGGGAAACTTATGAATCCGTCTTTACTCCCACTTTAATGACTAAAACATTATTAATGAATAAACAAGAAACAATTTAAATATTTTCTTGATTTGAATTACTTGCAAATGATTGATAAGCAGAAGGAAATTATCAACCAACGATAAAAAATCTTTTTAGTTAACTCACTCTTTGTTTTTTTAAACCATCTTTTCTCATTATGTGATTGAATTTTTTCAACTGTTCAATTTTTTCAATTTTTCAACTGTTCAACTGTTGAATTTTTCAACTGTTCAATTTTTTCAACTGTTCAATTTTTCAACATTTCAACTGTTCAATTTTTTCAACTGTTCAATTTTTTCAACTGTTCATTTTTTCAACTGTTCAATTTTTCAACTGTTCAACTGTTCAAATTTTCAACTGTTCAATTTTTTCAACTGTTCAGTTTTTTCAACTGTTCAATTTTTCAAATTTTCAACTGTTCAATTTTTTCAACTGTTCAATTTTTTCAACTGTTCAATTTTTGAACTGTTCAACTGTTCAATTTTTTTTAACTGTTCAATTTTTTCAACTGTTCAATTTTTCAACTGTTCAATTTTTTCAACTGTTCAATTTTTCAACTGTTCAAATGTTCAGTTTTTTCAACTGTTCAATTTTTTCAACTGTTCAATTTTTCAACTGTTCAATTTTTCAACTGTTCAATTTTTCAACTGTTCAATTTTTTAAACTGTTCAATTTTTCAACTGTTCAATTTTTTCAACTGTTCAATTTTTCAACTGTTCAATTTTTCAACAGTTCAATTTTTCTTCTAAATGTTCTTCGATTCTGTTTTATTTTTTTATCTTGACTCACATTTCTACCAATGATATTCTCAGTATCCTCCAGGAGAACTATATTTCTGTTTACCCCATCTCATCATTTGTAAGAAAATCGTCAGACCATTCACTATTATAAAGGATGATCGATATGAAATGTCAGTTCAGCACTCGTTTCTTTGTTTCTAAAGAAACATTCTTTTTTGTTAGTTTCGTTTAGGTTATAATCTGTAATTTAAGTGCACATTCAGATTTCTGCCATATTTTCCGTCGTCTTTTTGATCACTTGCCAACTTTTATTCACCGGAATCTGTCTTACGTATTTATAAATCAAACCATTCATCCATGCTTCGAATATTGCAACCACACATGGTCTGGTGCTCCTGCTATATATTTTGAGATTTTTTATAAAATCCAGAAAAGAATCTACAATGTTATTGGTCCTTTATCTGGCATGCCAATTTCAGTCACTTTCCCAGCGGTTTAATATATCTCCCTCGTGCCTATTCTAGAAATAATTTCATGGTAATTATTCGGATAAACTTTGATCTATGGTACCTAGATTTTATGAATTTAAACGCAATACTATATAGATTGGATGTACGTTACGGTGCAGAAGATATCGAATCGAAACGGAACGAGAAATCGAATAGCCGAATTCGAATTCTAGTTGAATTTGTCGCATTCACTTACGTGCAAATACCATTTGGTAAGGTATTAATCTGTCTTTTCTCTCTCCCGCTATGGGTTAAATGACAGGACTGATTGGGTTCTATAGCCTTGAGGAGTCCCTAGTTCACAGCATAAAGTATTCACAAGCTACTGCGAATACTGTAGATAGTAACTGACATTGCATTTAAATTTTTAAAAATTAAAACTGATGGAAAGCATGAACCCAGAATGGAGTTTCACAAACAACAAATGAGAGAAAAGAAGTCTTTGGCATAAAAATTCACTGAAGCGAAGTCGTCAATTCAGCTTCAGTAATATTGCTAATTCTTCTTTGGATTTTATTAAAGAGCTCATGGTAAAGAGCAGGATCGCTGGACCATGTGTGGAAGCAGTATTCTAAGCGCGGCCGAATAATAGACTTATACACAAGTAGAATGGATTTCTGTGAGAAAAATTGTCTCACACAGCGTTGAACCAACTTTCGTATTATCTGATTTAGTAACAAATTAATTAGGCAACGTTACTTGAATTCTGGTTAATTTTTTAATTTTTGGTGGGACAAGGGCGAAGGTATGTGGCAACTAACTTGTAATTGTTTTATCAAGACACAAAGTATATAGCACCTACTGAGGATCGATCTCACCACAAAATCGTAATTGTTTTATCAAGACATGCTTGCTAATCATTACACCATGTAGGGATAACAAATGATTATTTTAGCGTAGTTTAGATGTGTCAGAAGACACAAAGTATATAGCACCTAGTGAGGATCGATCTCACCACAAAATCGTAATTGTTCTATCAAGACATGCTTGCTAATCATTACACCACGTGGGGATAACAAAGGATTATTTTAGCGTAGTTTAGATGTGTCTCAAGACACAAAGTATATAGCACCTAGTGAGGATCGATCTCACCACAAAATCGTAATTGTTCTATCAAGACATGCTTGCTAATCATTACACCACGTGGGGATAACAAAGGATTATTTTAGCGTAGTTTAGATGTGTCTCAAGACACAAAGTATATAGCACCTAGTGAGGATCGATCTCACCACAAAATCGTAATTGTTCTATCAAGACATGCTTGCTAATCATTACACCACGTGGGGATAACAAAGGATTATTTTAGCGTAGTTTAGATGTGTCTCAAGACACAAAGTATATAGCACCTAGTGAGGATCGATCTCACCACAAAATCGTAATTGTTCTATCAAGACATGCTTGCTAATCATTACACCACGTGGGGATAACAAAGGATTATTTTAGCGTAGTTTAGATGTGTCTCAAGACACAAAGTATATAGCACCTAGTGAGGATCGATCTCACCACAAAATCGTAATTGTTCTATCAAGACATGGTTGCTAATCATTATACAACCTGGAGATGCCCAATGATTATCTTAGCGTATTTTATATGTGTCTAAACGTGGCCGAATGGTAGACTTATACACATGTAGAATAGATTATCCTGAGAAAATTGTCTCGTACCCACTTAAACCAACTGTGGTCAAATTGTAGAAAATCTTTTGCCCAGTCAGTTAGGTCTCTTTAGAGACATGATCACCCAAGCGTGTGTATCATATATGGCACTTAAGAGACTGACTGACTAGATTAGCAACAAGGTCTCATCATTTCGATGGTAAATACTTTCACGGTTTGTGTTCTGATAAACTTAGCTCACTGGTGCCCCCTATATATGAATTTACTCGATTCACAAGACTAGCGACTAGGTCCCACCCTTTCACTGTGAAACCAATAAAATGTAAATGCAAATTCTACTCTACCAGCTTCTTTTCTCGCACTCCCCGCGTCTGGAATTCCCTTCCGTTTACTTGCTTCCCCAACAGCTAAAATCTACAACAATTTAAATGCAAAGTCAATAGTCAGCTCCTATCTCTCTAACTTGCATCCTGTCTCGTATGCTCCTGTCACCGTCCATTCCACTCTCGTCAGTATTCCCATCCTTTTTCTACCCACTTCCTTACACCCGTTATAACTTGTCACTATTTCTCATCACTTTCCTCCTATGTAACCCCCTGCACACCAGTGGCAGTAAACTGTCTTGCTTGGGGCGATATGATTATAAAAATCGTTATTTCCTATACTCTTTAGTCCCCTTCCATAATTTTCTCACTTCTTAATAATATTTTTTTTCCCTTTTCGTAATCTTTCACACCCGGTAACCTCTTGTATCTTAGTATCTTTATTGAAACGCTTAAAAGCAAAATTCACAGAGAGTTAAATTTCTGCATTTGTATGTTTTTGACATCACCATTCTTAGCTAGCATTTTTGAATTTCACTTTTGTTTAATGTCATACTTTTTTTTTCTTAGTTCTTATATACACTACCGGACATAATTATTAGGCTACCCCTGTTTTTTTTTAATTGATGTATTTCGTACTATTTTTAGTATTTATTGTCAAGTGGATAATTCTAAATGAAAATAGAATGGTTCTTTTGTTATTATTACTTTGCAAAATTTTACAAGGCAAATAGTGACAATTTACCCATCGCACCCTGTAGATTGAAACTATGTATTTCATGCTATTTTTAGTATTTATTGTCAAGTGGATAATTCTAAATGAAAATAGAATAGTTCTTCTGTTATTATTACTTTGCAAAATTTGACAAGGCAGCCAAGAAGCTTTTGCTTCGGCCAGCCAATAAGAAGAAATTTGCATAGGGAAGAGAGCCCAAAAACTGAACACCAGTTCATTTGATGCACATTTTATTGTGCAGTATTAACAAAAGGACCATTCTATTTTCATTTAGAATTATCCACATTGCAATAAATACTAAAAATAGTATGAAATACATCATTTTCTTTTAAAAACTGTGGCCGCCTAATAATTATGGCCGGTAGTGTATCACACAATGATCAACTGTCAAAAGAAAATATATTTAACTGTTTCCATTTTGGTTCCAGGATTTCAGAAACATGTGGCAAACAACAGGATCACCACTCCTGTCAATTAGTTAAGTGCCATATAGGATATTAGCTTCAGCTATTATGTCTCACTGGGCAGAAATATTCCCGCAGCAGGTTGCCATTACTTTCTGCGGTAAACTGGTTGCCAACCAAGGTTATAGAACCTAATCTGTTCTGTTTTTTAACCCATAACTGCAGAGAAGAGACTGATTAATACTTTTTCCAGGGATATTTGCACGTAATTGAATGCAACGAATTCAACTAGAATTCGAACTCGGCTCTCTGAGTTTCACCAAAAACACATCCTAATTTTTTTCTAGCTAATTAATTTAAACATATGAACGCAAAGGCAATTGTTTTAGGATTTTCTAATTGAAGACGTCATAAAAAAATAATCTAGTAAGATTGTCCTTATCAAACTTCTGGAAGTACCTCCTCTTTTATGTTCGGGTATATCACTCAGTGCAAAGACTATTTTGGTATCTAAGTGCCAGTATGACGAAGTATTCGCAGATCAACCCCTCTTGTAACAAAGATTCTTGATTGATATCAAAATCGATTCAAATATCTCGCGTGAGCTTCAAACTATACGTGAAATGGGTGAAATTAGTGAATTTTCATTTTTTTCTGAATTGTACGTCTAGACACGCCTGATGCTAGAAATTTTAAAAATTTAATATTTCGTGTTTATATGACTTCGGCGTTTCCTCTTCATTCATAATACTAACCGACGTTTGCATTTTCATCTCCTCTTTCTCGTTTGTGTGTGTGTGTGTGAGAGAGAGAGAGAGAGACAGAGAGAGTTATTTTAAGACAGATTGTATTTGTAAAGGAACAAAATTAATAAAAAGACAAGCGGATAACTATTCTTAGCAGACGCGTTTCGCCTTGTTAGGGAATTTATGAAGGCAAAAATACCGATTTATTTCGTTGCAAGCGTTTATATGCAAGAGTAAGGATGTCTTTATTAAGGCTTCAACGTCTGGTTAGACAAAATTAAGAGATCAATATTAGAATTTTTTAATAAAAGAATATATATATATAATCATCTGCAGATAAGCCTGTTTCGCTGTATCTTAGTGTAGCTAGATTATCAGTGTAGATTCAGGCTAAGATCGAAATCCGACTCTACTTGTCATGAGACGAACATCTTACCACTGTTCTCTACGTACACGGCAGAGATAGACAGCTCTTCACACACAACAGGTTATTCACAGGATGTAAACAAACCCCGATGAGCGTTCTATTTGATAGTCGAACCTAGCACAACAATGTTCAATCCAGTAGTCAAAGAACGTAGCATAAAGTCATAAGCAGTCACCGTTTTACATGAAAGTAAACCCTCTCTAAAATGCTCTATCGACTAGCAAGAGCAAAAAATATCAATCTTCAGAAAAGATAGTTTCGTTGTATCACAGCTCCTCGGTGAATGCAGATAGATTATCTGTTTAGCATCAACCTGGTATCGGAATCCGACTAACAGACAAACATCTTTCCACTGAACTATCAGTGTACACGGCACACACACACACACACACACACACACACACACACACACACATATATATATATATATATATATATATATATACAGAGAGAGAGAGAGACAGAGAGAGAGTTCCATCAACTAAATGCATATATATATATATATATATATATATATATATATATATATATATGCATTTAGTTGATGGAACTCTATATATAAATATATGGATATATATATAATTCCATCAACTAAATACGTTGGTTTAGTCGGATAAAAAAAAACGCGTTTTATGAATTTTTTCAAGTTTATCATTCAATTAATTACACGAATATTCAATCTAATTTTTGCACCAAATAAAAGACAGCAGAATAGCGTTAAAAACCTAGATACTTAGATATTATTAATCAAGATGAATGAAGGCGACATGCCATAACAAATCAGGAGTTATTTTATTGTTTCTTTGTGTGCAAACCACATATTTTTGGGGACTCATAATGAGAAAAAAATTGTCCAAATGATTATTTTTTTAACCTGTTAGCAGCAGATTCAGAAATTCAGTGCATCAAAGCAAAGCCTACCCAGGTGCTGACTGTGGAAGCGACCACATCTCAGTCATCTGCAAATTAAAAGTGAAACTCCGGAGATTGAAGAAGCCTAATGCAGCACGAAAACTGTTATACAAAGCACTCGTGAATGACCTCAAACTACAGAAAGAATACACTAACAGTGTGAAAACCAAATAGAAAGAACAAACTAAGAAAGGACACTCAAAATTGGACTCGCTAAAGGAAGCAATACTGAAATCAGCAAACAATATTGCCCCAAAGGAAAACAGGCGCAGAAAGAAAAACGAGTGGATGATGAAAGAGATTCTGGAAATGATGCAAAGGAGGCAGAAAATTATATCAAGACATGGAATGAAGTACAGGGTACTACACAAGAAAATAAGAAGAAAATGTAAACATGCTAAAGCAAAATGGCTCAATGACAAATGTGCAGAAGTAGAGAGATTGAGCAGGAATAATAAAGCAGACATGCATAAAGAAATAAAAGAACTGACAGGACAAAAAAAAACCTGCTCTTCAACAGGATGTCTAAAATTTAAGAATGGAACAATCAATTTGGAGAAAGATGAAATACTCTAACGATGGGAAGAATATATAAAAGATCTTTTCCACGACAAGAGAGAACAACCAATAATACGCAAACATGAGGACGGACCGGAAATATTAAAGTCTGAAGTAGAATCTGCAGTAGCCAAACTGAATAGAAACAAAGCAGCGGGAACAGACGGCATAGTCATAGAGCTGCTGAGAGCCCTGGAAGAATTTAGTATAGAAAAAAATTACTGAAATAATAAATGAAATTTATTATAGTATGGTTATACCAGATGATCTCAGCAATTCAATCTTCATAGCACTACCTAAGAAGCCAGGAGCAAACGAGTGCGAACTCCACAGAACCATCAGTTTAATGAGCCATATAACAAAACTGATCGTCCGAATCCTGATGAATAAAGCGAGTCGCAGAATCAGGCAAGAGATAGGACACGAACAGTGCGGGTTTGTTAACGACACTGGAACAAGGAATGTCATATTTATGATTAGGATGCTCTCCGAAAGGGCAATACAAATGAAGAAGGACTTATACCTGTGCTTCATTGATTATGCGAAGGCGTTTGACAAAATACGCTACAAAGAACTGATGAAGATGCTCGGCAGCCTGAACATATTTGGGAAAGACTTGAGAGTAATCAAAAATCTTTACTGGCAGCAAACCACTTGTATACGGACAGGTAATGAATTGAGTAGATATACAAAGATAGAAAGGGGCGTAAGACAGGGATGTGTCTTTTCACCGGATCTTTTCAACTTGTACACCGAGAATATTTTGAGGACCCTAGAAGTTATGCCTGGATTCGTAATCGGAGGCCACAATTTAAACAACCTAAGGTACGCAGATGATACAGTGCTGATAGCAGACACAGAAAGGGAACTACAGAAGGTAGGTGAAGAAAGTAACAAGAAAAGTCTAGAAATAAACTGTACGAAAACCGAATGCACGGTCATCAGTAAAAAGGTCAGCCCAAAATGCCAAATACAGGACGGGGATAGCAGAATCCAGCAGGTACATAAATTTAAATACCTGGGAAGTGTTATAAAAGAAGACGGAAAATGCGACACAGTGATCCGAAGGCGAATTGGTATGGCGAAGGAAGCATTACAGAAGTTGAGTAAAGTATTAAGAAACAGGACAATTTTGCTAGAAACTAGAAAGAGAGTACTGGATTGCTCCGTGCTGACCGTTCTTCAATATGGCAGTGAATGCTGTACAATATCATCAAAGGTGAAGGGAAAACTTGAAGCAACTGGAATGTGGTTCTACAGAAGGATGCTGTGAATATCATGGATCAAGTATTTGACCAATGATGAGGTCTTGGAAATGATGGAAACAAACAGGAAAATAATACCGAGCATCAGGAAGAGACAGCTGAAGTTCCTGGGACACGCAATGAGGAAGGAGGGCTTAGAAAACCTGATACTGACAGGACAGATAGAGGGAAAAAGAGACAGGGGAAAGCAACGGATAACATATTTGAAGGACCTAATCCGGTGGATGACGGAACGAGAATTGCATGGTGTAACAGGAGAAGGTCTGCTCAGAAGCACCAGGGATAGGGAAACGTGGAAGGCTACGATCGCCAACGTCCTGAAGGGACAAGGTACATAGAAGAAGTAGTTATTATAAGGAGTTGAGTTATATATATATATATATATATATATATATGTGTGTGTGTGTGTGTGTGTGTGTGTGTGTGTGTGTGTGCGTTTCAAACAGTTTAATAGATTTAAATTTTAGTCTACTCGATCTTCATAGGAATTAAATCTTATAAAGTTACTGCTTTTTTAATAACAAGATTAAAAATTTAAATATTCGAAGATTACGTGTAGATAAAAATGTTAGTTTAAAATTAAAATATAAAATCAAAATAAAAAAATTAAAAATGTTAAAATGTAGGGAGATGAACTCAAAGAGGTGTAAATCATAAAACCTTAAAATTTAAATATCCCAATATTATATGTAAATAAAAATTTAAAGTTTTAAAATTATAAATAAAAATAAAAATATAAAAATCAAATTTAAATTAGAAATTAAAAATTAAAAATTAAACAATACAAGGAAAGAAATTAACGAGAATTAATTCATATGTGTTAAATGTAATATTTGGTGTATTTGTTGTAGTTTAAAGACAGCATGTGACTGTTAAATCTTATGTTCTGTTGTTTAAAGGAAACGTGTGATTGTTAAAAAAGTGCAAAGATTACTGCTTTATCCATATGTTATAGGAAATTAAAAACAATAATAAACCAATTATTACTTGGAATATCGTAGCTAAACTTTGCATCGAAAATAGAGATAGATGTAACTAGGTACTTCTACTTAGTCTTCAATTTTTCATCAGATCAGGTCATTAACAGTGGTGTGCATCAATATGAATCTGTTTTCGGGGTGCATGATGAAATTTATTTGACCTGAAAAAATATTGCGTCATCAGTGATTGCATTAGACTTTTATCATGCCCTATTGTCTCGACTGTCGATCAGTTGTTCTACGGCCATTGTCTGCGATGGATGTTACTCCAAGGAGCCTACGGAAATTGTATCGCTGCACGAACACACTGGCAAGCCGTACAGAGTGATCACTGTTATTGTTGGTGTCAGTCAGTCAATTGTCAGTTGTGTCATTTAGGCAAAGAAATAAACTGGAGCCATCATTCTAAAACGTAAAGGAAAATGCAATCGGAAGTTGTAAATGATCCTAGGAAGACATTACTCATTTGTCGCAATTAATTTGCACAACGGTGTATATGAGTAGCATTGTTATCCATTATAGAAAAGAATAATCGTTAATTTACATTAGGAATGACAAAAGTACATTCGAACATTTCTTTTTGGAATGTTCAGGTCTGCATCCAATAACTGAAGACTTTCAACAGAAGCTAGTTTTCTTAAATAAGTAGATTTATTTCATATTAGACGAAATAAAAATAGAAACCTTCATATGGACTAAAGTTCATTCAAATGTAGAAAGAAATGTCAAAGCTGATTTCGAACATTATAAATATGAAAAAGAACAATAAAATATAAAGATCCAGCTGTTCAACTGTAAAAAAAAGTTTACAGATTTTAGAAATTATAAGTCAACATTATGGCAGCGTAATCCGAAATTTCTTGCTGGTACACAAATGAACTGAATGACATTAAGAAAGAGTGTGAAAGAGAGAGAGAGACAGAGACAGAGTGCGAGAGTAAGAAAGATAGAGCGAGAGAAAAAAAGCTAGAAAATTATTTTCCTTACTTCTTCGGTGCAGTAATTAAATTAAAATTTTCACCGATGACATTAATACGAACGTATATATTTTTTATAACTAAGTTTAGAATATTTGTACATTTTCAGATTCCAGTATTTTTGTTTTTTAAACTCAGAAAATGAAGTTAAATTTTTCAACAGTTGGTGATCTTCCGTTGAAGCAGAAATAGTGATTCACGGAGCGTAAATAAGACGTGGTACATTAACCAAAAACTAGAGAAAGCAGTAACACTCGTGCTTTTTGTTTAATCGTATCACCCCGAGCAAGGTGGTAACGCCACTGATGTGCAGGGGGTTACGTAATAGTGAAAAGATTGGAAAAGAGAAAGCCGGAAGCCACATCCTAAACAGGGAACAAGGGATGAATGAGCCTCTTAACCTGTTCAGTAGACGTGGGTGGAGTGTGAACCGGGCGATAGATAGATGTATCTACTCCAATTAAAGTGCTTGATACCCAGTTGTAACTGCTCGAGAAAGATAGCAATTGCACCATGCAGAAGTACCCAATTCATAGCAACTTACTAATTCACAATCTATGGAGGATATAGTTAGGCTAAGACGTACAACTCACTTGTAACCGACGGCTTTCTATGCGTAACAAACAAGAGGCACAAGGACAAAAGAGTGAAGAACCTAGTGAGGATAGAAACAGAGTTGTAATTGGTGATCTATTAATCGTATCTTAGATATGGCACAGGGCCAAAATTGTGGAACACCTACACAGAACTGAGCTGAAAAATCAGTCACATTGGTGATCTTCTAAACACAGCCTACGCGTGGCACGAACTCGAATATGTAAAGGAACTAGTTAAAATTGAACAAACAACATAGTCGTAATTGGTTGTTTTTGTTTCGTTTTTTTTTCTTGTTCAGCGTAGATTAGATGTGGCACAATGCTAAAAGTGTTGAGCACTTTGTGAACTGTACCTGTTGGCATTCACCCTAGTCGGATTGAGCCGGCTTCCCACCAAACGATGGAAAAAGATTCATTGGGATTTGTTTAATATTGATTGATTTTTATTTTTCTCCTAATTTGCACCGGACCATTGCGTTTTAAATGAATCTTACATTTGGGCTCCCAGTGCAGAAAAAGGTTTAATTTTATTAATAGAAATTTTATATACACTACCGGCCATAATTGTTAGGCGACCCCAGTGTTTTAAAAAATGAAGTATTTCATGCTACCTTTTAGTATTTATTGCCCAGTAA
Source organism: Ascarosepion bandense (assembly GCA_037127315.1). Classification (NCBI taxonomy): domain Eukaryota; kingdom Metazoa; phylum Mollusca; class Cephalopoda; order Sepiida; family Sepiidae; genus Ascarosepion; species Ascarosepion bandense. Next base: position 3,142,351 of record JBBBDQ010000820.1, on the reverse strand, counting down.
ATAATTGTAAATTAAAATAGAATGGTTCTTTTGTTAATATTGCACAATAACATGTGCATCAAATGAATTTATAAATAATTAATAAATACCTATATTTCAGTTTCATCAATGAAAGAATAAAAAAAATTTAGGGTGATTCGGTCGTGTTCATCTTTGCATCCTTGCCTTGTAAAATTTTGCAAAGTAATAATAACAAAAGAACCATTATATTTTCATTTGGCAATAAATACTAAAAATAGTATGAAATTCATCATTTCTTTTAAAAAACTGGGGTGGCCTAATAATTATGGCCGGTAGTGTATATATATATATATATATATATATATATATATATATGTGTGTGTGTGTGTGTGTGTGTGTGTGTGTGTGTGTGTAACACGTTTTACAAGAGTAGACAGACACTACAGTCTTAAACGAGGCAAAAATGCTGGGGTCTCATGAGTACTATTCTTCTTTTGCGCCCTACTGCCTCCCCCATCAGGTGGTGGCCATTTATATGTCTCTACACCTTCCTCTTTGCAACCCTAAGTTAGCAATATTCACTCGCGGTTCACACTCAGTATTTCACTCTGCTGTTCTAAACTGTAAGTGTCAAATCTTCCACCACCCAAGTTTCATTATTATGCGTTTCAAAATGTTTCAAATCTCTTTCTGAATATGAACACGGCTATGCTTTTTGTTTTCACTTTCTCTGAAACCTTCTCGTCGTTCATGATATACGTCCACGGTATTTCGAACTCTTTTCCGTGGAAACATTTGACTGTTGCCTCCAGACTTTTCTTTCTTCGTCTTTGAAGCTTCCATATAAGAGAATAGATATTACACATCCGTTTAGCGGAATTTATTTCTAAAGCTTCCTTAATACCACTTTTAGTTCCTTTATTTATTTATTTATTTACACCTGTTACGCCACTCAACCCCGTTCCGTCTACCACCTGCTCAGGTCCTTCAAATACGTTATCCGATGCTGAAGGATTACACTGGGTTAAAGACTGTCTATATCTATCCAAAAAATGTTTGATATTTTAAAAAATAGGATATAAAAGTTCCCACTGTAGAAATAAAAATAAAATCAAAAGTCGTGTACGTCAAACAAGAACTTTCGAATATAACGAAGAAAGCCTACAAAATATGTCGTAGTTAACATCATATGTAAAGGATTAAGTTACAACTGGATTCAGGCTCAGCCCTGTCAATCATTAATGTTCATACGTGGAAAAGACTAAATAGACCTATGTTAAAATCATACAAAATAGCCAAAGACGTTAATTTCACAAAATAAATTTCGAAGGAGAATTTATCACTAATATCACACTACTTGGTACTACGAAAAAACTAAAAGTCTATCTATTGAAGAACACAGAAAACCTGTTCGGTACTGATTGGATACAGGAATTTAACTTGTGGGACCTGCCAATGTCTACCATCTATAAAAAGTAGAATCACTTTCATCTGAAACGAAAACACTGAAAACCAACCTAAAAGAAAGATTTTGAAGAGTTGTTCGCACCTGGTCTAGGAAAATGGCTGCTAAACTAAAGTGGAAACCAAATATTCAACAGGTTTTTAAGAGAAAACGCAACGTTCCGTTCGCGTCTCTAGAGAAAATTAATCAGGAATTAGACTCGAGAGTATCGGTATTCTGTCAAAAATAGAATATAGTCAGTAGGCCGACCACACAGTCTGTGTCAAAAAGAAATCTAAAGAAATTCGTGTATGTGCTGATTTCTTAACCGGTCTGAATGCGTCACTTGAAGACTACCACTACCCTCTACCAAGCCCGGAGGAAGTATTTACCAAATTAAACTGTGGTAGGGTCTTCTCAAAAATTGACCTGAGTGACGCATATCTTGTATAAACACCCACCTAAACTTATATATAAACGAAAGGTTACCGTTTGGGGTCAAGGTCGCGCCTGCCATTTTTCAGCAGGTCATGGGCACTATACTGGGCGGCCTTGACTTTGCCATCGCGTATTTTGACAATATCTTTGTAGCAAGCAAAAACATTGAAGAACATCGAGACCATATTCATGAAGTGTTCAAGCGAATACAAGATTACGGTTTAAACATCAAAGAGAGCAAGTGTGATTTACTTTTAGAAAAAATTTAATATTTAGGTCAGATCATAGACAAGAACGGTAGACGACCGGACACGGATAGGGACACGGCTATACGGGATATGCCGGCTCCCGGAAATACGACTTCACTTTAGAGCTTTCTGGGACTCTCCAATTATTATCAAAACTTCATCCAAACATGCATGAACAGCGCATGAACAGCGCGCACCCTTAAATCAACTCTTGAAAAAGGATAAAACTTGGATCTGGACTACAAAATGCCAATCGGCGTTTGAAAGAATAAAAAAGATTCTGACGTCAGAACTTTTTCTGACGCATTTCGATCCAAAACTGGAAATAATATTCTGTAGCGACGCTAGTTCTCATGGATTAGGCGCATGTTTGCTCCACAAGATGGTTAATGGTTTTGAAAAACCAATAACCCACGGGTCAACGACATTGCGTCCAGCAGAGAAAAAATACTCCCTAATTGAAAAAGAAGCTCTCGGCACTATCTACGCTATAACAAAATTTCATCGTTACCTTTACGGCAGACATTTCACTTTACAGACGGACCCTAAACCGCTTTTGATCATCCTTGGGTCAAAGAAGGGACTACCCGTCTTTAATGCAAACCGACTGCTAAGATGGGAAACCATCTTATTATGATTTCAAGTTAGAATACCTCTCGTCCAACAGATTGCACACGCTGACGTACTCTGAAGATTGGTACGAAAACAAAACGAGCCCCTCGAGGACTCAGTAATTGCCGCAATACGCACTGACAGTGAAATAAAGACCATGATATATAACATAGTTAGAGAATTGCCGGTAACACTCCAAGAAATCAAATCCGAAGCAGTAAACGACGAATTTATTAAAGTCACAAAGCAAAAACTAGCACAAAAGAATTTACTTCAAACATCTATTCAGTGTGCGATAACGTTTTGCTATATAGCGAGAGAGTCATCATTCCGAAAACCTTACAAAAAAGGATACTTAAGGGTTTTCACATGAGCCATCCGGGTACGAATCGAATGAAGAGCCTTATGCGCAGCTTTGTGTACTGGCCGATTATGGACCAGGGCGTTAATAAAATGGTAAAAGGATGCAAAGGATGCGCCTTGGCAGCTAAGGCACCACCATTATCCACAAACCCTGGCCAAAGTCTGAACAATCGTGGTCCAGAATACACGTAGATTTTGTAGGACCACTGGAAGACTTTTCCTATTTAATAGTAATGGACAGCTTCTCTAAGTGGCCAGAGGTTCTAAGATGTAGAGAACACACCACAGTAGTAATAATAAATAACCTGCGCGAGTTGTTCGCGAGATTTGGTGTTGTTAACTGTCTCTTCAGTGATAACGGCACACAGTTTACTTTGACTGATTTCAAAGATTTCTGCGAGACTTTTCAGATCAAACACTTCACTACACCACAATATCATCCCAGATCTATCAGACAAGCGGAGAGATTTGTGGATACATTTAAAAGAGACTTTAAAAAGGCATACGGCTCACCTACTGATATGGCTCTACGTTTTCTACAAGTGTATAGGATCACTCTGAATCGTAACACATCATCAGCTCGATCTCCGGCAGAAGCCATGTTTGGTCGAAAAATAAGGTCGATCTTCGACAAACTGTTGCCGAGACAAACTAAGCAAAGTAAAACCTGTACGTTACCAAACAAACGTTATAATCCTGGAGATAAGGTTTATTTCAAAGGCTACAAAAAATAATGTTTCTTTTTGGGAATTGAGAGAAATTAAGGGAAGGATCGGCATCATTATCTATATAATCAAGGGACCCAAATTTGTACACAAGAGGCACCTAAATCAGATACGCAGTCGTCTGAGGACCAAAATGATATGCCTCAAGAAGATGTAGAGGCCATAGAAACCGTCTACGACACTTTTGATATTGAACCCCATCCAACTACGCTAGAGCTCACGTCGATCTGGGAGGAAGAGGAAATCCGCTCATGGTTAATACTAAACGAAAGAAATACTGAAACTCCTTCGGAGTAACAGCTTGGGAGAAGGATGTTGTGGCAGAACTACCCATTAATATAGTAATAGACTAACTCAACCTGCATAAACACCATGTGACTAGTAGTCACCGGAGAGCACCAGTCTGGTATGAGTCAGACATCCGTAGACTGACTTCCCGAAAAGAGACGTTTGATATCCAACACTGCATGCTTGTTAGCTAGACGAACAAACTGGCATATTGTACCTTTACTCGTTATTTTGTTAATACAGTTTTTACACTAATCCTGTGTTCCTGTCTTTATTTGTGACCCCTTAAACAGGGTTACAACAATATGCAATTATATTTTGTAGAATGAGAAAGTGGTATTATAGCGTCTCGAAATGAAAACTTTGAGACCGAAGTTCGAATTCCTACCAGCTTCGTTACATACACTTACGCAAAAATGCCATTGGGAAAGTTATAAATCCATCTTCTAAGCCCCAGAAATTGGTTAAATAGTAGAACTTGTATCTAAGAAATCATTTTAACCGCAGAATGAAATTGTTAATGTAATACTTGTTTTGCAACATGCATCGTTGTGGGTTGGAGGAATGAAAGTTTTTCGAGTTGTCAGAATTGGCTGTTGTTCTTCAGAAGGCGTAACGCAGTAGAGATGTCTATTTTCAAAAACTTTTAATATTTTTTCCGTCGAAAGTACCCGTTAATTCTAAAGGTTGGTAAGCAAAGCCTCTTTATACGACGATCGCTAAGAGCGTGTTTGTTCTTTCAGCTTAAAATCTCTCAAACCACTTTTTTGACCTGTCTGAAAAAGTAGATCGCGATTTAAATAAACCTTCTGAACTTTTATAGATCCAATTCCGATGCCTACGCCATTCCAAACTTCATAGAGAATCCGTAAGCAGTTAATTTGTCAACAAAACATTCAACAGTCCGACGCGCAAAGAACGATGCAAGGTTTCAATCTAAAAACACACCAGAAACCGACAACAAAACAAGCGTCAAAGCGGAGAAGGAGTTTTGCGGAGAAGGAGTTTTGCGGAGAAGGAGTTTCAAATAGTCAGTTAAATTTCATACGTGATACACTCTTGAGCGACCATGTCTCCAAAGAAATATAACTGAATGGGGAAAAGATTTTCCCACAATAGGTCTTCATTACTTTCTGCGGTAGACTGCTTGCCAACTAAAACTATAGAATACAATCTGGCCTTGTTTTTTAATCCATAGCTAGAGGGAGAAACGACGGATTAAAACTTTTCTCAAGGATATTTGCGCGTAAACGAATGCAATGAATTCAACTGGAATTCGAACTCGCCTCTCCGATTTCTCGTTCCGAGTCGATATCTACTACACCTCAACGCACATCGATGTAATGCACAAAGTACCTGGCAGAAAACTACTAGACTAAAGCTTTAATATAATACGTTAAAAACACACTCTGTTAGGACTTTGAGGATTTTCTGAATTTCTAGAAGATACCAGAAATTTTGAATGAACATACGAAATCATTATACAAGTCATTGTATAAATCAACATTTTCATTAAAGTAGTTTTACGTGAAGGTTTAATTTTTTTTTATCTTTTGAGGGTTTCATTTCTCTATTTGTTTTGCATGAAGCGATGTTTAATTTCCCAAAAAGAAAATTGTGATAGTATATTAAAAACATAGAGCTTTTTTTAAAAAACAAATGTAGCTTTCTGTGTCTCTGAGTCACTGCGCTACTACATAAAACGGTATCAGCAAAAAGAACCATTTATTTTTGTTATTTGTTTAATTAGGGAAGATATGGGGGCAGCTAAGATTCTAAGTGGCAATCGGATAAATGTATATCGCACATTGGTGCGGTGTCGCTTGTGGCCTCAGCCGGTTTTTCAGCCTAGGTGTAGGAGGGGGATCTACGCTTCAGAATTCTTTTGATTCTCTGTTGAATTTGCGCCTTTTTGGACTTTTATGCAAATCCCAGACAAAGACAATCCATCAATCTCAGAATATTCCGACCACAATGCAAAGCTGGTCAATCGATGAGCATTTTATCCCCGTCTTTCGCACTCTGCTACACAAAACTCATCATCTCGTTGACTAGTTGACAAGTTTTATGTCCGTATACATATTCTTGATGTCCTGTCAAATCCGTTGATTTTGTCAGCTGATGCTTTTTTGGACTGAATATCGATCACCACTTGTGCCGACAGTGGAATACGGAATGGGAAATAAAGTATGCCAAAGAAGGCTGACTTAATACGAAATCTCCAAAGAAAACTTGGTCCCTAGAGAATCACGGATTCCAGCTTAGAAATGTGATTTTAGCCTCTCGTAAGAAACTCTCGAAATAATATGGAGGGCTTACTGCGAAGAGTTTGAGTTTTAATATTCCAGCATCAGAGACACACCCAAGGGATTTCTCTTAAAACTGGAATTTCTTTTCTTTTTATTTGTTTTCTACGCCTTAGCAACCATTCGCAGGTTATTTAAAGCCAGAAAATATTTTCAGATTGTAATAATTTTAAAAAGATAATAATGTTTTTTTGATACAAGTCTTACTGATTAACCCATAGTTGGAAGAATAGGTAATTCATACTTTTTCCAAGGCTAGTTGCGCGTAAGTGACTATATCGACTGACTAGGCAAAAGATTTTTCCGTAGTAGTTTGCCATTACTTTCTCTGGTAGACTAGTTGCCAACCAAGGCTAAAGAACCCAATCTATCCTCGAATTTGACCCATAGCTGGAGGGAGAAAATTTGTATTAATATCTTTTCTAAGAGTATTTGCGCTTAAGTGCAACCAATTCAACTGGAATTCAAACTCGGTTCTTCGACTTCTCATTCCGTGCCAATATCCATTGCTCAACAACGACTGGAATTGAAACACGTCTTTTTGATTAACAATCTCGGTCGCTAACCACTTTAAAGCTTACAATACCTGATATTCGCAAATCGTTACCCATACAGGTACTGACTAGACTCGACGTTCCTTAAACCTAATGCTATTTAGCCATAAGTCTTAGAGTTGGTTGACAGTGAGTCAAGAAGTAAGACTACTTTGAAATCAAACACCATGGAAGCGGGAACGGCAAATTAGTTCACTGTTTTCCCAAGCAGTCACGGTAATTCACAAGTTAATAGAGTAAAGGTGATTGTGGAGGACCATAACCAGCTAATACTAGAAATGATACGACCTGACGCATTTAATTTAATTCATATTCAATCTTAGTTTAATGTACGTTTTTAACATTCCTAACATTATTGAAAGCTAAAATATGTACACTACCGGCCATAATTATTAGGCCACCACATTTTTTAAAAGAAATGATGTATTTCATACTATTTTTAGTGGATAATTCCAAATAAAAATAGAATGATTATTTTGTTATTATTATTATTATTATTATTATTATTATTATTATTATTATTATTATTATTATTATTATTATTCTATGCGGCCTGTCCCTTCAGGACGTAGGCAATCATGACTTTCCACGTCTTCTTATCCCTGGGGGCTCTTAGTGCACCTTCTCCTGTTGCACCATGCAACTCTCGTTCCATCATATACCTGATTAGGTACTACAAACATGTTATCCGTTGCTTTTCCCTGTCTCTTTTTCCCTCTATCTGGCGTGTTAGTATCAGGTCCTCCAAGCCCTTCTTCCTCATTGTATGTCCCAGGAATTTAAGCTGTCTCTTCCTGATGCTCAGTATTAATTTCCTTTTCGTTTTCATCATTTCCAAAACCTCATCATTGCTCACATATTCGATCCATGACATTTGCAGCATCCTCCTGTAGAACCACATTTCAAGTGCTTCAAGGTTTTCCTTCATTTTGATGATATTGTCCAGCATTCACTGCCATATTGAAGAACTGACAACACATAGGAATCCAGTACTCTCTTGTTAGTTTCTAGCGAAATTGTCCTGTTTCTTAATACTTTACTCAATTTCTGGAATGCTTCCTTCGCCATGATAACTCGCCTTCGGATCTCTGTGTCGCACTTTCCGTCTTCTTTCCCAGGTATTTAAATTTTTGTACCTGCTTAATTCTAGTATCTCCCTCCTGCACTTGGCATATTGGGGTGCCCTTTTTACTGATGACCGTGTGTTCAGTTTTCTTGCAGTTTATTTGTAGTCCTTTTTTGTCACTCTCTTCAGCTACCTTCTGTAGGAGGTCTTGTAGATTAATTTCTGTGTCTGCTATCAGCACTGTATCATCTGCGTATCTCCTTCTTCTATGTGCCTTGTCTCTTCACGACATTGGCGATCATGGCCTTCCACTTTTTCCTATCCCTGATGGCTCTGAGCACGCCTTCTCCTGTTACACCATGCAATCCTCATTCCGTCATCCACCTGGTTAGGTCCTTCAAATATGTTATCCGTTGCTTTCCTCTGTCTCTTTTTCCCTATATCTGGCCTATTAGTATTAGATTCTCCAAGCCCTCCTTCCTCAGTGCGTGTCCCAGGAATTTCAGCTGTCTCTTCCTGATGCTCAGAATTAATTTCCTTTTTGTGTCCATCATTTCCAAGACGTCATCATTGCTCACAGGCTCGATCCATGATATTTGCAGCATCCTTCTGTAGAACCACATTTCGGTTGCTTCAAATTTTCCCTTCATCTTTGAGAGTATTGTACTGCATTCACTGTCATATTAAAGGACGGACAGCACGGAGCAATCCAGTACTCTATTCCTATTTGCTAGCGAAATTGTCTTGTTTCTTAATACTTTACTCAACTTCTGGAATGATTCGTTCGCCATGCCAATTTGCCATCGTATTTCTGTGTTGCAGTATCCTTCTTCTGTTATAACACTTCCCAGGTATTTAAATTTTTGTACCTACATGATTCTAGTATCCCGATCTGTATATGGCATTTTGGGCGGCCCTTTTTACTGATGACCATGCATTCGTTTTTTGTGCAGTTTATTTTTAGTCCTTTCTTGTTACTTCCTTCTGCTACCTTCTGTAGGAGGTCTTGTAGTTTCATTTCTCTGTCTGCTATCAGCTCTGTATCATCTGCGTACCTTATGTTGTTTAAATTGTGGCCTCCGATTGCGAATCCAGGCATAACTTCTATGCTCCTTAAATATTCTCGCTGTACAAGTTCAACAGATCCGGTGAAAAGACACATACCCAGGACCGAGGTAATGAATTAAGTAGATATACAAAGATAGAAAGGGGCGTAACCCTTTCTATCTTTGTATATCTACTTAATTCATTACCTCGCTCCTGGGTATGACGGTAAACTGCATCCAGCAGCAAGGCCTCTGATTGGGAGGTTGTGAGGAGCATAGAACCACCTCTTAATTGATGTTGTTCCCAGGTCCACTCTGACCCGGAGTGGCAGTACCTGTTAGGGTCCCAGCTATGGATAAATAGCTATCCCCAAACTGGGGTAAAACACTATAAAATTATACAAATATTACCAACATTACTTTTTTTTGAAAAGTTATTACCATTACACATTTTTGAAGGAAAAATATTATTACCAGCAATACATTTTTGAATACGAAACTAGAAAACATCTTCAGTTTTCTAAAACAAAAATAATAATCTGACTAAATCAACTTTCTTACTAAACCGAACATTAAAAAACTATCTTTAAACTCTACCTTTCGGCATTAACTAACCCATAGAGATTGATATGCCGTTAAACAAAAATTAAACCGAAACTCAATTCATTACCTGTCCGTATGCAAGCGGTTTGCTGCCAGTAAAGATTTTTTATTACTCTCAAGTCTTTCCCACATATGTCCAGACTGCCGAGCATCTCCATCAGTCCTTTCTGGCGTATGTTGGCAAACGCTTTCGCATAACCAATAAAGCACAGGTATAAGTCCTTCTTCATTTGTATTGTCCTTTCGGAGAGCATCCTAATCATATATATTGCATTCCTTGTTCCGTGTCTTTAAAGAAACCACACTGTTCTTGACCTATATCTGGCCTGATTCTGCTTCTCGATCTGTTCATCAGGATTCGGACGATCAGTTTTGTTATATGGCACATTAAACTGATGGTTCTGTGAAGTTCGCACTCGTTTGCTCCTGGTTTCTTAGGCAGTGCTATGAAGATAGACTTGCCGAGGTCATCTGGTATAACCCCACTATTATAAATTTCATTTATTATTTCAGTAATTTTTTCTATACCAAATTCTTTCAGAGCTATCAGCAGCTCTATGACTATGCCGTCTGGTCCCGCTGCTTTGTTTCTATTCAGTTTGGCTACTGTAGATTCTACTTCAGACTTTAATATTTCCGGTCCGTCCTCATGTTTGCGTATTATTGGTTGTTCTCTCTTGTCGTGGAAAAGATCTTTTATATCATCTTCCCATCGTTTCTCCAAATTGATTGTTCCATTCTTAAATTTTAGACATCCTGTTGAAGAGCAGGTTTTTTTTTCCTGTCAGTTCTTTTATTTCCTTATGCATGTCTGCTTTATTATTCCTGCTCAATCTCTCGACTTCTGCACATTTGTCATTGAGCCATTCTTTTTTAGCCTGTCTACATTTTCTTCTTATTTCCTTGTGTAGTTTCCTGTACTCCATTCCATGTCTTGATATAATTTTCTGCCTCTTTTGCCTCATTTCCAGAATCTCTTCTCTCATCCACTCATTTTTCTTTCTGCGCCTATTTTCCTTTGGGGCAATCTTGTTTGCTAATGTCGCTGTTGCTTCCTTTAGTGAGTCCCATTTTGAGTGTCCTTTTCTAGTTTGTTCTTCGCATGTGGTTTTTATGCTGTTAGTGTATTCTTTCTTTAGTTTGAGATCATCCACGACTCCGTTGTATATCAGTTTTAGTGCTGCACTAGGCTTTTTTAATATCCGGAGTTTCACTTTTAATTTGCAGACGACTGGGACGTGGTCGCTTCCACAGTCAGCACCTGGATAGGCTTTGCTTTGAACCACTGCATTTCTGAATCTGCTGTTAATGGGTATTAGTCTATCTGATTTTTGTGTCACCTCCTGGGCTTCTCCATGTCCTTAGATGTCGTGGGTATACTTGAAACCAGGTGTTAGTTATTAACTGGTCATTTTTCGTACACCATTGCACCCATTTTTCTCCTCGTCCTTTGTGGATTCCTAAACCAATGTTTCCAGTTGTCATACCTTCCCTCTCCTTGCCAACTTTGGCATTCAAATCTCCCATGATGATCCTGATTTCTTGGCTTTTACACTGAGCCTTGGCCTTCTCTAGAGTGGGTAAAAAAGATTTTATTTCTTCCTCGGTGCATTGTGTTGTTGGTGCATAGATGATTACAATTGATACGTTGAACAGTCTCCCTTTCGGAGAACTGGCAGTATCCCAAAACGCATTTCTTCATTTCCATGTCCAGTACTATGCCGACTCCTTTTTCATTACTTTTGCCTCCAGCGTCTATTATCCTATGGTTTTCGCTCTTGAAGTCACCATTATTTATCCATTTGGTTTCGCACATTCCCAGAATATTGATTTTTAGTCTGTTCATTTCCTGCTTGACATTCTCTAGTTGCCTGCAATTGTTTAACGTCCTGACGTTCCATGTCCCTAAGGTGATCCTTACTTTGTTGCGCACAGTCGCAGGGTAACGGTCCAGAGACACCTGTTGCTCATGTCGTTCCTTCCCGGGCGAGGGAAATATTTTGGGAAAAACTGTCCCCTTTACGCCCTTGATGCTAACAGTCGCCGAATGACGGACAGATGACACCTGTTGTCCATGTCGGCCCTTACCGGGCGAGGAATTGCTCTCTTTGGGAGCAACCACCTTCGTGCCGTTAGGATTAATATGTATTCGTTGTATAGCTATGATTTTACGCAGGATAGATATAGTGGAGTGGTATCCTGTTGCCTTCTCCACGATGGTTTATTGAGACACCAACTCTAGTTAGCTTGCCGTTGACACATCAAGAGTTCCTCCGCCCTTTATAGTTTTTTTTATATCCTACCTGGTTGCTAACATCCCGTATATATATATTTAAAAAAGAGAAGAAGTGGATGAGAGAACAAATATTAATATATTAAGTATATACTTAATATAAGTTTGGAGAAATAGTCTTGTAAAAAAAAAAGTCAATTCCTCTAGTTCCCCAGCAACAACTCATTAAATCTGAAAGCAATATACGAAAACGAAGCAAAGAATATGGCGAAGAAACAGAGATCATTTTCCCCCTTATTTCAAAATTAATCTAACAGGGCGACTAGTGTTGCCAAAGCTATAGATTAACATTACCCGTAAACAGAAGATTGAAATTTCTTTGAATTTTTCGACCTTCTCAAAGACTGGACTTCCGTTTCTGTTGAATAATTTGATTCGTCTAAGATGCTTCAGAAGACACCAGTCAGATAATAAAAGTGTCCCACGTAAATTCACAGAAAGAGAGAGGGGGTTAGAATTATAAGTGAGATATTACATTCAAATTTCAAATTTTAAATTACACATATTATAAACTGTGACAAATAATACTAATAATACTACTAATAATAATAACAAAAGCAACAGCAACAACTCACTAAATCTAAAAAAAATAACAAAACAAAGCAAAGAATATGACGAAGAAACAGAGATCATTTTTAGTTTGTTTAAATTGTGGCCTCCGATGACAATTATTTGTGGCGTATTTTGTCAAACACCTTTGCATAATCAATAAAGCACAGGCATAAGTCCTTCTTCATTTGTATTACCCTTTTAGAGAGCATCCTAATCATAAATATGACATTCCTTGTTCCAGTGACTTTGACGAAACCGCACTGTTCTTGACCTATCTCTGGCATAATACTGCTACTCGCTCTATTCATCAGTATTCGGACGATCAGTTTTGTTATATGGCTTATTAAACTGATGGTTCTGTGGAGTTCGCACTTGTTTGCTCCTGGCTTCTTAGGTAGTGCTATGAAGATCGACATGCTTAGGTCATCTGGTATTACGCCACTATTATAAATTTCATTTATTATTTCTGTAATTTTCTCTTTACCAAATTCTTCCAGGGCTATCAGCAGCTCTGTGACTATGCCGTCTGGTCCAACCGCTTTGTTTCTATTCGGTTTGGCTACTGCAGATTCCACTTCAGACTTTAATATTTCCGATCCGTCCTCTTCTTTGCGTATTATCGGTTGCTCTATCTTTTCGTGGAAAAGATCTTTTATATATTCTTCCCATCATTGGAGTATTTCCTCTTTCTCCAAATGATTGTTCCATCCTTAAATTTTATACATGCTGTTGAAGAGCAGGTTTTTGTCCTGTCAGTTCTTTTATTTCTACATGCATTTCTGCCTTATTATTCCTGCTCAATTTCTCTACTTTTGCACATTTGTCATTGAGCCATTTCTTTTTAGCCTGTCTGCATGTTCTTCTTATTTTCTTGTGTAGATCCCTGTACTCCATTCCATGCCTTGATATAATTTACTGTCTCCTTTGCCTCATGTCCAGAATCTCTTCCGTCATCCACTCGTTTTCCGCTCCTAACTTTCTTTGGTGCAATGTTGTTTGCTGATATCAGTATTGCTCCCTTTAGCGAGTCCCATTTCCAATGTCCTTTCCCAATTTGTTCTTCGTATTTAATTCTCACGCTGTTAGTGTACTCTTTCTGTAGGTTTAGGTCATTCACGAGCGTGTTGTATTTCAGTTTTGGTGCTGTACTAGGCTTCTTCAATCTCCGGAGTTTCACCTTTAAGTTGCAGATGATGGGGACGCGGTCACTTCCACAGTCGGCGCCTTGATAGGCTTTGCTTTGAACCACTGCATTTTTGAATCTCCTGTTTATGGTTATGTAGTCTATCTAATTTTTCGTGTCGCCTACTGGGCTCCTGCATTTCCATTGACGTTGTGGGTATTCTTGAAACCAGTTGTTAGTTATTACCTGGTCATTTCCCATACACCATTGCACCCATTTTTTTCCTCGCTCGTTGCGGATTCCTAAACCAAAGTTGGCAGTTGTCTAGCCTTTCCTCTCTTTGCCGACCTTGGCATTCAAATCGCCCATGTTGATCCTGATTTCTTGGCTTTTACATTGGGCCTTGGCCTTCTTTAGAGTAGGTAAAAAGATTTTATTTCTTCCTCGGTGAATTGCGTTGTTGGTGCATAGATGATTACAATTGATACGTTAAACGGTCTCCCTTTGAGTTTGACCAGAACTCTTTCGGAGAATTGGCAGTATCCCAAAACACATTTCTTCATTTTTTTGTCCAGTATTAAGTCGACTCCTTTTTCAATATTTTTGCCTTTTGCGTAAATTATACAATGGTTGTTGCTGCTGAAGTTTCCGTTATTTGGCCATCATGTTTCGCATATTCGCAGAATATTGATGTTCAGTCTGTTCATCTCCTGCTTGACATTCTTTCGTTGACTGCAGTTGTTTAACGTCCTGCCGTTCCATGTCCCCAAGATAATCCCTTCTTTGTTGCACACAGTCGTAGGGTAATGGTCCAGAGACACCTGTTGCTCATGTCGTTCCTTCCCGGGTGAGGGACAGATTTTGTGTAAAAAACTGTCCCCTTTACGCCGTTGTTGCTAACAGTCGCCGCATGACGGTCAGGTGACACCTGTTGCCCATGTCAGTCCTTACCGGGCGAGGAATCGCTCTCTTTGGAAGTAACCCACTTCACGACAGAAGATCTCTTTGAGAAAGTACGAAATTTCAAAGAAAATATCTTCTGTTTACTGAATATGAAATGCTTAGTTTTGCAAACAGTTGTTCTTTTGGTAGCTTAGACTAATAGTTTAGAAAGAAAAGAAACTCTTCGTTTCTCCAGGTTTTTCATGCTTTGTTTTTATATTTTCCCTTTCAGAATAATTTTCCCCCACCAAGTTTATAAATAAAAATAATGTTTAATTGAAAATGAGTTTTTTAATGTAAAATATTTAATAGCGTTATAATTCCTCTCTCTCCCACCGCTGGACCAGGTGCTATTCTGTTCAGGTTCATAGTTGTTATTATTACTTTGCAAAATTTTTCAAAGCAAGAAGTAAAGATGAACTCCTACAAATCACCCTAAATTTTCTTCATTCTTTCATTGATGAAACTGCAATATCGGTAATTACTAAATACTTATAAATTCATTTTATGCACAAACTATTGTGCAGTATTAACAAAAAAAAAACATTGTATTTCCATTTACAATTATTCGCTTGGCTATAAATACTAAAATATAGTATGAAATACATCATTTTTTTTAAACACTGGGGTCGCCTAATAATTATGGCCGGTAGTGTATATATATATATATATATATATATATATATATATATATATATATATATAAAATCTACAGCATGCGATGGGTAAACTGTCGCTAATTGCCTTGTAAAATTTGCATAGTAATAATAACAAAAGAACGATTCTATTTTCATTAACAATTATTCATTTGGCAATAAATACTAAAAGATAGTATGAAATACATCATTTTTTTTTAAACACTGGAGTGGCCTAACAATTTCATATTATTTTTAAGTGGATAATTCTAAATGAAAATAGAATAGTTCTTTTGTTCTTATTACTTTGCAAGATTTTACAAGGCAAAGAAGCTAAGATGAACTCGTCCTAATTACTCTAAATTTTCTTCATTCTTTCATTAATGAAACTGCAATATAGGCAATTATTAAATATTTATAAATTCATTTGATGCACATTTTATAGTGCAGCATTAACAACAGAACCATTCTATTTTCATTTACAATTATTCACTTGGTAATAAATGCTAAAAAATAGTATGGAATACATTATCTTTTTAAAACACTGACGTGGCTTAATAATTAAGGACGGTAGTGTACGTCAGGGTTAGGGTTAGACGAGTTTACTGGCTTAATAATTTGATCAGACTATCAAAAACTTAAAGTAATATTTAAATAATTTTATAATTGCACTGGTTATATTTTATCCACGTGTAATCTTCGATCTTTAAAGACGTCGAACTGTTTTGATCACATTGACTAGAATTTCATGTGCTGATATGAAGATACATTCGATGTAGGCTAACCATGATATCGCCTTAAAACACGTTGTCAGTACCGAAAAGGGTGACCTGCATTAGGACAAGAATATTAACAAATGATATAAATGAACATAGTATATTGATTTTAGGACGTGGAACAGATTTTAAGTTATGAATTGATGTCAAAAGCAAGTAAATACAAGCATTTACCTATCTGAGAACTGAGAACAGAAAGAAAATGGGACAACAAAATTCGTATGTACAAGGTCACCAAAAAAGTTCTGTCCATTTTTAAGGGAAAAAAAAGAAAGCGCTTCACAGTATGTGTAACTTATATTTAGTTTTCAAAGTAATCGCTATCGGCACCCAGCACCTTCTGTTAATATGTCTCCCGCTGTTCAATGCCTTTGAGGTAGAACTCGAGGCGTTTTAACGCAAAGAAGTCCGTGAGGTCTTTGCGCAAGTCTGCTTTATTGGTGAAGGATTTCCCACGAAGATGATTATCCAGGGAGTGGATAAGGTAGTAATCGGATGGCACAAGGTCAGGTGAATAAGGTGGATAGCACAAAATCTCCCACCCAAGTTGCTGTATGATATCCCTGACCACTGGCTTTGTCATGGAGGAAAAGCACACGATTGCGATTCACCAGTGCTGGCTCCTTCTGGTGCAATGCCTGTTGCACACGTTTCAATTTCTGCGAGTATAGGTCTCCAGTGACCGTTTATCCAGTTGGTAGTAGTTCATAATGAACTATTTGACGACTTTTCCACCAGACACAAAGCCTAATCTTGCGTGGGTGCATAGGCGGTCTTGCGGTGTGAGGGAGGGCATCCTGAGGAGACAACTAATATCTGGAATACTTGGGAGTTTCGTACTTGGGAGTTTCATCACTGGTAAGCAGGCTACCACTCGTTGTCCCTTGTGGACTTCCAACAGCGTTTGCGGAACCCACTTGCTCAGTTTGTACGTATTACCTACGCGGTACAGGGGAAGTCGAACTCATCGGAAACGTTTAACTGTCGTGCAAGTTCACTACACGTTAGACTACTTTCTTCTTCAATGGCCTCCTTCAGAACTCCGTCATTCAAGACCTGTGGTCGTTCAAAGCGAGGCTCATCATGGAGAAACAAATCCCCCGACTTGAATTCTCGAAACCAACGCCTTGCAGTACGTTCATCCACAGCACTATCCCCAAACGCTTGACATATACGGCGACTTAATGCAGCTGCTGATAATCCCACTTTGAAGTTTTAAAGCAAACAGCCCCGAACGAGATCTACAGACACTTCTATCGGTCTCACTGCTGTCCAGCTTATCACTGATGGTCGGGCACGGTGCAAGTGTTTTTTATAACATCTGATGTTCCTACGTTCGGCTGTCCAAATTTGAAAACAATTACTACACGCATTTCGTATATATTTTAAATTCAATCAATGACTAATCAAAAAACGGACAGAACTTTTTTGATTACCTTGTACATTTGTCTGGCGAAAAATACCTTCCAAACGATAAAGAAAGTATTAAGGAACTAGAAAATTTCGTGAGAAAAAAAGAAAATAATGCTTAAGTGCTAGGTAATATTATGCCCCCACTCTACGTAAAAGGTAAACATTTTCCCTCACAAATGAGGTAAAAGACAGGTGGTTCTACAGAAGGATGCTGATATTCTTATAGACCGAATACATGTGCAACGAAAATGAAAGTATAAAGGACACTTATTCTCAGAATCAGAAAGGGACAATTTAAATATTTTGGAAAATAACAAAAAAAAATGAGGGCTTGAAAATTTTGATACACACCCGACTGAGAGAACGAGTAACCTACATAACGAGCTTTTGTAAATGCTTGACAGAATAAGAATTGAACGTGATTTTAAAAGGCAAACAAGATATAGGATGATAGGATGTCATGTAGATGCATGTAGATGCATGTAGATGTCATGTAGATGCATGTAGATGTCATGTAGATGCATGTAGATGTCATGCAGATACATGTAGATCTCATGGAGATGCATGTATATGCATGTAGATGCATGTAGATGCATGTAGATGTCATGTAGATGCATGTAGATGCATATAGATCTCATGTACGTGCATGTAGATGTCATGTAGATGCATGTAGATGTCATGTAGATGCATGTAGATGCATATAGATGTCATGTAGATGCAAGTATATGCATGTAGATGTCATTAGATGGCATGTAGATGCATGTAGATGTCATGTAGATGCATGTAGATGCATGTAGATGTCATGTAGATGCATGTAGATGCATGTAGATGTCATGTAGATGTCATGTAGAGGTATGTAGATGTCATGTAGATGCATGTAGATGCATGTAGATGTCATGTAGATCACATGTATTTATTTATTTATTTTAATTATTTCAACTCAAGGAAGGCAATAAAACCACTAAATTGCAAGGAGTTACCGAGAGGAGAGAACATGAGAAAAATACTTAATAAAAAGAGAGGGAAATAACAGACTAGCATTTAACGAGACAGAGAACGACGATTGGCGTTTCATGTAAATTTCTGAAAATCGTAGTTTACAGAAAACCAAGCCAAAAGAGAGTTCCACAAGGGAAGTGGGTGAGAAATAAAACTAATAGCATAGAGCTTAATAGTATGATAATGAGACCGAACAGTCAATTCAGTACTTAAATTTGTGAAGTTGAGGTACAGTTACCGTAAAAACATATATAATATACGCACAAGGATGCTACGTTAGGCTGGTGTGAAAGTCACAGATCAGGACTAATAACGCTGTTGATTCTTCTTTGGGTTCTGCGAAGAATTTCTAGATATACACTACCGGACATAATTATTAGACCACCCCAGTGTTTTAAAAAAATCATATATTTCATACTATGTTTTAGTATTTACTGACAAGTGAATAATTTTAAATGAAAACAGAATGGTTCTTTTATTAATACTGCACAATAACATGTGCATTAAATGAATTCATAGATATTTAATAAGAACCTATGTTGCAGTTTCATAAATAAAAGAATGAAGAAAATTTAGTGTTATTCAGACGAGTTCATTTTTGCTTCCTTGCATTGTAAAATTTTGAAAAGTTGAGCAATGATGAGATCTTGGAAATGATGGAAACAAAAAGGAAATTAATACTGAGCATCAGGAAGAGACAGCTGAAGGAGGGCTTAGGGAATCTGATTCTAACAGGCCAGGTAGAGGGTAAAAGAGACAGGGGAAAGCAACGGATACTATATTTGAAGGACCTAATCAGGTGAATAACGGAACGAGGATTGCATGGTGTAACAGAAGGCGTGCTAAGAGCCACCAGGGACAGGGAAACGTGGAAGGCCATGATCGCCTACGTCCTGAAGGGATAAGGCACATAGAAGAAGAAGAAGAAGAAGAAGAAGAAGAAGAAGAACAAAAGCAACAACAACAACAACAACAACAACAGCAACAACAACAACAACAACAACAACAAAAGAACCATTCTATTTTCATTTGGCAATAAATACTAAAAATTAGTATGAAATATATCATTTCTTTTCTAAAAAGTGGGGTGGCCTAATAATTATGACCGGTAGTGTTTACCAGAGCAGATGTGACAGCAATATTTGATGGGGAAACGTATAAATGTGTAAGACGGGAATAATTGTTACACAGTACAGTGAAAGAATTTTCCTAGCAGCAGACAAAGCAATTTATACAACAGAAACATTCCACTTCAAGTGAAAATTATAATTTCAGATTTTGGACAAGTTCTACTAAGAGAAATATTTGAAACCAACAATTGGAAATGAATCCTTTCAATGAACCAGATTTTATTCGAATTACACAGAAAAATGGGGTCATCGTTAATTTTGTATTCAGAAATGATTTCGAGCAAAATAAAAGAAATTTTCTCATTTCTAATCTTATGCAAAGATGGCGACATGGATACTTGCTTTAACCATGCAAAATTCCAAATTTGAAGATATCACCAAAAAATATGTATTTTATTCATGAGATATGAAATTAGAAATTATTTGTGGAGGTTTAATCGGAGCTCGATTCGTTTGCAAACTTTGGAAAATCCTAAGAATTTTTACTTACGCCACTGTTACTATGCATTAGGAAGATGGAGTTTGATTTCTAGCTATGGTTGAAAGTTTAACTAAATCTGCTAAGTTCTAAAGTGAATATTGACAGAGAAAAAAGTTTCTTTGTTAAAAAGTTTCTTTGTAAAAAAAAAAGCAAAAAAGTAACAGAATTACGTTTCAAAAGAAGAAATGGAAGTGAAATCATTAGAGATTTCTATGCAAAGAATGGAACTCAAAGCAAATTGAATGGTTTAGCTAATTCCTTTAAGGGATTCCTTACGTGACTGGTAACTGCAGGAAACTGTTATTATTATTATTATTATTATTATTATTATTATTATTATTATTATTATTTGTTACCGGCTTTTTTTTTACAGGCTGGCGCAATTTTAAGCTTTCGACAACACAAAAGACAGATGCTCATATATTCACTTGGCCTTTTGTCGCTTTTGGGCTGAAATCAAGTTGCATTTTAAGTTCCCGGATGAATGCGGCCCATTGGAGCGAGCAACTCGACGTAGTTGCGTTTTTCATATTCAGTTAGCTTTACACCCACTCTGAAAAAAGGTTCCTTGGTTTTGTTCGATGCGTTCACCAGGGAACTCTAAGATTCAGCTGGAATTACGCACTAATACAAAACACACACACACTCACAAAAATACACACACAAACACTCAGAGACACAGACACAGACACACACATATACACACACAAAAACATAGACTCACAAAAAAGACACACATTTATATATATATATATATATATATATATATATATATATATATATAAACTTCAAGAAGACGTTATTTAAAAAGCCTTATATATGTCTGAAAACGTTAATTTCTCTTGTGATTCTCTTTTCCTTTGAAAAACCTTTTCTACTCATCAGACTTCATACTTTCACACTTATTTAAGATGCAGTAAATCCCCTGTGTCAAAAGCTTAAAAAAGCATTAAGTGGACAAATTTCTTTGAAAAGAAACTCAAGAATGGAACAAAAATTTCCTATATGACATAGGCAGACGTTCACTACGAAGCTTCTTTTCATTCTATTTGAATGTACTAGATTTTATATTAGGATGTTCGTGAAATAATGTCCAATTTTATAATAAACCGTTTGTGTTCTACTATATTATAGCAATAGTTACAGAAAAATATATCACTAATCATTATTGATTAACGTGTCATTATTGATAATTTAAAATTAGTTTCTTTCAGACTTGAAATTAATATATTATACACCATTAATAATGAACCTGAATAAAAATCAGATGAGTATTTTTTACATGAGTTTAAGCTTCGTCATAAGGCTTCTTAAATTGTTGCCAACATTAATAAAGAATGGCTTAAACGATAAATTGTGAACGGAGAAAAAAGTGTTGGTTTCTGAATTTCATACTGGGAAGACCAGTCTTGATGATCAAGGTGGTAAATGTTGTGGACACAGAATAGGTCTGGAAGAAAACTCGAACTCGGGAATTAGTGAAACATATATATTAAACGAAAAACAAATACAAGAGTTACACGTCAGTCTGACTGCCAAGTATTAGACCGGACTGACTCAACCCAACTCAGCTCCACCCCAAGAGGCATATTCTCTCGGTATTCATAATAATAGGAAGAGTTCATTATAGTCAAAAAAGAGTAGGTCCCATAACAGTAAATGACATACATCTGATTCTGAAAATCAACATCCGAAAACACTATTCGAACATGACAGACGGAAAAATGTTAGAGAAATGATATTGAATATAACGATTTCAAAAATATAGGATTATCTCAAGAAAATTGTCAAAGAGAAGAAATTTGATTAAGGGACTCTACATGAACTCGGTACATTTCAACGTACGACGTTTTAAGGTTTGTTAAATGCTGTATCTGCGAAATAAGAAAGATTCATTTTTTCATGAAAATTCATCCTGTACGAAAATTATAAGCGTTAGAATCAATGGCGATAAAATGACGAAGCATACAAACAGTTTCCCAAAACCGAAATTACAATATTGTCGTAACTCTCTAGAGGTTTGCTATTCATTACAGTTTTCGAATCAAAGCAAAGCGTCACTGCCGATGTTTACTGAATGAAATACACATTCAGTTAATTCTGCTTCATGATTATGTCATACGAAATGTCGCTAGGGTGACACAACAGAAGCTAGTCGACTTGGAATACGAGACTTTTTTAAATCTGCCATTAGGTAAAATAGCAACTAATTTTTGTGGGAAAAGAACGAGGAAGAAAAACGATTTTTCATATTTTGTCTTTAAAGAGTATACTTATAAATGACTTACTATTGATCCCAAGAACCTAATCCATTATAAATCCCCAAATCCTAATCTGCTAGCGCTCCTAAGAGACCGGTTCACACTCCATCCACGTCTATTGAACTTGTGAAGAGGCTCATCCCTTGTTCCTTGTTTAGGATGTGGTTTCCGGCTTTCTCTTTTCCAATCTTTTCTTTTCTTTTTTTTTTCAATTGGAGTAGATAGACTAAACTATCGCCCGGTTCACACTCCACCCACGTCTATTGAACAGGTGAAGAGGCTCATCCCTTGTTCCTTGTTTAGGATGTGGTTTCCAGCTTTCTCTTTTCCAATCTTTTCACTCTTACGTAGCTCCCTGCACTTCAGTGGCATTAGTGCCTTGCTCGGGGTGATATGATTAAAAAGAAAAACAAAAAAAAACCCCAAATCCCAAAATACTATTAATACCAAGATACCATTTCACTGTCAATATCAAGATCCCAAACCTTTATCAATCCCACGATCAAAATCAAAATCCATTGTCAACGCTATATACTGAAACACTATGTAATAACAACCTCCTTAAATACCAGTGAATACAGAACAATTTTTTCATTGATGAAAATGATATTTAACCTATAAGAAATGCCCTGATCTCCCTCCCATTGACTACTACTTTTTCAAGCATATTTAAAATGTCATAAGCCAAAAGACATTCCACTGCAAAGAAGATGCAGAAACTCTATTCAAAATTATCTTAACATGAAAACCTTTAAAGTTTCATCGTAAAGTCATGAATTTATTTTTAACACGATGGCAAAAATGTAAAAATGTTCAGCGTACTTATTATGAATTATTTAACACAGTCTAAAGACGTTAATTCAGTAAGTAATTATCATTCTAATATCAGAATTTATTTTCAGAATTTTGGTTTGCCTTATTATGATTCTATTTCAATCTTTCTAGTACCTATAGTAATTAGAACCTCTTTGTGATTGACGGTTTCTGTCCATGGAATTCTCAGCATACTTCTGTAGCAACATATATCTTTTGCTTCCAATAAATTTCCTTCTCTGCACAGAAATCTTCTAAAATTCTCTTCTGTACTGAATGATAGCTATGGCATAAAAGTTTAACATTCGTTTTCTTTTCTTTTTGTTGTTGTTGTTGTTGTACTTTCCAATGAGATATCTTTATGGACTGTCTTATCCACATTAGTTTATTACTTATTCAATAAAAATAAAATATAACCAGAAAGAGCAGTCAAAGATCGCAGTTCTCCGCCAAGGCCATTGTGACATCATCTGAGCGATTAAGAAAAGTTGATTATTAAAATGAGAAAGATTAACTGCAATAAAATTGACCGATCTCAAGAGTGAAATTACCAAAAATAAACTAAAATCTCTCTAAATTACATGTATACTTAAAATAAAAAAGAATAGGTAATTCAGTGTTTAAAATGATCAAGGGAAGATAATTCAGTATTTGTCATTTGAAAGGCAAAAATCAAATTTTATTAATAAAACTGTAAAATTAACCCAGAAAAACTATCCCGTGAAGGATCGAACCCCAACTCATGCCAGTCATGATGTCAATTATCCCTGAACATTTCATTAGAACCCATCCAGGGGTCTTGAGAAATCTTGACCAGAAAACAAAAAGACAAACAAGCAAACGTACACACAAACTGACTCATGTAACTGAATAAATACCTCCGCTTTAAGGCGATAATAATAAAATGTTAGTTCGCAGTAAACGTAGCAGACATGTCTGAAATTTGAACTCGGTTCAGGAGATTATAAATTTAAAAGATTACGAATGATATATTGAAGATCTACCATGTATTTTTTTTGTGCGTGTGTTCAGTCAGGACGCAAGCGATCATGATACGCCACACTTTCCTACACTTTGTCGTGCTAAACAATCCTTGCTACCTCTTTCCAAAATCTTTAGGTAGATCACTTCTTGTTTCACTCTATATCTCTACCATTTGAATAGGTTCTGTGAATTTCAGCTTGTTCAAACCGTCTTTTTCATCATGTCACCTAGAAATTCCAAACTGTCACGTTTTTAAGTTAATCTGTCCTTTTTGCTTCTATATTGTCTTCAACTTCCTCGTTCGTTACATATTCAGTCATTGTCTAGCAAGCGTTCTTTTGTAGAACCACATTTCTTTTGATTTGCGTATTATCTAAATCAATGAAGAAATTGTTGTATATTCAATGGCATGTAGGAAGGCGGCTATTACATAGCGTTTCAGGATATAGCGTTGATAGTGTATTTGGGTTTGATTTGTGAGATTGATTGCGATTTCGGATCTGGGCATTGCTAATAGAATAATATTTTGGGATTGATAGCAGTTTGGAATTCTGGGAGTGATAGTAGATTGGGATTTGGGGGTTTCAAGTGGAATTGGATCTTGAGATTAACAGTAGGCCATTTATAAGCATACGCTCTAAAGAAAAAAATAGTAAAAATTATTTACTTTCTTTGTCTCTTCCCACAAATCTTTATGGTTCTTTTCTCTAATATTCATCCTTTATGAAGCTCATGAATCACACAAGTTAGAGGGTAACTGAATGTGGTTTAATGTGAGAATGATGAGTGTTAGGGACACTGTGGTGGAGACTTACCTCGCCGAAGCAAAAGAAGGCGGTTTGTTTGCACGTGCGTTCGTAGACGTAATGGAACCGCGAGACGAGCTCGTGCGAGGCAGTTTTTCGAATGACACGGCGCATGCGTCATTGGTGAAAGTGAGGCTCTCGGAGAGTGGGAAATTACGAGACCAAAAAACACATAAAAAGAGCCTACTTCTGTTTCGGGTCACTTTTTGCTATTTACGACTCGAGAAGGCTACACCGGTGTTTGGGAGACAGCGGTTTGCTTACGGTGCGCAGGAAACGGAGTCCCTGGTGAAGCAGTGTTCCGGGTTCTACGAGTAGCAGCTGGCGGAGCGGTTATTAATTCGGCTACGAACTACACTCTGAGAAGACACAAATACCCACAAGCTATTTCGGCATCTATTACGATTTCCATTATGGACGGCAAAGTCTTTGATGTCCGGTTGATTCCTGAGTTCAGTGGCGCTGCAACTGATATGCCAATCGTCGAGTGGATCGAAAATGCAGAGTTGGTCTGCGAACTCTGTGCTATGGACAAAGTTGAGCGGATTCTTCCATTACGCCTCCGAGGCGGTGCTCTTGCCGTATACAGGCAGCTCAGCAAGGAACAGAAAGCGGATGCGGAGCAAATTAAACGGGCCCTCATGACCGCGTATGCGACAGATGCATTTGATGCATACGATCAATTTGTTACTCGGCAACTTCGCTCGGGAGAAACAGTGGACGAGTTTCTGGCCGAACTACATCGTTTAGCTCGGCTGGTTGAGGGATCGTTGCCCGAACGATGGATGATATGTGCGTTTGTTTCGGGGTTGCCACAATATGTTAGACAGCTTCTTCGTGCCTCGTCCAGAATGGAGACCATGACATTGGAGCAGCTTTTGACTCGAGCACGGGCTATCATGACCGACAACGGAAGCTGTAAGGAATCGGTCGCTGCATCCACTGGCAAAACACATTCGAATTCAGAGTTGCTCCCTGATAACTCGCGCAGTGAGACCTTTTTTTGCTACAAGTGTTCTGGACCCAACCACATGGCGAAGGATTGTATGCAGGGACGCCAAGTGAGGTCGGACGGTCGAGTGCGGAAGTCTCACCGTGAAACCCGATGCTTCAGATGCCATAAACTTGGACATACATCATCAAGATGCCAGGGAAACGCCCAAGGGGGGGAGACGTCAGCGCCAGTCTCCTCCCTGAGCAAGTGAGAATCAAGAAATTGCCCGCCGTAAAAGTGCTCGTGGATGGGCGAGAGTGCACAGCTCTGGTGGATTCCGGCTGCTCACAGACGCTGGTGAGCAAAGCTGTGTGTCCCCATTGGAGACAGAAGGAAGTAGGAGTACTGACGGCCGACGGGAAGACTTTGAAGTGCCGGGGGCACGGCAGAATAAAATTGGAAGTTGAACAGTCTCAGCCCGTGAACATTGAGGTCCTGGTCGTGGATGGACAATTGTTGGGTTTTGACCTGCTTATTGGCATCGACGCGATCAAACAGCTAGGAGGTGTTCGCCTGACGGAATCTGGTGAGGCATACTTTGGAAACCTGGATGGATGTGCCGCCATTTCTATCGATGAGCCCGATTTCAGTGTGACATTCGATGAAAGGCAAAGAGCGTGGACTGCAACATGGAAATGGGCAAGTGGTCGCTCGCCCGGCGAGCTGACAAATAACGTGCAAGAGTACACTGTGCCAGACCATGCCCGGGATGCGTACGAGAAAGAACTCTTGCTATGGCAACGTAACGGATGGTTGCTGCCATATCCCGAGGAGGAACTTGGTCCACCCAAGGGTCTAATTCCCTTGATGGCAGTCGTGCAGGAACATAAGCAAAAGGTCCGGCCGGTACTCGACTACCGAGAATTGAACGGATTTGTAGAAGCATTCACTGCCGATGCCGAAGTGTGCGCACAAAAGCTCAGAGAATGGCGACAGCAAGGAGTTGATGTGTCGCTCTTGGATCTGCGACATGCCTATCTACAAATTCACATTGACAAGAAGCTGTGGCCATTCCAAACAGTTATTTTCAAGGGCAAGCAGTTCTGCCTTACACGATTGGGGTTTGGACTAAATGTGGCACCACTCATCATGAAATCTGTCGTCGACGCTATAATGTCCCAAGATCGTGTGATCAAAAGTGCCACGTCGGCTTACGTTGACGACATTTTTATCAATGAGAGCCTGATTTCTGCATCGCGCGTTCGACAGCACCTCTCAGATTACGGCCTAGTCTGTAAAGACCCAAAACGGCTACGAGACGGAACTAGGGTCCTCGGTCTGCAGGTGTGGGGAGAGAACGGTACTCTCCGATGGAAGCGGAGTGGACAGATCCCGGAAATTCCCGACGTGGTGACTCGTCGACGTGTGTTTTCCATTTGTGGGAAACTCGTGGGCCACTTCCCCGTGTGTGGCTGGCTAAGGGTGGCGACTGCATTCATCAAGCGCCGAGCAAGTGCGGTAACCAAGAGATGGGACGAGGAAATCAGAAATGCCAATCTGCTTCGTATGCTGGAAGAGACGATGACCAGAGTGTGTGAAATGGACCCTGTTGGAGGAGACTGGTGCATGAATGGCAACGAGATGAAGGTCTGGGTGGATGCAAGTTCTGTGGCCACAGGAGTGGCGTTAGAGGCGAATGGAAGCATCGTTGAGGATGCTTGTTGGTTGCGCCCGACCAATGATGCCAGGCATATCAATCTGGCTGAATTAGATGCAGCAGTCAAAGGCATCAACCTGGCCCTTCAATGGCAGGCTACAGTGTTGCATCTGGTCACCGATTCAGCATGCGTACATCGGTGGATATCCGACACCTTGACTGGGAAGGCACGTGTGAACACTAAGGCGGCTGGTGAAATGCTAGTGAGACGACGCTTAGGAACACTGCGGGCATTAATGGAAGAATATAAATTGACCATGGATGTCACGCTGGTGAAATCCTGTCAAAATCGCGCAGATTGCCTCACCAGAGTGCCACGCAAGTGGTTGAATCTACATAAGGAGGGAAAAGAGCCAGTCCCGGAGAGTTGCGCTGCAATGAGGTGCCGACTGAATAAAAGTCAGGTGGTTGACGTCCACCGAGAAAGTGGACATGCGGGCGTGAAACGAACCCTATACTTCGCCAGACTTATCGACCCACTAGTGTCGAAGGAAATCGTGCGATCGGTTATCAAAGCCTGTGAAGCCTGCCAGTCTATAGATCCGGCGCCAGTTCATTGGAAAAAGGGAAAATTGAGCGTGGAAAACAACTGGAGTAGAGTAGCAATGGACATAACCCATTACAATGGCGTGCATTTTTTAACGCTCATTGATTGCGGTCCCTCCAGGTTTGCAATTTGGCGGACATTGCGTCGACAAGATGCACATAGTGTCATTCACCAGTTGAAGATGATTTTCTTTGAACGGGGCCCACCAACCGAGATATTGACTGACAATGACCCTGCGTTCACTTGCAGACACTTTAAAGAGTTTGCAAACAGCTGGGGTGTGCAGTTAAGATTCCGATGCGCATATTCACCGGCTGGTAATGGAATTGTGGAGCGCAGCCACAGGAGCATTAAGACCATCGCAGCAAGGAAGGGTTGTTCCGCGTTGGAGGCCGTTTATTGGTATAATGTCACGCCAAAGGACGATGTCTCACCTTCCACGGCACCGGCTGACGTGCTGCATAATTACCACGTCAGAGTAAAAGGCATTGAAGCCAAACCCCCACCAGAACCACAGATTATCGGAGGGAGATATGAAGAAGGTGACGTTGTCTGGGTCAAAAATCCGCACGGCAAATGCACAACCAAGTTCAGGACCGGGCGGGTAACCGAAATTGTCAGCCCACTGACAGTGCGAATTGATGGGGTACCACGCCATGTCAAAGACCTACGGCCATTTTCAGGACCATATGCATCGTCGGGCGATGAAACCGACACAGAAGAGAGTGAGCGATTTATTTACTTGGGGTCAGGTCAACCAAGTGATGGCTCCGATGGTCCACTAACAGCGGATGCTGACGTGCATGACGAAACCTCAGGTGACAGCCCATCTGAGGACGAACCTTGTGTCGTACCCCTCCGAAGGAGCACCCGCCAGAAGAGACCCGCTCCCGAATGCACTTTTTGTGATGATGAGATCAGGGGGAGTGTGGTGGAGACTTACCTCGCCGAAGCAAAAGAAGGCGGTTTGTTTGCACGTGCGTTCGTAGACGTAATGGAACCGCGAGGCGAGCTCGTGCGAGGCAGTTTTTCGAATGACACGGCGCATGCGTCATTGGTGAAAGTGAGGCTCTCGGAGAGTGGGAAATTACGAGACCAAAAAACACATAAAAAGAGCCTACTTCTGTTTCGGGTCACTTTTTGCTATTTACGACTCGAGAAGGCTACACCGGTGTTTGGGAGACAGCGTTTTGCTTACGGTGCGCAGGAAACGGAGTCCCTGGTGAAGCAGTGTTCCGGGTTCTACGAGTAGCAGCTGGCGGAGCGGTTATTAATTCGGCTACGAACTACACTCTGAGAAGACACAAATACCCACAGACACAGTTTATGACACAGTGTATGAAGATATTTCTGAAATATCGAAGATGTTAAAAATGTAGTGATTTGAAAAAGTGTCATCCTGGGATTCTGTTCCACAAAGTAACAGTTATTTGGAAGAAGCTATAAAAGTGGAACTTACACGCTACTAATGGAATACGATGAGAATAAGAATGACTTGCATCAATGTATGCAGTTTGGCGGGTGTTATCATACGGGAAATTAAAAAATGTATCTATCTTCTGATATAAAAATCCACGCAAAGGGAAGTTACACATAATCTGAAGATTTCTTAGGACGGGTAACAGCTAGTGCTGATTCAGATGACAACAATACAAACGGTCTATTTCCAATAATGAGCACTCTTTACCGATAAATTTGTACACTTTTAATAAAGATATTAATATATATTAATTTCTTTAAATATTGTTTTAATTATTTTATTTTTTCTATGTCACGGTTAGGTGTTATTATATTTGTGTTTGGGGGTATAACAGTTAAAGTGTTTCTTTATACTGTTATTTATTTATTTTATCTTTTTTTAGTGGTTGTATTACTTTCTGTTTTTTCTCTTGACTGGGTGTCTGTGCATGCTTTTATTTTTCGGATTTATATTATTTGTATGTTTTGTTTTATTTTGTATTCACCTTTTATTTTATACTTTTATTTTTATTTTATTTATATTGTTTGTATGTTTTTATGTTTAATTTTGTTGATTTTTATTGTTGTTCGTGTAGCTAATTAAGTATTTATTTGCACATCAGCATTTTCCAATTATCTCTTTCTTTGTTCATTTTTTCTTTTTCATATTTTGCTTAGGTTTTTTGAACTGATTCTCTTTTTCAGAATGGCTCACCTTTTTTATATTAATTCAAGGCAAATACTCATGCAAACCTTCAGAATTGTTTGAAAGTAAAAGACTTATGTTTTGGAGTTTCTACATGGGTTTTCCTTGTCAGAAATATGAGTATAAAATAGGATATAATATCACTTTTTTCTTTCGTTTTTAGATCTGATGAAGTCTAGAAAGACGAAACGAATAGCTAAATCTAGTTTCAGTGAAACAATTTTTGTGGCTTTGTTGGGGCTAAAAATAAAGACAAAATGAAGGAATAAAGTTAACAAATATATTTAGCAAAGACAGTAGTACAAACATATGCCAGCGAGAGATTATTAGCATGACTGTTTCGGAATCACTTGTGGAATTAACATGACAAAAGTCTCGCAAATGACATCGATCATTTCTTTTTCTTCAGGAGGACCACTGTCAGTATCGTCCGACAGGCGTTTTCTGATTTGATGTAAATGTCTTTTCTGAGTGAAATGGTAACTTTTAATTATATAGACCATATTTCCTACACCTTTGTTAATTCCACCCATTACCCAGAAATATTTATTATCCATGAACATACGGAACAAAAACTTTCTCTCTCTTTCTTTACCTCGGCTGTGGATAATGATGATGATGATATGTTGTCATTGGGTGTGATTCTATACACCTGAAGGAACTGTTGTGGGGCTTTTTTTCTATGGATTATCCCCTAGCTTTCTTCATAGCTCTTTTCGGTGTGTCAACAAAGCCCCCGGCATGTCCATTGAATCTTGGGTGATATGGAGCAGTCATGATATGATTGATCTGGATTGTCTCAAATAAATCCTTAAATTCGTCGGACATAAATGTGTCTTATTGTCTGACACGAAACAATGGACTATCCGAAATTTCGTGTAGAAAATTGATTGTCATTTCTGTAGTAGGATTTCTACATCTAAGAACTTCAGGCCACTTAGAAAAACTATTTTATTGCAATAATATAGTAGAATCCGTCTAGCGGACTTGCAAAAGCTACATGAATCTGAGACTATGGTCGGTCCATTTTGGGCTAAGCACTAAATTTGATTGAAGTTGCCTTAGCTGACAAGGCACACCCTATACATGGTTTTCCCATATTTTTGATATCCTTATCCTGTTCGACAAGTATACATAACTGCGTATAAGGCAGTAATCTCTGGGTGGCCGACATGGAAATCTTTCAGAATTCTTCTTTCTAGTATTGTGGTAATGATTACTCGCTCATTATATAGCAGTACTTCGTCACATAACAACAAAATAACTGAAGTCTTGTTTGTTCTTTTCAAGAACTTTTATTTTTGGTTTGCCTAATATATCGTTTAGATCTTCTTGTTTGATTTGGTCGAGGGTTACAGGGAGTTCTCTTACTGTGTTGCATAATGTAGTTTTACGTTCTCCTTCTGTTCTGAGAGAAGTAATTATAGTATCTTCAAGAGGTTCTCTGTGTTTCGAGAATAATCTGGACACTCCGTTGGCATGACCGAGTTTTTTTAGAAGTTAGAAACTCTATTTTAAAGTTATAATTTAAAATAATCTTTTTCCTTTTCCGCAGCCTATGTGTTGTATGAACAGAGAGACCTTTTTGAAACAGAAGATTGTCAGTAACGGTTTATGGTCCGTCTGCAAAGTATAGTGTCTACCGTGAACGTTCCGGTGAAATTCCATTACTGCGAAAATAATCCCTAACGACTCCTTCTCAATTTTCAAGTAATTCCTTTCTGCAAGAACGTTTTGCATATTCGATATTAACACCTGATAATAATTTGATAGTCCTAAAAAACCTTGTAAGGTAGAGACATTTTCGGGAGCTGGCACGTCTTTGATTGCTGTTGCCCGTTCTGGATCTGGTCTTATCCTTCTTTTTCGATAATGTGTCCCAAGTATTTAATTTTCTCCATAAAACGGTCGCATTTGGATTCTTTCAATTTGAACCCGTACTCCTGAATTTTTGGGAAGACATTATGCACATGTTCCTTGTGCTGTTCTATATTTTGAGTGATCATTAATATATTGTCTAAATATGCAACCGTGAAGTCGAAGTTGCTCTACAAAGTACCTATCGCTTGTTGGAAAGTTGCCGGAGCAACCTTTACTCCGAACGGTAGACGTTGGAACTTGTACAACCCACGGTGGGTATTGATATGTTGCAACTTAGAACATTCTTCTTCCACCGGTAATTGAAAATACACGTCACTGAAGTCATTAAGCCCCATCGATAAATCGGCACCAACCTGAATCTCTTTTGACTTCTTCTTCACATAGACGGTCAGTGAAGCCCATTGACTGTACACAATTTTCGACAAGACACCGGTACTTTCTAGTATGACGAGTTCCTCATTTATTTTTGGTAAAGAGGCAAAAAGCACGTTTCGTTTTTTCTTAAACATTGGCTAGATGTCATCTTTAAATCGAATTTTGCCGTTATCTTATTACACCCACAAGGCCCCAGAAAAACTTCCGGAAAAGTCTCTTTTAGAACTTTTATTAGATTATTTGCTTCGGTTGTCAGGTGTTCGGGTTTTTGACAAAATGAATTAATTGCCATGTCCCACAACTTAAAATCCTACATCCAGTCAGTGCCCCCCAAAATTTCTGTATTCTTTAATACGAATGTCTAATTTTAACGTCCTTCCTTGAAATGTTACATTAGTGATAAGTTCACAATTAAACTTGATATTCTCTCCTGCCATGGGCTTGGCCATTTTATTAGTTCTTAAAAAATTTGAATTTCTTAACTTTTTCCATGTGGGTAAATTTATGTTTATTAAATCTGAACCAGAATCCAACTGCGTTTTAATATTTTTTTATTTACAATTTGTACTTGCACATATTTCTTAATGTTTAACTCGTCTTGTTCATCTGCTTTTGTGTTTTTTATGTAGCTATTAACCTTTTTTCTCGTTCGACAATGTGAGCTCTTGTGACCGATACGACTACAATTTATGCATTTTTTATTTCTGTAAGGGCAGATTGAACCAATATTGACAATTTTCACTTCTGTTGGGGTCTTCAAGGGTCCTTAAGAATTTTCGTCGTCAAATAGATGTGGCTTTGTGGGGGTCATAAATAAAAACAGAATAAAGGAATAGAGTTAACAAATATATTTAACAACGGCACTGGTACAAACATATGCCGAGGAGATATTAACTGTCAGAGTTTGTTGCTGGAATAGATTCCGCTCTCACTCTCTTCAAATAAGAACTGCTGCTTATATATAGTTTGGAAAAGTTCATGTTTCATATGGGTAAGTCACCATTAACCTTTATATCGTATTTAAAATGAACACACATCTCTCTCTCTCTAAATATATATATACATACATATATATATATATATATATATATATATACAGAGAGAGAGAGAGATAATTTTCTGGTATTCATTTAAACATATGTGAGAAGAATGAACCAACGCGGCTTGTCTGTTTTATTTTTATATTATCTTTGAATTTTCGAATAAGTTGTTGTGTACTGGGATGAAAATTGTAGCTGAATGGTCTGAAGACGAATTTGAGATTTAAACGGAATTCATATATATATATATATATTGAAAACAGAAATATTGGTTGTCCCGACGACAGAAATTGGTATAGATGGAAAAAGAACGAGAAGCCATGAAAGTTTTGTTTAATAAGTAAATATATTGTTATTAATGATATTATTATTATTATTATTATTATTATTATTATTATTATTATTATTATTACTTGCTGTTTGTATAATACATTAAGTGTCGATAATGGTATTTGTTTCGTTACACGTGTTTTGAGTGACACGTTGACTCTCTTCAGGTAAATAAATTTGTGACTTTGCATATAGGGATCCGTTTGTCTTTTTGACAGTCGAAAATACTGTGTATATATAGATAAGTGGTTGTTGAGCAGGTCAGAAAGTTCATATGCATGCGAGTTTGTAGTTTTTTTTGTTTTTGTTTTTTTCACACTGGTTCGGTAATTTGTTTTTTAGAGCACGCTTGAATTTAGTTCCTGTATGTGTGTGTTAGTTTTTTCATGTTGTTTTGTTAAGGGAAGGCTTGTTTTTTTTATATAAATATTTCATCCTGCGTCCTGAGCGTGTCATATTCTGCACCTTGGTAGATAGGCATTGCTCTGAATTTACCTCCACTACAGTCTTGGAAAACGTACAGTTTCTTATTATTGGCTAGTTTAATGTCACTTCTGTGCAGAGTTACTCTTTTATTCAGGCCTTATGTCGTCTCCGCGTATATTTTTGCGCACACATCGTATTTTATTGCATAAATTAAGTTTTTAAGAGTTGCAGCTTTGTTTTTATTTCGAATGTAGATATGTCTTCGAACTTTATGGGATTTCCTTCTATTATTATGTTGCAGACCCTACATCATTTTAAAAAGATCCATAGAATTCAATCAAAATCGCTGAAAATTATTTTGAAGTAAAAGACGAAATCAAATTTCGCAAGTCAGTGTAAAAACTTTTTCTGACCAAAAGGTTAATGATTCCCCCCAAAAAAAGAGATTTCAGGAGCCAGTGTAAAAAAAATCGAACAAACGAAAACGCAAGTATATCAATTTTCTGAACTGCTCACCAACAAATTATTAATATATACACAGTATTTTCGGCTGTGAGAAAGACAAACGAATCTCAATATTTTTTTTTCATCATATCACCCCAAGCAAGGCGGTAATGCCACTGAAGCCCAGGGGGATACGTAAGAATGAAAAGATTGGAAAAGAGAGACCCGGAAACCACATCCTAAACAGGGAATAAAGGATGAGCCTCTTCACCTGTTCAATAGACGTGGGTGGAGTGTGAACCGGGCGATAGTTTAGTCTATCTACTCCAATTGAGGAAAAAAAAAAGAAAGAGAGTAAAAAGATTGAAAAAGAGAAAGCCGGGAACCACATCCTAAACAGGGAACAAGGGATGGGCCTCTACACCTATTCAATAGACGTGGGTGGAGTAAGGTCACAAATTTATTTGTCTAAAAAGATTCAACCTTGGACTCGAAACACGTGTAATGACACAAATACTATTATGTACACATAATATATAATACAAAAATCAAGTAATACTACTACTAATACAAATAATAATAATAATAATAATAATAATAATAATAATAATAATAATAATAAGAAGAAGAAGAAGAAGAAGAAGAAGAAGAAAAATTAATCTACACTTTAAACAAAACGTTCACGGCTTCTCGAACTTTTTCCATATATATACAAATGGAAATGCAGAAAATATATTTAGGGTGATTGGGTATTTCTACACGATAATTCAAAACATGCATTGTCAACCTCGTTCAATCAAAGAAAAGAGAAACATTTTTATGCTGAAAGCAGAGGACAGTAAAGAAAGGGATGAAGAATGCTAGTTTCTATATAGTTAAGTAGACGGGAATCGTAGTGGTGAACTCCTTTTTGGTAGTAGGAAGCATGTGCTTTGACCAATGCGTTAGTAGTAGTAGGTAGGAGTGAAAAGGTTACTGATTTACCAAATTTTTAAAATCTAATTCATGTAAAAGGCAGTTTATTTTATAAATAAATAGAAGAAGGAGATAATTATTGAAATCTAAATTTATTACGGTGACGACACATACTAAGGATTTCTTTACGTTTATTCAAAAGTACATTCTGATATTGAAATTTCAAAATATTAATTTTTTCTGTTAAGCATAGATTACATCTATCAGCACAGCTGTGCCTATCAGCTTCCACTTTATCTGTGGATTTAGATCATTCTCTTTCAATTCCCACTATTTTCGAGAGAGGGCTGTCTTACATTGGGTTAGTATAGGAATGTCTCTGTGTATAAAATCTTTGTTTCCGAATTCCCGCCGAAATTCCGATGCAAACGTTATATTTTGCTTGTTTTCTTTAGGTTAGCGGTAGCTTGGTAGATCACATTTATAGATCTACATTTACCTTCAACCGAAATTTTTTCTCGGGATCTACAAATACAGGAGGATATAATCCTGTTTCCTGTACTGGACTCATTATTGTAATTTTGTTGTTACAATAGTTTATAAGAACATTATATCATTACACAAAAATGTTCATGTTTCAGAACAATGCTGTTTTCTTCCGGTGATATTTTAAAAATAAATGGTGAAAATTATTTATTTAGAAAATATAAAATGACTTCATGGTTATTTAGAAAACTAAGGAGTGGTGGTTGTAGGAAGTTAAACAATATGATTGCAGGTTTGCCAATATTGCTCAACCAAAAGTGAGAATTAGGTTAAACTATAAAGTTGATAATTTGTGTGGTAAAAAAAGAACGATGTAGCATAATGTCAAAATAAAACACTTTAATTTTGTCTGCGTAATATACATGTTAGGAACATACCTTATTTAAATGAGTAGACAATAATTTTTAACAGCAGGTAGGATTTTAGCTGTTATTCTAACTGTGATTTTGTGCCACCTAATCTGTTAAACGGGCTGGATTTTTTAGGTTAGAATTAAAATTAAGTAATTATGATATCTAAACTTATTTATAAATGGAACTTTGTTTCTGTGTGTGAATGTGTGTGTGTCTGTGTGTGTGTGTCCGTTACCTATAGACTCCGAAACGACTGAACCGATTTTCTTGAAAATTTACACAGTTATACTATAAGCGTCTGCAAGTATTCTTAGCTAAGTTTTGTGTCGAGGTACTCCCGATAAATATCGAAAATCGATAATCGAAAAAATCGGGTTATAGAAGGAGTGGTCCGATTTTAATCAAATTTGATACACTCATAGACAAAGATATAAGAAACAATATTCAGAAGTTTCAAGGTTGCAGTTCTTACAATAGTGCAGAAAATCCATAATATATATATATGAAGGCAAGATGTTTGCGTTTGTATCTGTTTATCTGTCTGTATGTCTGTAATTTTTCAGCCCTTTTATTTTAGTTTTTGCTTCGGGTTTGGCTCTAAGTAGATATAATTGTAGTTCTTATTCTCAACCATAATACCATTTACTCAAAGGACATATTTAGCCTTCAAAATTCAGTTTACGACGAAAAAAACTTATTTGATATCGATACCAGGAAATGAAAATTTGACTTACATCCATTCATTTTTCTTTCAGTCTACGGTTTCGCTTTAACTGGAAACAACTATTGCTTTTTAGTCTTTCGTGTCCAAAGAATCTGAGCTCCGGGACCATGGATTAGTTTTAAAGCTTTCATTACACCCAAGCAACGCCGGGCTGTACTGCTATCTAATATAAACTTATTTATAAATGGAACTTTCTCTCTCTGTGTGTTTGTGTATGTGTGTGTGTGTGTGTATTCGTTAACTATAGACACCGAAATGGCTGAACCGATTTTCTTAAAAATCTACACAATTGTACTATAAGCATCTGCGAGTGTTTTTAGGTCGGCTTTGTGTCGAGTTAACCCCGATAAATATGGAAAATCGATAATCGAAAAAATCGGATTATAGAAGGAGTGGTTCGATTTTAATCAAATTTGATACACTCACACACAAAGACATAAGAAACGATATTCAGAAGTTTCAAGGTTGCAGTTCTTACAGTAGTGCAGAAAATCGATGATATATATATAAAAGTTTTCATTACACCCGAGCAACACCGGGCTATACTCCTAGTAACTTATAAATGAACAATTATAATTAATAACATTTTAGAGAGTAATATTTGCAGTGTTTACAAAAAACCATCAGTTCATCTGTAGGATTTAGTAGTAATTTATTTTAAGGTAACCTTATAATCTGCAGATTTTCATTCAGGCACAGAAAACAGATGTCATAGAATGGTTTACAGATTCTTATTTTCCAGAATTTTCCATTTTACTTTGGGGCTTTTATTTGTATCTTTTAACTGTCAACGCAGAAATCTATGTTTGGTTTCGGTACAGGTTATATTTTAAGGATTTAACTGCAAATACTATCTCTGTTTATAAGTGTCATTAGTAGATCCAATATGATATATATATATATATATATAATGTGTGTGTGTGTATTCTGTTTTTGTTAGAAATATATTAGAAATACCCTGCATTTTTTATACCATTCTGAGAAAGCCTCTTAAAAACAATTCAGTAACGCACAGATATATGACTATCTTGTAGTTAAGATTTACCTGATACTGCAGTTTACACAGACATTATTTAAGTATTTTCTTTTTATAGTCTATTTTAAAACACTTAAATGGCATTATTTTCTCAGGAAAAATTAACACACATATAAGCTGCCATCTATTGCCACGAAAATCTGTTTTCTACTATCTTTTCTGCTTGAGGTTGGCAAACCAAACGGCGCTTTCCACATTTATATATGTATAGAATTTGTTTTTGACATAAAGTCATCTCTCCTGACATATCTATGTATGAATCTATATTACTTATGTAAAAATAAATGTATCGAATGAAAAGTCCGATTTGGACGAAAGTTCGAGGAATTATTTATTTCGGCATTGAAATTTACAACCGCTATTTGACATTTAAAAAACATAGAAAAACATCATTTTTTTTGTTCCAGTACAAAAAAAAACTATTTACAAAAGAAAATAATAATGTGGGTCTTATGTTACTTTCATAATTTGCCCATGGCTGTTTTTTGCTGAGACATTCTTGAAATGTTAGGCATACATATTAGTATAAACAGAATACGATAGAAACAGCTAATTTTTTTATGTCTATCACGATTTATTTATCTATTTCATTTTTTAGGCATC
The DNA here is from genome assembly GCA_037127315.1 of Ascarosepion bandense. Classification (NCBI taxonomy): domain Eukaryota; kingdom Metazoa; phylum Mollusca; class Cephalopoda; order Sepiida; family Sepiidae; genus Ascarosepion; species Ascarosepion bandense. The sequence continues at coordinate 3,103,454 of JBBBDQ010000820.1, read as the reverse complement.
TCGTGAATTTTTTATCTATCAAGATCTATCTATCTATCTATCTATCTATCTATCTATCTATCTATCTATCTATCTATCTATATCTGTTCATATCTATCTATCTATCTATCTATATCTGTTCATATCTATCTATGTATCTATCTATCTATCTATCTATCTATCTATCTATCTATCTACCTCTGTTCATATCTATCTATCTATCTATCTATCTATCTATCTATCTATCTATCTATCTATCTATCTATCTATCTATGGCCGAGTGGTTAGAACGTTTGCTGTCTGACCATGAAAACTGGGTTCGAATCTCGCCATGGTCGATTTGTCAGAAAGGTGACTTCTTGATAGTATCGGTCTGGAGGAGGCGATTCCAGCTTGAAGTACCTTCGGAGAGTGCCTGAAAACTACACCACAAGTTGACCGAAGCCTTGTAAATGCAATTTGATAAATGGCTCTCTTTGAAGAGTCGACTATGGCTGCGTTTGCTAGAAGTCACCAACGTGACCCGAGGGTTTGAGAGTCCTGGCTTTGTTCATGCTATATAATGCGCTCTCTCCCAGAAACTGTAACTAAGTTCCGCTCAGCATAGTTGCTGTAGAAACCGCAGGCGGTTTATGTGAGAGTTGGACAAACACAAGTGTGCCTGAGCAGGCGTCTGCAATGGGAATTAACTAGATGCCCTGGTAGACGGCTATCTTCGAATATCATTATCTATCTATCCATTCCATGTTTTAGGCTTCTCGCGAATTTTCAATCTATCCATTTTTGTCTGTCACAGTCTATGTATCACTGTATATATATGTATATATCTATCTAGCTATTTCATTGTTTGAATCTTCTGTCTATTTTCAGATTAATCACATCCTATCTATCTATCTATCTCAGTCTGTCCATATCTATCTATCTATCTATCTATCTATCTATCTATCTATCTATCTATCTCAGTCTGTTCATATCTATCTATCCATCTCAGTCTGTTCATATCTATCTGTCTATCTATCTATCTATCTATCTATCTATCTATGATCATGATACGCCACACTTTCCTACACTTAGTAGTGCTAAACAATCCTTGCTACCTCTTTCCAAAATCTTTAGGTAGATCACTTCTTGTTTCACTCTATATCTTTACCATTTGAATATGTTCTGTGAGTTTCAGCTTGTTCAAACCGTCTTTTTCATCATGTCACCGAGAAATTCCAAACTGTCACGTTTTTAAGTACGTCTGTTCTTTTTGTTTCTATATTGTCTTCAACTTCCTCGTTCGTTACATATTCAGTCATTGTCTAGCAAGCGTTCTTTTGTAGAACCACATTTCTTTTGATTTGCGTATTATCTAAATCAATGAAGAAATTGTTGTATATTCAATGGCATGTAGGAAGGCGGCTATTATATAGCGTTTCAGCATATAGCGTTGATAGTGTATTTGGGTTTGATTTGTGAGATTGATCGCGTTTTCGGATCTGGGCATTGCTAATAGAATAATATTTGGGGATTGATAGCAGTTTGGAATTCTGGGAGTGATAGTAGATTGGGATTTGGGGGTTTCAAGTGGAATTGGATCTTGAGATTAGCAGTAGGCCATTTATAAGCATACGCTCTAAAGAAAAAAATAGTAAAAATTATTTTCTTTCATTGTCTCTTCCCACAAATCTTTATGGTTCTTTTCTCTAATATTCATCCTTTATGAAGCTCATGAATCACACAAGTTAGAGGGTAACTGAATGTGGTTTAATGTGAGAATGATGAGTGTTAGGGACACAGTTTATGACACAGTGTATGAGGATATTTCTGAAATATCGAAGATGTTAAAAATGTAGTGATTTGAAAAAGCGTCATCCTGGGATTCTGTTCCACAAGTTACAGTTATTTGGAAGAAGCTATAAAAGTGGAACTTACACGCTACTAATTGAATACGATGAGAATAAGGATGACTTGCATCAATGTATGCAGTTTGGCGGGTGTTATCATACGGGAAATAAAAAAATGTATCGCATCTTAAGTTTTCCATGGAAATAACGATATAATAGCAGTGGGTTGAACAGTTTCGTCGATGGAAAAAGGGTTCTAAGGGGTTATGTTGTGGATCTTTGTCGCCAATGGAGTTGTGGCGAAAATTCGCAGCAAATTTATAATGACCGATTTGTACGGGAAGTAAGACACAGAATACGAAGGTAGGTTCAAAAAAGAGTATTAGTATAACAAGAAACGAGATATTCAAAGAAGGTGTTAATAATAAGTAACTAGAAATAAGTAAATTATTGCCTGACTAGTAGCTGTCGTTAACTGCTGTCCAGAGGTCATACAGGTAATTACATATAAAAAGAGGAAGAGTCCATTCCTGGTAAGAGGGCACCATAACAGGTTATAAGATGACACAAAATCAATCTCCAATAATTCTGTAACTTAAACTCTACTATAAAAAGAAAGTGAAGATTAGGCAGGTTCAGTTTAAATATATGGCACCATTTTCTGTATGCTCTGGTTCTTGTAAAGGTAGAGCACATCAGGAAGTGTTAAGTAATTACTAAAGCTATGATCGATCTTCTGATATAAAAATCTACGCAAAGTGCTGATTCAGATGACAACAATAAAAACGGTCTATTTCCAATAATGAGCACCCTTTTCCGATAAATTTGTATACTTTTAATAAAGCTAGTAATATATATTATTTTTTTTAAATATTGTTTTAATTGTATTATTTTTTCTATGTCATGGTTAGGTGTTATTACATTTGTGTTTGAGGGTATAACAGTTAAAGTGTTTCTTTATACTGTTATTTATTTATTTTATCTTTTTTTAGTGGTTGTATTACTTTCTGTTTTTTCTCTTGACTGGGTGTCTGTCTATGCTTTTATTTTTCGGATTTATATTATTCGTATGTTTTGTTTTATTTGTTATTTACGTTTTCTTTATACATCTATTTTTATTTATTTATTATATTTATTTATATTGTTTGTATGCTTTTATGTTTAATTTTGTTGATTTTTATTGTTGTTCGTGTAGCTAATTAAGTATTTATTTGCATATCAGCATTTTTATCTATCTATCTATCTATCTATCTATCTATCTATCTCAGTCTGTTCATATCTATCTATCTATCTATCTATCTATCTATCTATCTATCTCAGTCTGTTTGTATCTATCTATCTATCTATCTATCTCAGTCTGTTCACATCTATCTATCTATCTATCTATCTATCTATCTCATCTCAGTCTGTTCATATCTATCTATCTATCTATCTATCTATCTATCTAGTCTGTTCTATCTATCTATCTATCTATCTATCTATCTATCTATCTATCTATCTCAGTCTGTTTGTATCTATCTATCTATCTATCTATCTATCTATCTATCTATCTATCTCAGTCTGTTCATATCTATCTATCTATCTATCTATCTATCTATCTATCTATCTATCTTAATATTAGATGTATGGCGATGTATTTATATGTCTGTGTATCTATGTATCTTATACAACTCTACTCCTGCAGCTTCTTCTCTCGCACTTCCCACCTGTGGAACTCGCTTCCATATTCTTGCTTTCCGGACGGCTACAACCTCCAAGAATTTAAATGCAATGTCAATAATCATCTATTAACCACATGACTATAGTTCTTTCCCCATCCCGTATATTTTTCCTTTCTCTCCACCTTTGCAACAGCCATCCCACCTGTATTCGCATCCTTCTCTTGTTCCTTTCTAACTGGTTCGTCTTCCTCTTCACTGTCTTCTAATTAATCTTTTACACTTATGTAGCCCCCTGCACATCAGTGGTATTACCGCCTTGCTCGGGGTGATACAATTAAAAAAAATTATCTCAATATCAGTCCATCTAACTAGCTATATAGCTTGTTCATTATCTGTATATATATATATATATATATATATATATATATATATATATATATATGTATGTTTCATTATCTTTAAATATATATACGTGTGTATGTGTGTGGGTGTGTATGTGTCATTAAAAAAGACTGCAGATACGTTTTTATTTATTTTTTCTCGTGTTCTTATAAAAATACCGTAACTGCAGTCGTTTTGACGTTTCTAATGAAACGTATGAAAAAGTGATTGCTACCTAAATACACAATCATTACGCAGGCATCCCTGCTTGATCTTTTACCTAAGTACCCCCTGACTCATGCCGTGCCTCTACCAGGCAAAAACCCATTATCAACAAAATTTATTTCTATTATAAACGCACAGATTGGGGTTTATTTCATGATTTTCTTTACAATGCTCATTGGAAGAATATTTTCCATAATCTTACTAGGAAGGAAATGAAGCTTTCGTGCTAGCTATTGAATTCACAATCTTTTTATTTGTTCTGCTCTGCTTGTTTATCGGCTGTAGCCTACATGAATCACTTTTATACAGGTCCAATTAAAACAGACGTCTCTAACTTGGTATGTCCTCTCAAAAGGGTAAATTTTCTGTTTGCTGAAAGACTGAGAGGCCGTATAGACTCTAAAATGTTTGGTCTTAGAGATTACTGGTGTTTGTAGGACAGTACTGACCAATAGTAAATTCTTAGTTCCGTCTCTCTTGAGTTAATTTGAAGTATCGTCACCCACTACAGATAGAGCATTGCTTAGAAATTCTCTTCTCATTTGATTCATTCATCTCCCACCACAGTAATTTAACCTCCCTCTGTCTTTTCTATAAATATTCCAGGATAGTTCTTCTGGTGAACTTTTCTTCATTGTACGTAAACATTATGAATTAAAATTGCAGTACTACATTGGCATCAAGGACTCATAACCTTAGAGTTGAAATGGCTAAATGTAACCGTAAATTCGATGCTAACAGTTTCTTTATCATACTTCTCACTTGTAGAACGCTGTTCTGGCTTTCCCACCGACGAGAAGTGGCTTCCCTTTGTCTGTTCTATAAATACTTCCATGGCTTCTGCTCCATCGAAATTAAGTCACTGGTGCCTCTGCAACAGGTGTTTACTAGTACAACCAGACTGACAACTGGGTCTCACCCTTTCACAGTTAGATCAACCAAATGCAGACGACAATTCTACTCCTGCAGCTTCTTTCCCTGCACTTCCCGCCATTGGAACACACTTCCTTATTCTTGCTTTCCTGACAGCTACAACCTCCAGGAATTTAAATGCAAGGACAATACTCATCTCTTAACCACTTGACCTTAGTTCTTCCCATACCGTCCTGTAGATCCTTTCCTTCCTCTCCACCTTTGCAATTGTCATCACACCTGTATTCACATCCTTCTCTTGCGCCTTTCTAACTGGTTCGTCCTTCTCCTCACTCTCCTCTAATCCATTTACTCTTATGTAGCCCCCTGTGCCTCAGTGGCGTTACCATCTTGCTTGGGATGATATGATTAAAAAAGAAATTCTTGCTTCCCAGTCAAATTGATGTTCAAAAATTTAACAGCAATGCTAACCGTTATCATCTTTCTTAATTTCTGTTCTTTCATTGCTCTCTCTCTCTCTCTCTATATATATATATATATATATATATGATTTTTCTTATATTCTTTAACACACATGGTTTCTGCTATCATTTCTAAACTAAATACTTGTGCAAAGAAATATATTCCTGAACTCTTTCTTGTACTCTCCAAACTTCACAATAAATGTTTTGGCTTGCTGTAAATCCTCTTCCGTAGTTCCTGCCTCTAAGAAACCTGGTTAAACTTCTAACCACTCGAAATAACACCGTGTCACACCAATTTTTTGACAAAGTAACAGTTCATTGTGATGCAGAGGATATCGGCTCGGAACGAGAAATCGGGGAGCCAATTTCGAAATCCAGTTGAATTACTTGCATTTACTCACGGAAAAATCCTCTTGAGAAAGGTATTAATCTGTCTCTTTCCTCCAGTTATGGGTTAAATAATAGGACAGATTGGGTTCTATAGCCTTGGCTGGCAACTAGTCTACTGTAGAAAGTAATGGCAATCTACTTCGGGATAATCTTCTGCCCAGTCAGTCCTGTCTCAAAAGAGACATGATCGCCCAAGTGTGTATCATATATGGCACTTAACTGACAGAATCTAATACATAGAATCATGATTAAGGTTTCTACTGGTCATAAATTGGGGGATCCGTTTTCTATTGTTATGAAGTAATAAACTGATCCCCCATTAATTCGTACATAATAATATAATACATCTCTTCTGGCTTTAGCTATGAGTCAAATAACAGGACAGATTGGGCTCTTTAGGCTTGGCTGGCAACCAATCTACCGCAGAAAGAAATGACAACCTAGTGCGGGATAATCTTCTGCCCAGTCAGTCATGTCTCTAAAGAGACATGATCGCCCAAGTGTGTATCACGTATGGCACTTAACTGACAGACTGAACAGTGACGTCCAGCTGGTTAAGAACATCTTTTCACACAAATTTATTTCTCATTAACCAAGTGGGTTTACTTTTCTCAAAGCCTTCCACAAGAAACAACTTTCATTTACTCATCACTTAAAACATTCTTCTACCTGCCATCAGCATGGTTTATTTTCAACTCAAAATGAGCGTGTCTTTGTTCCGACTTAATTAAATGTGCATATTGATAAATTAAATCTTCATTTCAATCCGGACAACACCGAATAAGCTTGCTCATATCCTTTTTATTCGTTTCACTGAAATCGGAATTGTTAAAGTTTAGATACGACTCAGTATGTACATTAGTGCTTGAAAGCTTCTTTTATGCATAATGGGAGTTTCGCAGGTGGGATCTTGTATTATCGGGTGAATGAGTGAAAAATAACTGGGTACAATCCTTTTTCCTTATATTTAACAATAGTTTACAGCCGCTGGCGAAAAAAGCTCTCTTTCAGGATCTGCATTGAGATAAGGGAAGTTCTTATTACCGTATAGTTTCTTAAAATAGGACAATGTGGTTTAGATAATGAAAAAAATGTGTATATCTCTTTCTCTGTGAGCGTTAGAAGTGCATATATTCGTTTCCCGCTGGCGGGATCACTAATTTGAATATTGTTTGACAAAAATTCAACTCTCGGCTTTAATTTGAAATCTGAGTTTCCTCTCGATCCTTTCCAGTGATGATGTGATGTTCGTTTCTTGATAGATTTCTTTAAAAAAATATAACCAGAATATCTATTTACGTAAACAAGTAATATACTTAAAAGCATTCTAAATGTGTATACAGATGACAGTGTCTTGATACAAACACGGGAAAGAAAACACAAGAACTGCTAAAAAAGGTAAAGAAGTAAAGCGAGAAGAATGAACTAAACATTAATTGTAAGAAGACTGATGAATGGTTTTCAGCAAAAGGAACAGCAAAAAATGTAAATTACGAATTGGATATACCAAAATAGAATACAAATATCTTTAAAATATATTAACTGAAGACAGAAAGCCTGACACTGAAATTCGAAGGTGAATTAGGATAACGAAATGTGCCTTCCAAAATCTAGACAAATCTTCTTCTTCTTCTTCTATGGATCTTGTCATTTTAGGACGTAGACGATCATGGCCTTCCACGTATCCCTATCCCAGGTGGCTTTTAGCACGCTCTCACCTGTAACACCTCACAACCCCGTTCTGCCATCCACCTGCTCAGGCCAGTCAAGTACGTTACACGCTGTGTTCCCCTGTATCTCCTTCCCTATATCTGTCCTATTAGTATCAAGTTCTCCAAGCCCTCCATGCTCATGTCCAAAGAACTTTAGCTGTCTCATCCTGATGCTCAGTAGTCATTTTCTTTCGTTTCCATAATTTCCAAAACCTCATCATTGCTCACATGCTCGATCCACGATATCCACAGCTGTAGAACCACATTTCACATTTTCCTTTGTCTTTGATGATATTGTTCAGCATTAACTGCCATATTGAAGAACTGACATCACATAGCAATCCAGCACTCTCTTCTTTTTTTCTAGCGAAATTGTCCTGTTTCTTAATACTTTACTCAACTTCTGGAATGCTTCCTTCGCCATGCCAATTCACCTTCGGATCTCTCTGTCGCACTTTCCGTCTTCTGTGATAACACTTCCCAGGTATTTAAATTTTTGTACCTGTGTGATTCTAGTATCCCTGACCTGTATTTTGCATATTAGGCTGCCCTTTTTACTGATGACCATGCATTCGGTTTTCTTAAAGTTTATTTGTAGTCCTTTCTTATCACTCTTTTCAGCTACCTTCTGTAGGAGGTCTTGTAGTTTTCTTTGTGTCTCAGCTTCTGGAATGCGTCCTTATCCATGCCAATTCGGCTTCGGATCTCTGTGTCACACTTTCGGTCTTCTGTTAGATCACTTCACAGGTATTTAAATTTTTGTACCTGCTTGATTTTAGTATCCCCCATCTGCATTTGGCGTTTCGGGTTGCGCTTTTTGCTGATGACCATGCATTCGGTTTTTTCTTGCAGTTTAGTTTTTTTTTTTTTTGACACTCTCTTTAGCTACCTTCTGAAGGAGGTTTTGTACAATTATTAAGAAACCAAAAAAAAGAAAAACGTGGAAAGAAAAGTGTACTTAAATGTTACATAATATTATATATATATATATATATATATATGTTTTTTTTGTTTTGTTTTTTTTACACTCTCTTTAGCTACCTTCTGAAAGAGGTTTTGTACAATTATTAAGAAACCAAAAAAGAAAAACGTAGAAAGAAAAGTGTACTTAAATGTTACGTAATATTATATATATATATATATATATATATATATATATATATATATATATGAAAGGTTTTTTCTGTTGCTGAGGTGATGTGTCGTCCCCCGTGGTGATCTTCATACCGAAATGGCCATTCAACATCTTTGAATTAATCCTTTTTTAATATATATATATATATATATATATATATATATATATATATATATATATATATATGTTTTTTTTTACACTCTCTTTAGCTACCTTCTGAAGGAGGTTTTGTACAATTATTAAGAAACCAAAAAAGAAAAACGTAGAAAGAAAAGTGTACTTAAATGTTACGTAATATTATATATATATATATATATATATATATATATATGGCAATGAACGTTCGACAATCTGCCTCCTCTCTGATGAAAAAAAGATCTAGAATAACAAAAGCATGTTGAGAATGTGAAGGACCGAGAAGAAAGAAAAACGGCAAAGTTTCAGAGAAAATAAAAACAAAAAAAAACGACACCGAAGTGAGAGTAGAAATTTCTAGAGCACATATTAAGAAAGAAGGTTTGGAAAATAAGATATCACAGGACATATTGAAGACGTAAGGGTCAGAGAAAAACAACGCCCTCTTTCTCTCCCGAAAGAGGTTGATTAAATGGAAGGCGTATCAAAGTTTACAAGAGATAATAAAAGAAGAAATTTATTAATAGCTTCAAAGGGCAGGAAAGTATAGAGGACCATGATCGCCAACGTCTTGAAGGGACACAGAACATAGAAGAAGAAGAACAGTAATTTTATAAAACACCTGTTTTAAAAAATGGGTCTGTATAATTTAAAACAAAGGCTATTCGTGACGGTGGTGTTACAGGTAGGACATTTGTTTCTACAGCTAGTAGTCATGAACTCAATACTTGAACAGGTAGTGAAACATCAGTTCAGTAAAAACGAATATTAACTGATATTAGCCAAGTGCCATACGTTATACACTCTTTCTCGAAAAGACATGATTGACTGGGCAGAAGATTAATCCCACAGTAGGTTGTCATTTCTTTCTGCGATAGACTGTTTGCCAGCCAAGATTAGAGAACACAATCTGTCCCATTATTTAACCCATAACTGGAGGAAAGAGACGGATTAATACCTTTCCTAAGGGTTTTTCCGCGTAAGTAAATTCAAGGAATTGAACTGGAAATCGAACTCGGCTACTTAATTTGTCGTTCTGAGTCGATATGTACTGCACCACAACCATATCCTAACTGTTATCACTAGGTCAAATATCAGACTAACCAATAAATATCTCATATCAGTAAAAAAAAAAAATGTAGACCTGTTGATGGCCAAAGATTATATGGCCGAAACGTTTATCTAAACCAAGATGAGAACTTCTTCTTCATGTGCAGTGTACCTTTAGGACGTAGGCGATCATAGACTTTCACTTTCACTCTGTCACTTGTCGCTCTCAATAATTTTTCTCTTGATATCTCGTCTAAGCCCCACTCCATCAACCATTTACTCAGACCTAACAAGTACGTCTCGCGCTGCTTTCCCCTGTCTCTCCTTTCATTTATCTGACCTGTGAGTATCAATTTCTCTGGGCCCCCCTTCTTCATTACGTGTCCCAGGAACCTCATTTGTCTCTTACTGATATTTATTATCAGTGTTTCTAATGAGATTTTCCTGCCTTTCAGTACTTTGGTTAGTTTCTGAAATACGTCTTTGGTCATACCAATGCGTATTTGGATCTCCATTCGCAATTTCCATCCTCGGTCAAAATACTTCCCAGGTATTTGAATTTTCTTACTTGTTTTATTTTAGATTCTTCGACTTTCAGTTGGCATATTGGGCGCCTCTTTTTAATAATGACCATACATTCAATTTTCTTGAGGTTTATTCTCAGTTCTTTCTTTTCACTTTCTTTTGCTACTTTCTGTAGAAGGTCCTGCATTTCCTTTTCCATGTCTGCTATCAGCACCGTGTCACCTGCGTATCTGATGTTGTTGAGATTGTGGCCGCCAATGTCGAATCCTGGCAAGGCTTTCATTTCTCTCGTAATTGCTTTGCTGTATAAGTTGAAAAGATCCGGTGAGAAAAAAACATCCTTGTTTCACATCCCTTTCTATTTTTGCATACCTGCTGAGTTCACTTCCTATCCGTACACAAGCGGTTTGCTGCCAACATAGATTCTTGATTATCCTAACGTCTTTTTTGAAAATGTCGAGTGTGTAATAGTTCGAAATAATACAAAAAATGAAAGAGCTGTCGCCAGCTCGTGGTTTTTAGGTAAACCTTTCCTTTATGCTATTGTTCCCCACAAATGAAGGGCAAAAGCCACTAAAGCTAGTGGGTTAGTGAGTGAGGTCGTTGTACGTAAAGGGAGAAAGCAAGAAGTGCATATTATGATTATATGTAAGATAGATAACGGTTGATGTTTGACTTGAAAAGGTTAAGATCGTAGTGGTTTTGGGAAGCATCTACTCGGGAGTCTCTTCTACCAGGTAAAAGTTATGGACCAAAAAACTGCCTGAATTGAACTTCTTCCATACCAGAGGATGAGAAAGAGAATGATTCGACTTTGTGTACGTAGTATGGCTGGTCCTAGTTGTGAAGGTCTGAAATGGGAGAACGAAGAAATATATCTCATCTGAATATCTACCATGAAAATAACAATAGAGAAGCTTACAATGTTTTGTCTATTAGAAAAGAGTTCTAGGGTGGAAAATATTTGATCACTTACAAGGCCGTATAAACAGTTTCACCCCGAGCAAGGCATTTCACTGCCACTACTGCGCAGGGGGCTACATAGAGTGGAGGAAGGATGGTTAAATATAGGAAATGCCAGAGGGAGGGTGATAGGCGGGTAAGGATACCGAGAGTGGTTAAATATAGGAAATGTCAGAGGGTGGGTGATAGGCGGGTAAGGATACCGAGAGTGGTTAAATATAGGAAATGTCAGAGGGTGGGTGATAGGCGGGTAAGGATACTGAGAATGGTTAAATATAGGAAATGTCAGAGGGAGGGTGATAGGCGGGTAAGGATACCGAGAATGGTTAAATATAGGAAATGTCAGAGGGTGGGTGATAGGCGGGTAAGGATACCGAGAATGGTTAAATATAGGAAATGTCAGAGGGTGGGTGATAGGCGGGTAAGGATACCGAGAGTGGTTAAATATAGGAAATGTCAGAGGGTGGGTGATAGGCGGGTAAGGATACCGAGAATGGTTAAATATAGGAAATGTCAGAGGGTGGGTGATAGGCGGGTAAGGATACCGAGAATGGTTAAATATAGGAAATGTCAGAGGGTGGGTGATAGGCGGGAAAGGATACCGAGAATGGTTAAATATAGGAAATGTCAGAGGGAGGGTGATAGGCGGGTAAGGATACCGAGAGTGGTTAAATATAGGAAATGTCAGAGGGTGGGTGATAGGCGGGTAAGAATACCGAGAATGGTTAAATATAGGAAATGTCAGAGGGTGGGTGATAGGCGAGTAAGGATACCGAGAATGAAATATATATATATGTGTGTGTGTGTGTGTGTATAATGTATATATAATATATATAATATATACTATATATATAATATATATTATATATTACAAAAGTGAAAGAACACGTTGTTTAAAACCCACTGTTTTTACATATACTTTTATAAAAAGTGCTCGATACAGAGTAGAGCTTAATATTATTCCACGATGTATCTTATTCAGATAAAATTAAAAAGTAGCATGTCTAGATCCTAGCCATCCTGCTCCCTTTCATAATCCAAGTATTATGACTTCAAATTGTTTTTGTTAATCTTAAGAAGATATATTTTTCAAAATGATGCTAACCAGAAATTAATTTTTAAAAATAGTTAAATCATTTTTTAGATTTAAAAAAATATATTTTCATAATTTAACGTACATTCTTATCTTTTTTTCCTATCTGAATATCTAAGTATTAATTCGGAATTTTACTCTGCACAATAAAATATTGTCTTCATAGTTGACTACAAAGATATATTAGTGAATCGTATCAACCATGTTGGGTATTTGTTTTTATTTTTTGATAGAATATTGTCAAATTTTTAAAGTTTCGATTTTGACTAATAACTTTTTTCTTCTAATCTTTTACTCGCTTCTCAAAAATCTAACGGAACACTAATTGAGATGTTAGTTTACCGCTCCGAGTAATTCAATGTCAAATTCGAATTAATATCCCATTTCTTTGACCCACAACGAAAGATTGTCGAGTCTCTGGCAGAGCTATATTAAGAGCCATTCAAAGTAGAGCCTTACTGGACGTGTGCCATGCAACTAGAGATGTGACATCGCCCTCGGGTCGCTAGTCGTCTGATGGCCTTGACACAGTAGCTGGTCTTTAAGACGTCTCTTATAACGGCGCTCCCTCTTGTCCACGCTCTTAATTCTGATCCAAAGAAGGCACCACAAAATCTTACTTTTTACCACATCGAACCAAGCCGGATGCGCGCGTATATTTGGTCAAAAAAAATACGGCACCAAAAAAAATAAGTAAATAATTTCGACAATGCCTGAATAAATTGCGGACGGTGTCTTTATATATATGAAAAAAAATGAAAATAAATAATTAGTAACAGAAGCAGAGTATACACTCGTCGAATTCAATTTTCACAATGGAGCGAAAGTTTTCATTTAAGAATAATCAGAGCTCTCATTTTTCAAATTTTTAAAACGTCTTTTCCGGGGTCTTTACCAAAGCTTTAAAGAAACGGCCGAAGTGGGGTGGTGGGTGGCGACAATGACAGTAAATTCGTCTTGTCTCTTTCCCTTGGCAGCTCCTATAGATTTGGCTGGCCGAGTCTCGATTTTTATACTCGTCCCAAATTTTGCGGAGAGACCCGGGGTGCCTATGCAAATCAAATCTTTAACCAATGAGATTACTTCAACCTCCACATTTTGAGGTGGGCATTTGGTTCAACCAATGAAGCAATAATATTACCTCTGACGTAATTTCTTTTCATCTCTTCTTCTTGATTCAACTGATTACGTCAGCAAATCTAGCTTCCAATTCCAATTCTAGTGAGATTAATTATTCGTTTTTATTCTCATATTTAAAACTTTAACCTTTATAATCTCATCAGAAATAGTTGACAATCTTGTTGTGACTACCGTTATTTTTCACTTCCACCGGCCGAAAACCCTAAAGCCTCGGATCAACTTTTGAATAAACAATGCAAAAATACTTTTTCCTTTCTATTCTCTTCAATTTCCAACTAGTTTTTCTGTTTTTCACATTTTATAAGTATGCAATTATTCTTAACTCGACTCATATCATATAAACTGCAAAATCAACAATACCACGAATAATAATTTCTTTCGCTCCGTCGTATTAAACTTAGGATTACATTTCTATCTTTTCATGCAAGTTTACAAGGTAATATTAAACAAGGTAATTACGTTTTACAAGTATTTTAAGCAGGGAAATTACGGGTTTACAGAGATGACCTATCGTGATAGTATTCAAATGCATCTGCTACATCATATGAGTGCTGAACTGAATCTCACGTTTTCTCACAGACGGGACATCGCGAGCATTTCACATTTGCAACTTACCTAGCTCCACTCTGAATGTCCTAACAGTTGAGCTCGGGGAAACGTACAGACCATGAAATTGGTCCTCCTTTACCTAGCCATCTTTTATAGCAGATGTCAACCACTGCATCGCGAACAATGTGACTAAAATGTGCTGGAGCCCCATCATGCAGGAACAACATGCGCTTTCATATTAGCAGGTGTACATGCTCTAACAGGTCTGAAATTCTGTTTGAAATAAAGTCTCTGTAAGCAGTTCCTGTAAAACGTGCAGGGGGAACATATGGCCCCAACTGACAGTCACCTAAAATTCTAACCACACACTAATCGTAAGCTGATGCTGGAGTCTAGCTTAATTTGTACAACTGAGATTCCGATCTTTCTACAAATGTCTGTTGTGTAAATTTGTTATTCCATCTCTTACAAATATTGCCCCATCTGTATACAAAACTGAAGAGAGAAACAGCGGATCGACTTCTGCAATAAACCATCGGCAAAAGTGTTTCCTATGGTGTGTGATCTGAAAGCAGAAAACTATACACGCGTTCCAAATGGTAAAGATACAAGAGCTGCTCTTAAAGTGCTCTCCATGAGGTACTATAAGATGTACGACATGCCACTTAACGTGTGATGATAACTGGATCATCACTGACAACTTGTAGAATGTTCCCACCTAGAACTGAGGCTCAACTGAGTGACGTATATATAACACCCTCTCTGGTCTCTAACATTATTTCTAATCTTGACCCCCATAAAGCAAGCAGAGGTGACGGAATTCAAGTCGTCCTCCTAAGGAAATATACCCGTCTTTCCTCTCCACACTCTACAACCGTTGCCTCCTGCTTCTTGCTTTCCTGCTTGTCGGAAATCCTCCTCTGTAGTTCCTGGCCTTAAAAACACTGGAGAATCTTTCAACTTATCTAATTATTGACCTATCAGTTTCTTACCGATTTTTGGTAAAGTGTTCAATACTGATGTGGTTCATCCTCTCACATCCCACAACCTATTCTCCGACAAGCAGTATGGCTTCCGCTTTGCCAGGTTTACTAATGACTCGCTAACGACCATCACCAAATACATACACCAGGCTCTCGATAAAAACAGCGAATCTTGTTGCCTGGATATCTTAAAAGCATTTGACTGGCTTTACATGCTGGCCTTCTGCGCAGGCTACTGGGTGATATAACGGGATGTTTGTTCGATTTAATTCAAGCGTTCCTGTCAAATCGCGTAATGAAGTACGTATTGAACGGGCATACTTCCAGATCCTATCATACGAACACGGGTGTCCCTCAGGGCTCTATCCTGGGCTTACGCTTTTCATCAATGATCTTCCTGATGTAATCAGTTCACAAGTAGGCATCTACACTAACGACGCCATCAGTTACTCTTGCCTCAGTAAGAAATCTGCCAGAGTAAACCTTTCCCCTGATCTTTTAATAGACCTCCAATCTGTGGTGGACTTGTAAGAAATGTTTCTTGAATTTTAATGCTTTTAAAACGAAGCTGCTCTTCTTTAAATACTATAGACAAACTCTCCTATCTCCCATCCGTATGGATCACACTAGTCTCCCAAAAACCAATACCCTGCGCCTCCTCGGCCTCACTCTCTCAGCCGATCACAAGTGGAATGACTACATTGAATCACTAGCTAGATCTACCGCTAGGAAGGTCAGATCACTATTTCGGGTCAGGAATTTTTTCGTCAGAATCCATATTGCACATATACAAATTTGCTGTTCGTCCGTGCATTGAATAATGCTGCCATGTCTGATCGGATGCTCCTGCTGTCCATCTCGGGGTTCTCGACAAAATCTAAATTAAAAGGAGGATCTGCAATGTGATTGATCCCGATTTAGTATCTCGACTTTCTC
Source organism: Ascarosepion bandense (assembly GCA_037127315.1). Lineage (NCBI taxonomy): Eukaryota > Metazoa > Mollusca > Cephalopoda > Sepiida > Sepiidae > Ascarosepion > Ascarosepion bandense. Next base: position 3,087,431 of record JBBBDQ010000820.1, on the reverse strand, counting down.
ATCGACGGGATGTAGCACCCCTCTGCCTTTTCTACAAATATTTTCACGGCTTCTGCTCTGACGAGTTTATCTCCTTAATGTCCCCTAGAATCCACCTTTTTCCGGTTAAAATAGTCAAATGTTACTACCACTTTTACTCTATCAGCTTCTTCTCTCTCACTTCCCGCCTGTGGAACTCTCTTCTGTATACTTGCTTCCCTGATAGCTACAATCTCCAAGAGTTAAAATGCAACGTTAATTGTCATCTATTATCATCGTGATTCCCACCTTTCTTTTATCTTTTCTCTGGTAACCTCTGTGTTTTGTTCTTCTTTCTTTTCACTGTTCTCTCATGTAACCCCCTACACACTAGTGGTAGTATACCCTTGCTTGGAGTGAAACAATTATATATATATTGCAAGAATATAGTATAATTTTATTTATTTTTGTTACTAACCTAAGTTCCTTGCTAGATTTCGTAAATTGTTTTTGATTCTTAAGGTTTGTTTTGGTATATACGGACTGTTCTATTGGCGATACCTTCCTATAAAAGAACTTTGAGTCGTTAGTCTTTGAACTCCGGCCATTTTTCTCCCCCCCCCTTTCTTTCTGGTCCGTCAACCTGGCGACTGGACATGCTTCGAGGTATTTCACCCTCTCTCTGACTTCACTCTCTCTCTCTCTCTCTCTCTCTCTCTCTCTCTCTCTGTCCCCTGTTGTAACTTACTTTGCCGGCAGTTATCTAAAAAAAAAAAAATCCAGGATAATTTACGAAATTTTCCTAACTTTTTCAAGTCGGTTTCTCTGCAATTGGTAAGTTAGGTCTTGAATGGTTATATTTTTCCTGTTGATTTATCTGATTTTACTTCACTTTATTTAATTTTAATTTTTTTCTTTTTTTTTGCCTCTTATTTTTTCTATTTATTTTTGTTACTAACCTAAGTTCCTTGCTAGATTTCGTAAATTGTTTTTGATTCTTAAGGTTTGTTTTGACATATACTAAGTTAAAACTTAGTAAACGCATGTTTTTTTTCAATTGGAGTAGATAGTACCTACTATCGCCCGGTCTCACACTCCACCCACTTCTTCTGGACAGGAGTAGAGGTGATTGCCTTGTTTTTTGTTTAGGAAGGGCTTCCCGGTTCATCTCTCTTTTTCGGTCCTGCTGTCAGTTCGGCTGGAAGCTCTTTGCAGTTTCCGCCCACGTCTGTTAAGGGGCGGGGGCTCGTCAATTGTTCCCTGTTTCGGGTGTGGTTTCCGGCTTTCCTTTTTCCAGTCTTTTCACTCTTTTTCCTTTTTTTTTTTTTTGTTGTTGTTTTCAATTGGAGTAGATAGACTAACAACCTATCGCCCGGTTAACGCTCCACCCACGTCTATTGAACGGGTGAAGAGGCTCATCCCTTTTTTCCTGTTTAGAATGTGGTTTCCGGCTTTCTCTTTTCCAATCGTTTCACTCTTACGTAGCCCCCTGCACATCAGTGTCGTGACCGCCTTGCTCGGGGTGATATGATTAAAAAAAAAAAAAAAAAACACTAATTGAATTAAACCAAAACGGGATTATTACTCCTTTATGGTTTGAACTGGAATTCGGGTAGCCGAGTTCAAATTCCAGTTGAATCTATTGCATTCACTTACGCACAAAAACACTTGGGAAAGGTACTAATTCGTCTCTTCTCTCCAGTTATGAGTTAAATAGCAGGACAGATTGGGTTCTATAGCCTTGGTCGGCAACCAGTCTACCGCAGAAAGCAATGGCAACCTACTACGGGATAATCTTCTGCCCAGTCAGTCATGTCTCGAAAGAGACATGATCGCCCAAGCGTGTTTCACGTATGGCACTTAACTGACTGACTGATCAGACTCGACCTTTTTAATGTCCACTTTACAACCTTGATAGATTTTAAAATCGGTTAGGTAATCTCTGACTCCATTATGCAACATATTTTCACAGACGCAGCATAGCAAACGTATGCTCTCTTGCTATTTCCAAGACAAGTAACTGTAAATTTTTATATCTCTTTTGCACCCCTCAAACGACGACAGAAATTCTAATGTGAATCTTTACTTTACTCAAGTCTTATATTTATTGATATTGGGAGTGAGTGTCTTTAAGCAAGTTCCAAAGATATATTGGCATCTGATTCTATTTTTTGTTCTCTCGTTTTTCTTTTCTTGTTGTTGAGATTGTGCTGTCGTTTCAAAGAATAATCACACCTCCTCGAGACATACCTATACGTCGTGTTTTCTTGCTTCCCTTGACGGTCAGCGAACATTATGCTTGGCACTGGGGAAAATGCTAGACAAGACAAGAACGTCTTTTCCAGATGTTCACGTCGCTTTGATGAAAAAGCAGGTGATAAATGTTAGGAATGCAAAGAGAACAAAGGACGTAGACGGCGAGGTTGTAACAAGCCTCTGTCCTAATGTGATGCAAAGACAAGGAGTACAACTTGGCGTTGGGAAAAAGAAGGAGAATATGGTCGCATCAAAACAAAAAAAGGGGATAGTAGAACTACAGGTTTTTCACAAGGTTATATCAATTGAATAGAAATATGAGTACGAGAAGTGATTATTTTGTTTGTTTTCGTATAAGGAAACATTCGTAATTTACTGACCGAGCAGTCAGTGCTACTTACGGCCGAAATTTATAAAATATTTCTATTAAAACAATCTTACAATATTTACACTATTCGGGCCTCAACTTTGTTTCCATTTGTACGACGTTTCGGCCGTTGTACGCTCCGGCCTTCTTCAAGTGATAGGAATTTCTAACCGAACCCGTTATTACAACCACTGAGATATATGAACTCCATTCCTTGCCTAGTGTCTCTTTTGGAAGTCTCTTTTTGGAGTTATGTCCCTCTAGCCCTGTAAGATACTTGTTCACCACTGCTGTAACCTGGTATTGAGCGAACAACGGCCGAAACGTCGTACAAATGGCAACAAAAATGAGGACAAAAAATTTAATTACTGTAAATACTACCTCATCTCAGAAATACAGACAAAAACTAAGACACTATTTTTGTACAAAAAGGAAGAAAAAGTTTTTTCCACTAACTGTTATTGCTATTTCCATTAAGGGCCTCTACTTAAGCTCTTTAAGGGTAAGATAGGAGGATAGAATTCCACTAAACTACACCTTAATTCTTATATCCTGTTATGGTAATGGTAATTATAATTGTTTCCCTACAAAGAAATATTTAACATTCATTGACCAAGCAGCCAGTGTTACTTACGGCCGGAATTTACAAAACATTTCTGTTAAAATTTCAGTAAAAAGAGAAAAAAATGTTTTCCAAGCCAACTAACTGTTGTTTTTCTTTTCATTAAGGGCCTCCTTCCTGTTAGGGTCTCTTTCCCACTATTTTATTTTTATATTTTGGCGTGATAATGGGAATTATAGCCGTTTCTCTACAAGCAAAACTTTTATAGTCATTGACCAAGCATCCAGTACTATTTTCGGTTTGACTTTATAAATTCTCTCTTTCAAAAATATTGTTTTTCAGGAAAATAGGCTTCCTAAGTCCACAGTTATCGCTCTTTACATTACTGTCAGGGGATTTTTTAACATTTTATTAAAAGTAAAGTTGAATGTCAAAATCTTCCTGGTGTTTTTTTTTAGCGTAATGGGCTACCCATTTTAGCTGTTGCCGTTGTTAAAAGTCCTCTAGTTTTGTGTTATTTTAGTTGGTACAGTGCTCTAAGATTTTGTAGCGTACATTCATGAGGTTCAAAGAAGGCACGTTCCCTCTAAGACGTACAGGTTTCATTCCCACGAAGCTATTTTCGACACTGATTTAAGAAAATGGTTGTATTCAAATGACTGTTTCGATGTTTCTGAACGAGCTTGGCACGAACAAAGGCCATCCATATGAATGTCTTGGTCCGTCGAGAGTATCTAAGGACATGATTCGGGTTTTTAGTAAATGTTTTGGTTTCTAACCATTTACGGTGTTAGGCGAGGCTAAACCTTGTAAAGAATACACTAAGATCAATTTTTTAATCTTTTATGAGGTAGATACTTATTATCTTAAGATTATCATGTGAAATCTTAAAAAGGTCTTCCCATAAGCATGGACCAAGTGATTCTCCCTGAGAGTAATACACTACGCCTCCTCGGACTTACCCTGTCCTCATACCTCAAATGGAACCACTATATTGAATCCATAGCAAAATCTACTGCTAAGAAGGTTGGGTCACTATGTCGAGCCATGATGTTTTTCCACCTGAATCCATCCTGCATATATACAAGTCAACCATCCGTCCGTGCATGGAGTACTGCTGCCATTTATGGTCAGGTGCCCCTGCCGTTCTCCTCAGTGTTCTTGACAAGCTCCAAAGAAGAGTCTGTAATGTGATAGGTACTGATCTGGCGACTCGACTGCAGCCACTTCCCCATCGTCGAAATGTGGCCTCCCTTTGTCTGTTCTATAAATACTTCCATGGCTTCTGCTCGGACGAGCTTAAGTCACTGATGCCCACTCAACAGGTGTTTACTCGTGCAACCAGACTGACAAGTGGGTGCCACCCATTCACAGTCAGGTTAACCAAATGCAGACGACAATTCTACTCCTTCAGCTTCTTCTCTCGCACTTCCCGCCTATGTAACTCACTCCCGTATTCTTGCTTTCCTGACGGCTACAACCTCCAGAAATTTAAATGCAAAGTCAATACTCATCTACTAACCACTGGACTCTAACTCTCTCCCCACCCCTGTATAACCTTCCCTTTCTCTCCACCTATGTATCTGTCATCGGACCTGCTTTCTCAGCTTTCTATTGTTTCTTTCTAACTAGTTTGTACTCCTCACTCTTTTGTAATTAATCTTTTTACATTTATGTAGCCCCCTGCACATCAGTGGCGTTTCCGCCTTGCTCGAGGTGAAATGATTAAAAAAAACAAAAACACCTACAACTGCAACTATAGATTCTGCAGAATATTGACATTATTAATAGCTTATTAACCATTTATAGGTCATTTGAAACTGAAATATTTTTGGAATTGTATGAATATTTTTTGGGACAGTGAATATTGCAGTAATAATAATTTGGTGATAAAAATATATTTTCCAGTTACTACTTAATTCATAGTTGGGGAGAAGAAATGAAATCATATATTTACCAGGTGTATTTGCGTGTAAGGGAATCTCGACTTGAGATCGAACTCTGTTATGCGATTTCTCATTCTGAACTGGTATACATTGCATCACCAAAAAATAGTTGTATTGTAATGAAAAGGAATAAAGAAAGAACTGGACAATAGGAAAATAAAAATCGATGAAGATGTGTTAAACTTAGAAAGAACATGTATGAAAAACAATTAAAGAGAAGAATCGAAAACAATGAGGAAAGAAAGCAAAATCTTCTGCGATTTTCAGATAAACCATTATTATATCAAGAGTTTTTTATCTGATTAGTGAACTCAACCTATTTGTCTTGGTTTTGTTGTTACCAGAAATTTTCACCGATCCATCCGACGGATTTTTCGGGTGTATAATTCTTATGAAAAGATGTAGGAGACATTTTTTCTCGGTATTGTTACGCTGAAAGTGATAACAAGGAGAGAGAGGGTGTATGAGGGAGATGAAAAGGAGTGAGAAAGAGAGAGGGGGAGAAAGAGAGGGAGAAGTTGGAGCAGCCGCGCATATAAAAATGGATGACACCGCCTGTGTTATGTGAGTTGCTGTGAATAGACCGGTTTTGTCTTTAGGGTGATTGGAGGGGAAGAAATGAAACAACAGTGACAAAAGGTCAACAGTTTGAACAAAGTTTGAGTAAAACAGACGACTGAGAGATATGATAAAAGGACAAAAAGAAAGAAAGAAAGAAAGAAAGAAAGAATGAATGAATGAATGAATGAAAAAGAAAGGAATCATCAACAAAGAAGTATAAAAGAAGAATGATGATGGAAAAATAAAAAAGAAAAAGAAAGTAAAGAAGAATGATAGAGAAGAAGAATGAATTAAAAGAAAATATTAATGACGAAAACAAGTACAAATGAAAAAGACGTAGGAACAGAAAGAAAAAAAAGAATGAATAATAATAATAATAATAATAATAAAATAAAGAAGAATGACGAAATCAAATAATAAAAATGAAAGAGAAAAAAAGACAAAAATGAAAGGAAAAATAAGATTGGTCGAAATAGAAACACTACAACTACTTTACTACTACTACTACTACTAATAATAATAATAATAATAATAATAATAATAATAATAATAATAATAACCATTACAAAGAAAAAAATAATGAATAAGAATGATGAAAAGTATAAAAAAATGAAGGAAGATGAAAGATGACGTAACGAAAAGACAAAAAGAAAAATGGCGAAAAGAAGAAAAAAGAAATAAATTTAGAAATAAGAGAAGGAAATACAAAGAAGAATGTTAAAAAGAACTAAAAAGAAATAGAAAAGGACGAAAAAGAAGAATGATAAAAAGAGAAGGAAGAAAAAAGAATAAAGAAAGAAGGTGGAAGTAGACAAGAGTGATGAAAAGAAAGAAGGATACATGAAGTAGAGGATAAAGAAAAATAAGACGAAGAAGTGTATCGATCGTACTCCCTATCTAAATATTCGAAGACGAATTCTTTTTCTGCATCATACTAACGTTATTCCTCCTACATTTCTAAGAAGACTAAACAATAAGCCCGTCTTAAAATGTTGCTCAAACGAGCGTTCTGTGGGTTTGGACTTGTGAGAAATCAATTTACATAGAACTAGTGCAGTTGATGATAGAAAGCCATATTGTATGAATTCATTTTAAACAGTATTCATGTCATTAAAATTGAAGAAAAACAAAATAAAACAAAACATTTGTAAAATAATAAGAAAATAAAAACGAATAGGAAAATGTATTGAGATAAGAAGAAAGAGGAATCAAAACAGAAATTATTGAAAAATGGAGACGAATGAGGAGGAAAAGTAAAAAAAGAAGCAACGGGAACAGAAAATAAATATTTATATATGTATATACACCAATTGTTAAGAATCCATATCTATCTATCAGTTCTTTCATTATCTATCTATCTATCACAGCCATTTCATTATCTAAGTATTTATCTATCACAGCCTTCTCTTTATCCATACTTTTCATTATCGACCTATTTATCTAACTATAACAGACTTATATATATATATATATATATATATATATATATATATATATGAGTCCATTCATACATATCTATCAAAGCCTTGTCATTATCTATCTATCTATCTATATATATATATAAAATATCAACCTTTTTATTATCTATCTAGCCATATATATATATATATATATTCAACCGCAGACAGTCCTGTTTTGCTGTAACTCAGCAGTGCAGTTAGACATCCGATTGGTATTAGCCAGGATTGAAACTCGACCGAATTGACATCAGTTGGCGATTCTACCGCTGAACTCGGTGCAAGAAGGTGGGTTTTAGCGTGTTATACATGTAATGTTAATCCAAGGCAGTAGCCGAAAATGTTCAAAGTTATTATTGAATAAATCGTATTATATATATATATATATATATATATATATATATATAGTCTTTTCATTAGCGATCTGTCAAAGTCATTTCTTTATGTATATATCTCATTCAATCTATCCATATATATATATATATGTTCGTATCTATCTATCTATCTATCTATCTATCTATCTATCTATCTCAGTTTACATATATATGTGTGTTTGTATGTTTTTGAGTGCGTGATTGTGTGTGCGTTTTCTCAGCGTCTGTTTGAAGAACCCCGCGAATCTGTTGCCTTTAGTCTTCCCTTCATCTGTGAAAGTTTATCTTGCACTCATTGCTTTATAAAACATTATATATTACATGGAAGTCCTGCACTATTGACTTCGTTTCTATGGACGTCTTACAATCCCTTTGTTTTGTTTCAGGACGTCATATTTTACTTTTTGCGCCTTTGTACAATAAAATGTTGTGCTTATTCTACTTGCGACAACTTGTAACTTCACGAGGAATTCTTTTATAAAGAATTTTATTTCGTGTTTTATAGCTGATACATGGCATGTTTCAAGGATGACAGAGCAGCAGGGTTTTTTATCAAGATACCATATCTAAATCCATGGCGGAAATGGCGCATGGCCGAATGAGACATTTTTTAAAATCATTTCACACCAAGTACCTCCGACAGAAGGTATCGGTGGAGAGTGATAAAAAAGGACTACAAATAAACTTTAAGAAAACTGAATGCATGGTCATCAGCAAAAGGTGCAACCCAATATGCCAAATAAAGGTGCGGGATACCGGAATCAAACAAGTACAAAAATTTAAATACCTAGGAAGTGTTCTAACAGAAAATTGAAAGTGCGACACAGAGATCCTAAGGCGAATTGGCATGGCAAAGGACGCGTTCCAGAAGCTGAGTAAAGTACTAACACAGGAAAATTTCACTAAAAACAAAGAAAAGAGTGCTAGACTGCTATGTGATGTCAGTTCTTTAATACGGTAGTGAATGCTGGACAATATCATCGAAAATGAGGACAAAACTTGAAGCAGCGGAAATGTGGTTCTACAGAAGGATGCTGCGGATATCGTCGACTAAGCATGCAAGCAACGATGATGTGTTAGAAAGAATGGCAACAAAAAGGAAATTAATAATGAGCATCAGAAAGAGACAACTGAAGTTCCTGGGACAGGCAATGAGGAAGCAGAGCTTAGAGAACCTGATACTGACTGGCCAGATAGAAGGAAAAAGAGACAGAGGAAGGCAGCGGATAACATATTTGAAGGGCCTGATCAGGTGGATGAAGGAACGGGAGGTGTAAACATACTAAGAGCAACAAGGGATAGGGAGACGTGGAGAACCATGATCGTCTACGTCCTGAAGGGACAGGGCACATAGAAGAAGAAGAATGCGATACTGCTACTAAAATGCAATATCTTATTGAAAGTGAATAGAAATGGGAAAAAGTTTGTGAAGAGAAAGGACAATAAAGGAATATGAAAATGACAGAAGATGGCGATTGACGTTCAATAAACATTTGTATGTGACAGGGAAGCAAGAGTAGAGAGTTCTACAATCGAGAAGTGAGAGAAAGAAAATTATTAGAATAGAAGTGGTAGTTACAGCTACTTATTTAAACAATAAAACGATGAGATCTATTTACTAATCAAGTCGTACGGTTGAATTCAAGAGGTCGAGGTACCAAGAAGGAGAGCTCAGTATAACAACTTTTTATGAAAATACTTATAGAAATTAAATAAAAAAGTGAAGACAAGTCACTCCGGTTAAAATGGACTGAAGACAAGATGCCATGCCAGAGCCGATAACATCACAGAACAGTTTTTGAATTTTGCCTAAAATTTTGAGATACATAGCAGTAATAGACCAGAGATGGCACTAATATTCGATGTAATGTATGACGCATGTTAGTTTTATAAATAAGCAAGATGGATTCTGGCGGGAAAAATTGTTTGAGTGATTAATTTTTTTTTCTTTGTGTTTTTGCTTTTTTGTGAGTGTTTTGTTTTTGTTTTCTTTCTTTTTTGTTTTTTGTTTCTTTTTTCGCGAGGGTGGAGCTTATCAAACATCTTACCGATTATTTAAAACAAAAAATATTTTTAAGATTGTACAATTTTTAAAGTTAATAATGATTTACTGATACAAGTCTAATAAACCCATAGTTATAGAGAAGAGCTGCATGCATACCTTTCCCAAGAAAATTTCGCGTAAGTCTATATAACGAACCCGACTGGAATTTGAAATTGGTTTTCCGATTTCTGATAGCGAGCTATTACTCATTACATCTACAAGTTCACATCATCAGGTATTCTAAATAGGTCACCGATCTAGGTACTGACCAGATTTGACGTTGCTTAACTTGGCATGACACAGTGGGCCAGCTTTCCTAGCACGTAACCTAGAAAATGATTCGATATAATCATTCCACTTTATGTTAGTGGAAAGGGCAAGAAGAAGCAAAGAGTTCCTCTCCCGGAGGTTAGCATCAGTCAAGCAGAAAGAAAAGTAAATTGTTTTCTATGATGACTCTAAACCAGGTTCGAATCGCACTATGATCGATTAATCAAAGAGGTGATTTTTTGATAATATTATTATGAGTCAGACAGTAATTTAAATGCTATACGTAATAAACGCTTGGACGATCATGTCTCGAAGAGACATAACTGACTGTGCAAAAAATTTTCCCCTGGTACGTTGCCATTAATTTCTGCGGTAGAAGAAAGTTTTTTAAAACCAAGGAAGAAGAGACGGATTAATAACTTACCAAAGGGTATTTACGCGTAAGTGAATGCAATGAACTTAGCTGGAATTCGAACTCGGCTCTCCAAGTTCCCGTTCCGAACTGATATCCATTACAACACACATGTTATGCATCTATTAACATTAGAAAATGTTAGAAAAAGCATATATTTTGACCCAAGACATCTGGCTGAAACTGGGAAGACAAAACTGCTCAGAAATTATAGATTTCTCTACTGGTATGTAGCCACATATACAGGATTAATTGACTTTGGCACGGTAAGATATGTATACAAAATCAGGAGACAGTTGAATGCTTAGCTATGCATTCCAAGTTTACAAGTCAGTCACGATAATGTTTTAGACGTCCCTAATTTATGGTACAGTGCCAAATTAGTAAATATCACCCAGAGTATCTCGCTCTACAGATACAGTTGTCGAGGTAGTCTCGCACAGTATTACTATTGGTATGAGGTTCGTAATTGGGGCTTTACACATTTAACTTTGTATCGTTCGAAGCTAACCATAGCACACAACAATTTTAAGAAAACAACTCTATAATTTATTTGACAAAAATAGTCTGAGTTTCGGTTAAAAAAAATATTTATTTTCTGAAATAATTCAATTTTACACTATTATGTGCCTGAGTAGCTGTAGCTGTGTAATGAAAGCTTTAAAACTAATCCATGGTCCTGGAGCTCAGAGTTTTTGGACGTTGGCACGAAAGACTAAAAAGCAATAGTTGTTTCCAGTTAAAGCGAAACCTTGGACTGAAAGAAAAATGAATGGATGTAAGTCAAATTTTCATTTCCTGGTATCGATATTAAATAAGTTTTTTTCGTCGTAAACTGAATTTTGAAGGCTAAATAAGTCCTCTGAGTAAATAATATCATGGCTGAGACTAAGAACTACAATTATAACTACTTAGAGCCAAACCCAAAGCAAAAACTAAAATAAAAGGGCTGAAGAAATACAGACAGGCAGATAAACACACACAAACATCTTGCCTTATATATATATATATATATATATATATATATATATATATATATATATATATATATTATCGATCTTCGGCACTATTGTAAGAACTGCAACCTTGAAACTTCTAAATATCGTTTCTTATGTGTTTGTCTATGAGTGTATCAAATTTGATTAAAATCGGACCACTCCTTCTATAACCCGATTTTTTCGATTATCGATTTTCAATATTTATCGGGTGTACCTCGACACAAAACCTAGCTAAGAACACTCGCAGATGCTTATGGTACAACTGTGTAAATTTTAAAGAAAATCGGTTCAGCCGTTTCGGAGTCTATAGGTAACGGATACACACACACAGACACACACACACAGACAAAGTTCCATTTATAAATAATTTTAGATGATCAAAGACAATTCTTATTTTTTCTTAGATAAACCAGGATCGGAGTCATCCAGAATTTTTAACGAACTTCCTCCCACTTGCCTGACACCTGGGAACATTTTTTGTTTCGTTTCCTCATACAACGTCTAAAATTAGAACACATTTTACTTTATTTTTCAACCCAGCATTACAATGCTTATCAAATTCACAAGGTTTCTATCAATTCGAGCTATCACGATTTCAGAATATTTCATATAGATGAAAACTGTTTGTCTGCATCTGCGTAGAACAAACCGGTTTTCATCATAACTGCGCAAATAGATGTTGCCATAATTCAACAAGTAATTATTTTGGTGCCCCGACTGATTTTCTTCAATCATATATTTTAGAATTACGTGTCTTCATATCTATCTATCTATCTATCTATCTATCTATCTATCTATCTATCTATCTATCTATCTATCTGGCTTAGTGACCTGTTTCTGACCCTGTCCAGACACATTTATCTTTTCTGTTAATAGCTGAGAAAATTCGAGAAAACATGATTGTAAAAAACAAATATTTTTGTGTCTGAGTATATTTGAAGGCCAAAGGAAACAAATCTAATGTCAAAATACAGTTGACAACAAACAGACATTATATATATATATATATATATATATATATATATATATATATATATATATATATATAAAACACAGTGTATCGAATCAGTGAAAGAATAGACATGCAGATTCATAGTCTCTGAGAGACAGTTGTAGTTTCTAGGATACAAAATGAGGAGAGAAAGCTTGGCACATTTGAAACACACTAGACAAACAGAAGGCAAGAGTGACAAAGAAAATCAATACATAATTTTCTTTGCGAAGTACAGTACCTATTTGACGGAACTAAGTTTATGACAGTTAACAAAAACAGAAAATTTATTAAGATCCACAAAGGGAAGGAAATTTTGAAGTACTATTATTATGAATGTTCTGAACGAACACGTCACATAAAAGTAGAAATTATTTCTGATACGTAGTTTAGTTAGCTCACTATGGTAGGAATAAAAAGCAAATTTAACGTTATTAAATGTACATTATAGTATTAGACTGAGTTATTATAGGATAAAAATCTATAACTTCCAACAGTTAGCTAACACACACAAAGTAAAATTGAACACCCGCAAAATCAAAACGACTAAAAGCATGTTAGAAAACCCAGACCAAGTTAAATTTCACAAGTCACTGTGAAAAGTAAAACTGCAAGCCCGCACAATCGGATTCAAACGACTAAAAAGATTTTGGAAAAACCCAGACCAAATCAAACTTCACAAGTCAATGCGAAAAAGTCGAAAATTGATATATTACGTGAATCAATTTTTTTTTTTTCATTCTAAAGAATGAAAATCTCCGCAGGTGCCTGTCACATGACAAATCCACTATTTAAACGGCATCTCTTGATCGGTCGAAATCAGTCCGACATGGGAGTGGTTAGCTAACGGACTTTGTGGCAATATAGAAAAAGAAATTTCAAGAAGCCAACCCGGACGTAAGGGCGCGTCACATATTCATTCTACCTCTTCTTCCAATTTTCCTTTCTTCATTTTTACTCCACGCCGCCAAAGAAGGCAACAGAAGAGAAGAGACGGTAAAAGAAAGAAAGAAGAAACTGTCATAAAAATAAGTTATCAAGTTATTAGACCCGGCTTAGAATGCTTACATGAATCCTTACACACCCCATACCACATGACTTCAAATTAATATAATCCCCTCCCTCTGGTTGTATGTTGATTTTTTTCATTCATGATCGCCTGTATATTGTTCATATTTCCTATCGTATATTGTAATTTCATATTTAGACCAGACTGGGTATCCAAAAGTAATTTTGAGGTTAAGATCTTTGGACATTCGTAACACCCTAGTGGAGGTCCGAACAATTTCTCCGGCGGCCGTTCTCCACGCTGTGATGTTGCCGGGGTTTGTTGAAAAAGTCGAAGTCTCAACCTGGTGGTGCAAGATAAACTATAAGGAACGAACTTCCACAACTTGGATGAGTTAAATCGATGCTTTATTTCGTTCAAAGTTAGTCTTGCAGTTGGGGTAGGCGATGTGACACTCAGCTCTAACTCTAATTAATGGAGATCAAATGCCGACGAAAGGAGCTTCCCTCCTCCGCGAGTCCGACACACGCAGCTAATTCGAGCAGACGCCCGGCTGAACTCCACTGAAACTGTTTGGCTGGGAAAAATCACTTGTATTTATATTGAAATAATCGGAAGTTCACTATAGCACCGGTTAAAACAAAAGATAAGCATTGGTGACTGTAAGTTCAAAATTTCAAGGTACTTAAATTTTGGTTCCTTTGATGTGTAAACTTCCCGCAGACATCCCGTCTGCACTTAGCCTTAGTATTTTCCAGGATTTCTTTTATCTTTTTATCTTAATAAAGCTTCCTGTGAAAACCGTCGGATGTTTTTATAGCCCTGATATTTTACCCGTAACCAGGCGTTTTTTTTATTGCCTGGAGAAATAGAAAATTCTATTATCTTTTCTTTATTTTCTTAATGTGTGGTCAAGATAAAGTAAAGAAAGTTTTTGAGCTGGTCACCTATCACATCAAATCACTTGGTCAATATTTTAAATTTACTTATAAAAGAAAAAGCGTTTATTTATTTATTTTTCCTTTTCTTTTTCACTTAGTACTTTTGTTTAACGAAACACATGTTTTTGAACTATTTTTCTATTCTTAACCATTTTCTATTCTTCATCTATTATAATAAAATCCATATTTTACAAATCCACCTTAATAGACGCCAGGTTATCGTGTCACACATTCTAATTCTTTAAGATTTCTTTATTTTATTTTTACTCTTTTGATCTTGTATTAAAATTTTATATCAAAATTACATTGTCTGGACGTTCATCTTTGATTTGTTGTCAGCGCCCGTGTTGAAATAAAACAAACCTGAGAAAGGATTGCCACTCGATTATACAATCGAATATCAATCTTATTTTATTTTCTTATTCAAATAATTGTCCATTTGTCACGATCTGGGATAGATGACCAGCATATATCCACAGAAGTTAAAATGTAATATATCCGAAGCGGCACATGAACATCTTAATAGACATTGTCGATTCGGGTATGTGACATCTATGAACATTTTTTCTCACAAATATGTTATAGTGTTCAGTTAACAAAATTTCATTTACATTTTTCTTCTTACAATTTTGTTATTCTGTTAATAAATCTTTGCTTAAATGTAGAAACGAAATAATTTATCCTTCCACATTTCAACATCCAACCTTCAACTTTCTGTTATTTAAATTGTGGGGACTTTGGTTGTGTTTGGCACAAGGCAAAATTTACAAAGCATCACCGAAGCCCCTACATTATAAATTATATTTGTTTTTTTTGTTTTGTTTTTTGCTTTTTCTTTATATGTTTGGTTGTTTTTGCGTGTGCGCGTGTAACACAGACACTGAGGTCACTGAATTTCTCTCTTTTTTTTATAAATTGTAGATTGTGGTGTGTTAGATATATTATCGACTTATCGAATTATTTAGAATGGACGGCTTCCACTAACGACTTGTAGCCAATGAACACCTTTCTCCAGGCTAACATCCAAGGACTGATTCTCTTTGCGAGCTAATTTCTTAATTTCCTTTAAGTTATGATCAGTCAGTTAGTTAAGTACCATACGGGGAACACGCTTAGGCGATCATGTCTCGAAATAGGCATGACTAAAGTAATGGTAACCAACTGCGGGATAATCTTCTGCTCAGTCAGTCATGTCTCTTTCGAGACATGATCACCCAAGGCGTGTATCACGTTTGGCAATTAACTGACTGACTCTAACATAAAGTTAGATAACGATGATATCATTGTTTTATAACCACCACAAAGTGAATAAAATTCCTCGGAACTGATGCTTGGCCGGGTAAGAAGTAATATGAGAGAGGACCGTTATTCAGCGTCAAACAAAAAATAACTGTCGGTACATGGAACGTTAGAACGTTAAACAAAAGTCGGTCAGTTGAGTGCCATACGTGATACACTCTTTAGGCGATTATATCTCGATGACTGTCTTGGTAGATTATCAAGCAGTAAGTTGCCATTGCTTTCTTAGGTGTATAAAACAGGATTATATGTTAATTTGAGTTTGAGTTTTGTTTAAGGCATATCAATCTCTGTAGGTTTTTAATGCTTAAAAGTGGGGTTTTAAGGTGTGTGTGTGTTTTTTTTTTGTTTTTTTTTTAATGTTCGGTTATAGTTAGAAAGTTGACTTCGTCAGATTTTAATGAAAATGTTTTGTATTTATTCATTTTTTATTTTAGAAAACTGAAAATGTCTTCTAGTTTTATATTCAAAAATATTTTACTAAGGATAATTTTTTCTTCAAAAATGTGTTATGGTAATATTTTTTTTTCTTCAAAAATGTATATTTTTCTATAAAAGTTTAATTTTATGTATATACAGGGTGTCCCATTGGCTGTCATTATTGTGTTCAGGGACTGAATCTGCAAAATAAACACAAACAGGTTTAATTATTGGCTATTTAATATTAATAAAAATATAGTCAAAATGCAGTGAAAAAACGATAAAATGATACTTGTAAATATTTTAACATTTTTGAAATAATAAACACCAAGTTTACAATTGTTTAAAACGTGTATACATTACATTGAGGCACCCTGTATTTCTATAAAAGTGTGTTTGTATATTTTCACAGTGTTTTGACCCCAGTTTAGGGGTTAACTATTTACCCATAGGTGGGACTCTAACAGGTGCTACCACCCCGGGTCAGGGTGGACCTGAGAACAACAGCAATTACGAGGTGGTTCCATGCTCCTCAATCTCCGAATCAGATTCCCTGTCGCTGGATGCAGTTTACCGTCATGCCCAGGACCCGGATAATATGTGAAAGCGTAGAGACAAATGAAAAATTAATTGGATTGATACTAAATCAAAACATGAAGATATGCGTTCTAATATGCTGTCAGTTATCTGAAAGAATTCTTGGAATTAAACTGAAAGGAAAGCCTTTGACGATATCTGTTAAAACCGTGTATACACCAACCGATAGCAAAAAATATGGCAGAAACTGAATCATTTTAACTCCATACTAGACAAACCCGAGGCTCAGTGTAAATCACAAGAAATTTTAATTGTGATTAGAAATCTGAATGCCAAAGAAGGCAAAAAGAGGGGAGGAGAAATAGCTGGCAAATTCGTATTAATTTGGGTCTAATTGTGCACCGTGACTGACCTGTGATAGACAACACTTGGTTCAAAGAACATACAAGAGGATAGTAAACAAAAGGAGAAACTAAAAACGGAATTTACTACATAGCTATCAATAAGAGATTCAGGAATGCAATTGTTCACTGCACAACCTATTCAAGTACCGACTGCAGAAGCGACCACCTCCCTGTTATATATAAACTAAGAACGAAACTACAGAAACTGAAGAAGCCTAACGCAGCACCCAAATTTCAAAACAACAGACACCTAGATGACCATAACCTGAAGGGAAAATATATGAACAGTATAAAAAGAGGATACGAAGGACAAAATAAAATAGAAACAAGATTTGTGACGCACTAAGAGAAGTGACATCGGCAAACTACATGATACCGAAGGAAAATGGTCGAAAAAAACGCGAATGAATCACAAATAAGATTCTGGACATGATGCAAAGGAGACAGAAAACAATGCTAAGAAATGGAACGAAATACAGGAAACTGCATGAACAAATAAAAAACAAATGCAGACAGGCTAAAGAAGAATGGCTCAACGAGAAATGTGCAGAAGCATAGAGAGTGATCATCACAGATAAAGAGGATTTTGTTATGAGGGTGCATTTCTATATAAAAAGGTCTAGGGTTAGATCTAAGGCTAGGTTTAAGTGGGTAGGGTTAGAGCTAAACTTGGCGAGGGTTAGGGCCAGGGCTAGCGTTAAGTGGCTAGGTCTAAGGCTAAAGTTAATTCTAGGGCTAGGGCTAGGATTAAGAGGCTTGAGCTAGAGCTAATGTTAAGCCTACGGTTAGGGCTAGGGTTAAGGTTCTATGGCTGAAGCTAAGGTTAAGTCTAGGGTTTGGGCTAAATCTAGGGTTAAGTGGCTAAGTCTAATGCCAACGTTAAAGCTAAGGTTATGGCTAGGGCTAGGGTTAAGTGGCTATGGCTAGTGCTAAATAAAAGTCTAAGGTTAGGGCTAGGTCTAGGGTTAAGTGGCTAGAGGTAGAGCTAATATTAAGACTCGAGTTAGGGCTAGGGCTAGAATTAAGGTTCTAAGGCTAGAGCTAAGGTTAAGTCTATGGTTAGAGCTAGGGCTAGGTTGAAGTGGCTAGGGCTAGAGCTAAGGTTAAGGCTAGAATTACGGCTAGGGCTAGGATGAAGTGGCTAGAGCTTTAGCTAAGGTTATGGCTAGGATTAAAGCTCGGGCTAGGGTTAAGGGCGATAGCTAGAGCTAATGGTAAGACTAGGGTTATGTCTAAGACTAGGGTAAAGGGGCTAGTGCTAGAGCTAAAGTTAAGTCTAGGGATAGGGTAGGACTAGGGTTATGGGGCTAGAGCTAGAGCTAGAACGAAGGTTATGTCTAGGGTTAGCGCTAGGGCTAGAGATTATTGGCTAGGGTTTGAGTTAAGACAAGGGCAAGTGGCTTGTTCCAGAGCTAACATTAAGTCTAGGGTTACAGCTAGAGCTGGGGTTAAGGGGATAGGGGTTAAGGGGATAGGGTGAGAGCTAAGGTTAAGGCTAGGGTTAAGGCAGGGGGCTAGAGTTAAGCTTCTAGGGTTAGGAGTAAGGTTAAATCTAGGTCTAGGGATAAGATTTGGGTTCAGGGGATAACGCTAGAGCGAAGGTTAATGCTAGGGTTAGGGATATGGCTATAGTTAAGTGTCTAGGGCTAGGGATAAAGTTTTCTAGGTTCAAGGCTAGTGCTAATTTTAAGGGGTAGGGCTAGGGTTAAGATTAAACCTAGGTTTAGGGCTAGGGTTCCGGTGCTAGAGCTAGAGATATGGTTAAGACTAGTGTTAAGGCTAGGGCTAGGGTTAAGGAGATAGGACTAGAGCTAAGATAAAGGCTAGGATTAGGGCTAGGGCTAGGGTTAAGGTTAAGCCTAGGGTTAGGGTAAGGGGTCAGATACTATGGCTAGGGCTAGGGCTAATGGGCTAGTACTAGAGATAAGGTTAAGGATAAGGTTAGGGATACGGATAAGACTAGGGTTAGAGGTAAGTGACTAGGACTAAGGTTCAGGCTAGTGTTAATGCTAAGGCTAGGGTTAATTGGCTAGAGCTAAGGTAAAATCTAGGGTTAAGGCCAGGGCTGGGGTTAAGTGGCTAGGGTAGGTGTTAAGTTTAAGTCTAGGGTTAGAGGTAGAGGTAGGGTTAAGTGGCTAGGGCTAAAGCTATGGTTAAGGTTAGGGTTAGGGCTAGGGTTCGTGTTAAGAGGATAGGGCTAGAGGTAAGGTTGTCTAGCGTTAGCGCTAGGGCGGGAGTTAAGGGGCTAGGGCTAAATTTAATGTTATGTTTTGTGTTAGGGCTAGGGCTAAGGTTAAGTTATCTGGGCTAGAGCTAAGGTTAATCGTAGGGTTAGGGCTAGGGCTCGTGCTAAGGGTTATCAAATCATCCATAGTAAAATTTCATTCAGGTTCTTACAACATTCCACTATTCTTGACAGGTCGTTTGTTATCACAATGTGCGATATTTGATAACAAAAGTGATGAAAACAACAACAAACGAAAAAAGAATATAAATCAAATTGACTAAATTATATATACTTTGCATATATAAAAACACAACAAAAACGTCTAAATTTATAATTCTCAGCGTCACCTTTCCGTCCTACGTATGTGTTGTCGCATCAACGAAATATCAATTTCGTCCGATTAAGTTCTAAAGACAAAATGGCTCACATGAAAATCGTTTACATTTTATCATAATTGTATTCTGTAAATTAGGTATATATCTAAAAAACACACACCTCTTCCGCAATTTATGCATTACTCCTCAGCAATGAATTGAGTTCTTTCGGTGACTGGCGTGTCTATACCCCGCTTATATACAACACGCTAAAATTTCACATCTCTGATTCCATACGCTTATGACTTACGAGTTAGCGACTGAAATCGGTCGAGTTTCGATCCCGGCCAGAAGCAAGTAGATGTCTAGTCACACTGATGAGCTGTGATACAGCCTTTTATGTGGATATATATATATACATATATATATATATATATATACATATATATATATATATATATATATATATAACTCAGGGGTAGAATCACCGACTGACGCCAAGTCGCTTTTCAATCCTGGGTAAAAGCAATCGGATGTATAACATACTGATGAGCTGTGATACAGCGAAACAGATCTGTCTGCGGATGACACTATATATATATATATATATATATATATATATACATATATATATATATATAATAATGGCTGGGCACTCGTATTCGAGGATACCCGTCTAGCTAATCCCTATTGCAGACGCTTGCTCAGGTGCACTTACACTTATTCAACACCCACATAGCCCACATTTTGTTTATGCTTCAACTATGCTGAGCGGACTTTAGTTACTGTTTCTGGGCGAGTGCGCGTTGTCCAGTTTGAACAACAATGTTAACAAGGCCAGGACGCTCAAACATTCGGCCACGATGACTTGTGGCCGCGTGGTTAAAACGTTGCTTTCTGATCATGAAGCCCGGGTCCGAATCTCACCACATTCTATTTGTCAGGAAGGTGACTTCTTGGTATTATCGTTCTGGAGGCAGTGATCTCAGCGTGCGGCACCATTGAAAAGTGTTTGAAAATCATACCACGGCTTTAGCCAAGCCTTCTGAGTGAAATTGGGTTGACTGCTCTCTTTGAGGAACTGTCAATGGTTGCGCTAACTTGAAGTCACACACACACACACACACACACACACACACATATATATATATATATATATATATATATATATATATATATATATATAAAACTTGGAACCTGATTTAATGTATTACTTTTTACGCCATTGAAGAACCCATCTCTTTTAAAATGTTATGAATAGATTCAACCAAATAAACTTTCAAATAAATCAAATGTTTAAGATGAAGAAACAAAAAGCTTAAGATAATTACCAAATAATTTAATTTGACAAAATTTAATTTTCTGTAAAACGACAAAACAGTTACGCGCTGAAAAGACAACCTCACAACTTTTGTTATTTTAATGACAAAATAAACAAGAATTATTTTATTGTGTATCGTCTTGCCTTCAAAGTTTTTGATTCCTTCTTAAAATGACTTCGCACTTTTGGAGTTTCTTTTCATTTGTGTTTTCAATTTACTTGAAACTGTCATGGCGTACAACTGCTTAAAATTCCCCAGACATATTTGTCTTTCGTCTCCGTGGTTGCAATGACAAAAAAAATCAGACACAGAAAGAAAATTCTTGATAAAATGAATACTAATATTTGCGTTTGCCCGTATCTCTTTGTGTGTGAACGAAATTTAAAAACATGGAATAAAAATCAAATAAAATTAAAAAAAAATTAAATAAAAATATAATAATATTTTATAGTTTTGTTTTACTTTTTAAGTTGTGGAATTTTCAATATATTTTCATATATTCGAATTAATGTTATCAACTTTAACCGTATAGACAGACTGTTTTGATCACACACCATCTTGTCATCATGTAACTGAGAATAATTGAGGGTTAAGACTTCGGTAAATTAAAAATATTCTAACGAAAAAACAGCTACAGACGTTTGTCTATATTCTGACATGTCAGTCAGTCATTTAAGTGCCACGAGTGATACACGATTGGGCGATCATGTCTTGAAATAGACGTGACTGACTGAGCACAGTATGTTGCCATTACTTTCTGCGATAGACTGGTTGCCAGTCAAGGCTATAGAACCCAGTCCGTTTTGTTACTTAACTGGAGGTTAAAAAACGGATTAATACTTTTCCCAAGGGTATATGCGAGTAAGTAAATGCAAGGAATTCAACTGGAATTCGAACTCGGCTCCCCGATTTATCGTTTCGAGCCGATATTCATTGCAACACAAAGCATATGAAGTATCGTAATTATTTACACTATTGCGACCCTCACCTTTATTGTCGTATTCACGATGTTTCGGCTCTGTATCGTTTCGGACTTTTTCAGATGATATACTTTTAAATTTTGAACCGAACGATTTATGTAGTCCATGGTGGTAGATTGTTCTAGTTCCACATGACATGCCTTTTAATAGACACCTATATTTCAGCTATTTGTAACTTAACTTTATTCACTGTTCCCAAGAAAAAACGTAACGTATACAATTATTGGTTGAAATAAACCAATGCCGTAACCTAATGAATTGTGAGTTCAATACCTGACCACAACAGAGGTGAACAAAAAATATGAAGATTTGAGTAAATAAATGGAGTTAGCTGAAGTGTTTAAATTTAATCGTCAGGTGTTCATCTTTTAGAATATGATAAATATCCTGTATCAGCCGATTATTGTGTTACGTCTCTACCTGTGATATAATTACTTTTCTTTTAATTATCTTATCCGAAGCAAGGACGATATGCCGCTCATACGCAAGAGGTTACTAAGTGCGAAAGTGAAAGAGAAAATAGAAAATAGGGAAGATTGAGGAAAAGGCAAACAGATGAACGTCGCTTGAGGAAGGTCTAAGTTATATTAATCACCCAAAATGATTTTTTCCTTAATTTCTCCTTATTCTATTTTTACAAGTAAACCTGTCAGTTTTAGAAATGTTATCCGCAGTATTTAGACATAAAGAAAACGAACAGCAGGGTTGGAAATCCAGAAAGAAAATCGGTAGGTAGCATAGCCTGACGCCATGTTTTTATGACTGTTATCAAAATGGTTAAAGTCGAAAGTAGCTGTAATAACCATCAGTATTTTATTGGTATTCAGTACCTTATTTTCTAACGAATATTTGATGTAATAAAATTCTGTAATTCTTTATTAATATTCTGCTTAGCTTTTGAAATGCATCAGTAGATAAAAAACAAAAAAACTAGAATGAAACAAACAAAAAAAAAGGATAAAAACAAACAATAGTTATCTAATACCGGATCAAACAAACTACTTATTTTTATAGATTAGTTAACGCAAGGCCCGAAAGCCATTAAGAGTAGAGGGTTATGGTAAGAGCGTAATATTTTGAGGATATATAGGATAGATAACGCTTTAATATTACACTTAAATCAAGTCAGACCATGTTCATCGAATAAGTATATTTTCTGGAATCTGTTACACCATATTTACGACCTTGTGCCTTTTCATTTTCAGTTTAAGTTGTTCATCGCCCACACAACAATTTAATCCGCCCGCTGATAGGCGATATCACCCAGGTTAGGAAACCCTGGTGTATATTTAATGTTAACAGATCTGATGAGACATTTCGACGTGGTGTAATTGTTAGAAAGTTTCTCTTGTTAAAACCTATTAAAATTGAGTAGTGGTGTCGATCTTTACTGGACACCCCATACTTTTGGCCTTGTGCCATATCTAAACGACGCTTAGAAAATCAACATAACAGCTCTAGTGTGAAAACGTTCTGAGTGGCTCGTTTATGTTACTGATGAGAAATGGAAGGGATCAGGATGTTTCTATTCTGTGAAAACCTGGAGACTAATAGACCTGAAGGATGTTGCAAACCCGAACCTACGCCACGAAAATAGCGAGAAGTTATAAATGTTTCATCTGTGGGAAACTGGTTATTAGTTAGAAAATAATTAATTACCACCAAGTCATTTAAAGACTTGTGCATTTGAAAATGAACATATGTATGAAATAGTGTAAATATAATGAACTAAATATGACAATACTAATAGGAATAAACGAAAGTATAAAAAGAAACTGATCATTGAAAAGTGATAAACCAATACAGTTTTTCTTATATGACATTTATATATACTGTAAACCTGGGGTTCCCTATCTTCTATGTGTCATCACCTCCTAGCAAATGGCAAAACGTTTTCCACCGCCCACTCTATAATAAATATTCAGAAACATACCAAAATTTTTTGGTAAAAGATTGTTACTGGTTCTTAAACTGAATTTACTTTTTTTTTTTTGTTTTTTTATAAGCGTTTCACCCCGAGCAAGGCATGTCACTGCCACTACTGCGCAGGGGGCTACGTAGAGTGGAGAAAGGCTGATTAAATATAGGAAATGTCAGAGGGTGGGTGATAGGCGGGTAAGGATACTGAGAATGATGGTTGGGTAGATGAGAGTGTTGTGAGAATAGTTGGGAGTTAGTGTGATAGGAGGTGTCTATTGACCCTACATTTAAACACCTGGAGATTGTAACTGTCGGGAAAGCAGACTTGTGGAAGGGAGTTCCACAGGCGGGAAGCGCGAGAAAAGAAGCTGTTGGAGTAGAATTTACGGTTACATCTTATTTGTTTAACTGTAAAAGGGTGGGACCTAGTTGCTAATCTAGTATCTCGTGTAAATTCCTGCTTAGGCGGCACCAGTGATCTAAGCTCATCAGAGCAGAAGCTATGAAAGTACTTGTAGAAGAGGCACAGGGAAGCCACATCACGCAGGTGAGAGAGCGGCTGCAGCCGGTCTGCCAAGTCAGTATCAACCACGTTACAGATCCTCCTTTGTATATTACTGGTAAAGTTTTTCATTGTCTTCCCGTATCAGATCCATTCCTAATAAAAATGTTATTTCGTCTAAAGAATTATCTGAATGTTAATGACCAGTCTCTAGACGATAGAAAATAACAAAATAATTAGTGTTTGCGGGTATATTTATATCTTCTCTGTGTATGTGATCCACATATTTATATTTATCCCCTTGTTTTGTTTTGACTATTTTTCAGGTAGCATATATTGATGTATATTTTTATTACACAAAAAATTCTATATCAACCACCAAAATTTCCATTCACCCTACCATTTTCTGTTTAGCTGTTAATTGCCCACCCAACAATTGAAATCGCCCGCCGATAGGCGATAGCCCCCAAGTTAGGAAACCCTGGTGTGTACTTTATACTTATTAGCTATAAGTGTTTAGTAGATGCCTTGTTTTAAAGCAGTGAAATTAATTTCTACCGGCCTAGAGATCGAAGTTCTTAGAAAAGAAAATATGATACTAGTTACAGATAAAACATTTTTAATTTTAAAATAGCTTCTCGAAGCTTAATGTTTAATTACATTTGGCTTGAAAGTAATTCCCGAGATTGAAAATATAATGCGAGCTGAATTTCTAATGAGAAGCACGTTTTCTTTTTAACTTTAGGCTGGTAGATATTCATTTCATTGTTTACAGATAAGAATATCTGTTCAAATATAATGTTTATATCAAAAAATATTATATCGGGATAAACAAAAATCAGTTCATGAATTAAAAATATGCTCATAGAGTCTCGTCGTGTTCGCTCATAACTTGATGTGCGTTTGTAGTGCAGTGGGTATCGGCTCGGAACGAGAAATCGGAGAGCCGAGTTCGAATTCCAGTTGAATTCGTTGCATTCACTTACGCGCAAATACCCTTGGAAAAGGTATTATTCCGCCTCCTCCTTCCAGTTATGGGTTAAATAAAAGGACAGATTGGGTTCTATAGTACTGACTGGCAACCAGTCTACCGTTTTGTAGAAAACAATGGAAACCTACTGCGGGATAATCTTCTGCCCAGTCAATCATGTCTCTTTCTAGACATGATCACGTATGGCACTTAACTGAATTACAGAAACAAAAGTGAGTGTAAAAGAAGAAGAATTTTTTTTAAAGTCCACAAAGCAAAAGCGTTTCTGCTGATCTAATGGTGGGAAAGAGTGGAACAGTTCATTCTATTTTTTCTTTCAAAATTATTCCTGTTTTACTTTATCCGTATATTTTTGTCTTATGTCTAAAAGAGTTTGTTGACAAGCTTCAACTGAAAAAATAAAAAATAAAAATAAAACAAATAAACAAGCAAACAAAACAGAAAGGAAAATGAACTAAAAGAGAAATGAAGTAAATAGGTCATTAAGTCGTCAATTAGTTTCTTAATTGGTCTGAATTATGATCTTGCCTCACCATTGTGACTAAAAGAGCAAAACACACCCATTATTCCAATCAGCTGTCGACTGAGCGCCATTTTTTGTTCTCTTTTACACTTGGTGACATAACGCAGGATGGCTATCTGATCCTCTCCTTTTCAACCTTTCTGTACGAGAATTAATATTGAACATTAACTGCAGACCTCTAGCAAAACAATCTCATAACTGATTCTTCTTCTTCTATGCACTCTGTCCTTTCAGGACGTAGGCGATCATGGCTTTCCACATCTCCCTTTCCCTAGTGGCTCTTAGCATTCTTTCATCCTGTTACACTACGCAACTCCCGTTCTGTCATCCACCTGCTCAGGCCCTTTAAATATGTTATCTACTGCTCTCCCTGTCTCTTTTTCCTTCTATCTGACCTGTTAGTATCGGGTTCTCCAAGCCCTCCTTCCTCATTGCATGTCCCAGGAATATTAGCCCTCTCTTCCTGATGCTCAGTATTAATTTCCTTTTCGTTTCCACCCTTACCAAAATCTCATCATTGCTCGCATGCTCGATCCGCAGCATCGTTCTGTAGAACCACATTTCAGCTGCTTCAAGTTTTTCCTTCATCATCGATGGCATTGTCCAGCATTCACTGCCATATTGAAGAACTAACATCACATAGCAATGCAGTACTCTCTTCTTTGTTTCTGGCGAATTTGTCCTGTTTCTTAATACTTTACTCAACTTCTGGAATGCTTGCTTCTAGATTAAAATGGTGCAGTACAAGACACGATCAGATAGTCTTACGGCCTCATCACGTAGACACATTAGTTCCCACATGATACCCAAAATTAAGCAACGACAGGACCTAAGTGGATGACAGTTTGCGAATACCAGGTGCTGTAAGCCAGGATGTGCTAGTGATGTAATGGATATTGTTAATCAGTGAACCAAATTTGAATTCCTGTTGATTTCGTTATTGTCATTTAGGCTTAAATACTCTTTAAAAAGATATGTATCTAATTTTTCTAACACAGTTATGGGTTAATTACTGCTGTAGAGTGGCTGATACCCCTACAACACTCTCAATAATAAAATAGCCTGTCAGAAATGGTCTATTTAAATAAATAATAGTAGCATTTGAGGCGTAATATTCGAGTGTCTTTCGTGTAATATTCGGACTGATTAATTGGCGACTATTAGGATCTAACCCCCTTCTCTCTGTGTTGTACGTTCTGTCTTGTCTGTTCTTGTAACTATTGTACTATTCTGTGTATATCCGTTCGGCACAGGATATTGTCCTGAATAATACCGCAGCACACTTTCACGCTTAGCGATACAACAATTAGTAAGATTTATATTACTAAAAAAATGCGTAAAAGATATTTATATTATGACATTAAATAACCCATAGATGTTGATATGCCACTAAACAAAAACAAACAAACAACACCATCAGATAAACAACAAGCCGGTTTAGAAGACCTGTTTACTTTCTTCAAGATAGGAAACTGAAAAAGTATAGCCATTTTACAAGTGGCAACAATGTCTTCTCAACCATCCTCCAATGCTCGGCAACAAAAGATGTAGCAGAAAAATTAATAGATGCTCTTGTAATGTCACTGATTGAATTGGAACATTATTCGCAGGGACCCAGACGTTTTTCCATATTGTTCACGGGCTCTGTGTTGCAGAGATCGTAGGACCTCACTCGATCATCAGACCGATAACAGCAGAGAAATTTACACATACAAAAGATAATGAACTTTATAAATATGTACTAATAATTTTAAACAACAACAAAAAAGAATTAATACAGAGAGATAAACAAGTAATGAAGCATACAAACAAGAAACGCAGCTTTTCATTTATTGGTCAAAACACAAATCAGAAATTAATAAAAAAAAAAAATAGAAAAAATGACAAATTCTATTGATTCATGGAAAGAGTAAAGTTTGGCTGAGTGTCCTGGTGTTTTGATTGCTTTCTGTTTTATTTTTCCTATTGGGAAATAAACAACAAAGTATTGGCGAGATCTAAAGTGTTATTAAGACGAAGATAAGGTGTTGTGTCTGTCAAAAACGCAAAATAAGTTTGATTTTGAGCGCGACACAGTTAAGAAATGTCGGGCAGTTTTTATGCACAGTTTCTGGAAAGGTTTTTTTTTTCTTTATCATAGTTTTCCTCTTCCTTTTAAACTAATTATTTCTTTTTTTTTTCCTTCTTTCTTTTTGAATTCACATTTCATATTCTCATCTTTCCTTCTCCGTTCTTTCTTAGATTTCATTTTTGTTTCTATTTAATTACTTATTTGTTTTTGTCTTTCTTCAAATGCAGTTTTTTTTCTTCTTTATTTTTAAATTTACGTACTTTCTTTGTTTTTTTTTTACATTCCTTCTCTTCCTTTATTCTCTTTCTTTATTTCTTTCTCTTTCTTTATTTCTTTCTCTTTTTTCTTTCTGTCATTTTATTTTATTTTTTTCTTCGCTTTCCTGTTTTATGTCATTTTTCTTTCGTTTTTTTTCTTTCTTTCATTCTTTCTTTTATAAAATGTACGTTTCAAATTCTTCTTTTGTATATTTCTTTCTTTCTTTTCTGAATTCTCATTTTATTTAACTCTTCCCGTATCTCTCATTTTTTTTTTGTTTTGGATTTTCTTTCAATATTCTCTTTTTTCTTTCTTTCTTTCTTTCTTTCTTTTTTCTTTCTTTCTTTTTTCTTTCTTTTTTTAAAATACAGTTTTCTATTCTACTTCATTTAGGTACTCGTTATTTTTCTTAATTTCTTTATAATTTTAACTTCTCTTACAACGCTCTTAATTCTCGTTCTCTCTTTCTTTTTGATAATATCTTTGTCATTTTTTAATTCTTCTCTGCATATATTCTCGATTCATCACTTCATTCTTACTTTTTTCTCTTCTAGGTTCTCCTTTTAAGATCCTCGTTTTGAACAGTCCCTCCTGCTCTCGTCTATGTTTCAGTTCTTCTCTTTCTTCGTTATTTCGTATGCTTATCTATTTCATCTTATTTTATTTTTTGGTTTCTGCCATTCAATCAATTTTCCTCGCTCCTGATGTTTTTCCTAATCTCATGTCTTCATCTCTTTCTAGTATTTCCTCTTTACCGTATTCAAATTTATTCAGTTTCTATATTTATATAGAATTGATTCTCATCTCCATTAAATAATTGTTCAAAAATAAGTGATTAAAGAGAAAATCAATAAACAAAATCTAAACGCTTGTTTACAAGATACAATAAAGAAATTATATTTTTATCTATCTATCTATCTATCTATCTATCTATCTATCTATCTATCTAAGGTTGTTCCAATCTATCTATCTATCTATCTATCTATCTATCTATCTATCTATCTATCTATCTATCTAGGTTGTTCCAATCTATCTATCTATCTATCTATCTATCTATCTATCTATCTATCTATCTATCTATCACAGGTTGTTCATATATCTATCTATCTATCTATCTATCTATCTATCTATCTATCTATCTATCTATCTATCTAAGGTGTTTCATATCTATCTATCTATCTATCTATCTATCTATCTATCTATCTATCTATCTAAGGTTGTTCCAATCTATCTATCTATCTATCTATCTATCTATCTATCTATCTATCTATCTAATTTATTCCAAGGTTGCTTCCAATCTATCTATCTATCTATCTATCTATCTATCTATCTATCTATCTATCACAGGTTGTTCATATCTATCTATCTATCTATCTATCTATCTAAGGTTGCACATTATCTATCTATCTATCTATCTATCTATCTATCTATCTAAGTCAGCTTGATCATACCTATATATCTCTCTCAGCTTATTCATATCTATCTATCTATCTATCTATCTATCTATCTATCTATCTATCGCAGTTTGTATAAATCTATCTCAGGTTGTTCATATCTATATATCTATCTATCTTAGCTTATTCATATCTATATATCTATCAATCTTAGCTTATTCATGTCTATCTATCTATCTATCTATCTATCTATCTATCTATCTATCTATCTCAGTTTGTTTATATCTGTCTCAGGTCGTTCATATCAAACTATCTATCTAGCTAGCTAGCTAGCTATCGCAGTTTGTTCATATCTATCTATCTATCTATCTATCTATCTATCTATCTATCTAAGGTTGTTCCAATCTATCTATCTATCTATCTATCTATCTATCTATCTATCTATCTATCTATCTATCTATCTATCTAAGGTTGTTCCAATCTATCTATCTATCTATCTATCTATCTATCTATCTATCTATCTATCTATCTATCTATCTCAGTTTGTTTATATCTATTTCAGGTCGTTCATATGAAACTATCTATCTAGCTAGCTAGCTAGCTATCTCAGTTTGTTCATATCTATCTATCTAGTTAGCTAGCTATCGCAGTTTGTTCATAACTATCTATCTATCTATCTATCTATCTATCTATCTATCTATCTCAGTTTGTTTATATCTATCTATCTCAGGTCGTTCATATCAAACTATCTATCTATCTAGCTAGCTAGCTATCGCAGTTTGTTCATAACTATCTATCTATCTATCTATCTATCTATGACAATCTGATCATATCTACTTTTCTGTCACAATCTGACCGTATCTATCTACACATCTAGAGTGCGGGAGTTAATCTATATGCTAAAAGCGCAGTAGTAATGTTAAAGTTAATGATAATATTAGCCGTTGCAATGGTAACGCTAATATTCGCTTTTCCCTAAACGAAAACATTTGGCATTTATTGATCGAGTTGAAATTTGTAAAAGATTTCTCTCAAACACATTTTTAGGAAAACGGTTTCATCAAGTGCAATCGTTGAGGCTGTTCTTTCTACGATTCATTTGTAAACGAATTATATTATGCAACCCAGGTTTCTACCATCTGGTGTCGTCAGACGATTTACAAAATCTTATTTATTTATAAATAAAATAGTTACTGTATATCGCTCGAAAACACAAGATCGTAGAAACCGGGGCTGCGTAATATAACTAGTTTACAAATAAAAAATATTCAAAAGTTCTACAATATAACTGTATTGAACACATTTTGCTAACTCTGTGTACTGGTCTAATTTGATTATGACGTAAAACAAAGTAAATACGTAATATATATATATATATATATATATATATATATATATTTCCCCTCCTGTCACGTTCATGGAGAGAAAGATAAGAACATCTCAGTTCATCCACTTTTTAACCAATTATTAAATTTTAACCAATTATTAAATTTTAACCAATTATTAAATTTTACTACTTGTTATGAAAGCTCTTGCCGCGTGTTTGCTCTTTAACACTGCTTTATTATTTCATCTTTGCAATAATTGTCATCGATAGTGAACAATATGTATATATATATATATATATATATATATATAGTTATGTATAAACTATATACTTATAATTATATATTGAGCACTGTTTATAATAAAATAAATGCAATAGCACTCAAAAAAAACCTTGAGTCCTCTTCACCTGGAATTATATATATATATATATATTAATCATTTCACCCCAAGCAAGGCATTCCACTGCCACTATTGCGCATGGGGGTACATAGGGGAAGGTGAAGAGAAAGAGTGGTTAGATGTAGGAAATGTCAGAAGGAGGGTGATAGATGGGAAGAGTGTTTGAAAGATGGTTAGTGTGTTAGAAGGTGTCTATTGACCTTACATTTAAACTGCTGGAGATTGTAGCCGTCGGGGAAGCAGTCATGCGGAAGGGACTTCCACAGTCGGGAAGTGCGAGAAAAGAAACTGTTGGAGTAGAAATTGCGGTTGCATTTTATCGGTTTCACTGTAAAAGGGTGGGATCTAGTTGCTAATCTAGTATCTCGTGCAAATTCATACCTAGCGGGCACCAGTGATCTAAGTTCATCGCAGCAGAAGCCGTGAAAGTATTTATATAATAGACATAGGGAAGCCACATCGCGCCGGTGAGAGAGAGATTGCAGCCGGTCTGCCAAGTCGGTATCGATCACATTACAGACTCTCCGTTGATCCCTCCTGTCACGTTGAGGATTTAGATATTTTTTTCTAATGTATGATACTCAGTAGTAGTTACATAAATATATATATGTTGCCGTCATTTTAGAAGGCATATCGATATAAATATTTTGTTGCCATTTTTAACGATATTGGCCAGTCGTTTGTGCATAATGATGAGCTATCTGCCATTGTGTAGTCTAAATGAAATGGTAATAGGAATGCTGATATAAGCAGTTTCCTTATATGAAAAACGTTCAACATTCATTGGGCGAACAGCCATTATTAATTACACTTGACTTCACTTCCTGGTCACCTGGCTAGAATCAAAGTGCATTATCCATTTCCACTATCTCAAATGATTTTAGCCGTTCCTTTATATGGAAAACTGTGATATTAACTAACCGAATACCCAATGCTACCCGAGTTAAGCCTTCCTTAACTTGCTGACTCTCAAGATGAAGTCATATCGTAGTATCCGTTCTCCTAATCTATAATGGTAATCTTTATTTTCTTAATCATTTCACCCCTAGCAAGGCGATAAAATAACTGAGCCTCATCGGCTTACCGAGTTGTGGAGGGAAAGCCATAAAAGATATGATCCAAGGAGACAAAAATAATGATCTATGAAGGTCGTCGTTGACAAGAAAGCAAAAGTACCGAAGAGAGTTCCACAAGTGCAAGAGAAGAAACTATTTGCCTAAAACATAATTCAGTTCGTCAGGTAAGTGCCATACGTGATACACGCTTGGGTAATCATGTCTCGAAAAAGGCATGACTGACTGGACAGATTTTCCTGCAGAAGGTTACTAATACATTCTACGATAGACTGGTTGCCAACCAAGGCAATAGAACTCAATCTGTCCTGTTATTTAACCTATAAAAAGACGGGTTAATACTTTTTCCAAGGGTATTAGCGTGTAAGTGAGTGCAACGAATTCAACTGGAATTCGAACGCGGCTCTCCGAGTATGCCTAACCAGTAAGGATCGAACTCATGACGCATTTGTAACAGGTTCTAGTGAGACAAGCTTACACCACATTGAGGTGAGCAGTTCAACTGAAAGTAATAGAATTTATTTATTACCAGTGACTGCTTAAAATTACTCGACGTTTTTTGTATTAAATTCTTACCTTGAGGGATAAAACCATTTGACATGTAAATACATAAAAAAAATTCCATTCAAAAGGAAGCACCATATATCTCGAAATTCTTCACAAAATACAAAGACGTTACGTAATCCCTCCTGACTTGGCATCTAGCCTTCATTCATTTTTCCACAGCCGTGACATGGGTTCTCTCTGTCTTTTCTATAAATATTTTCACCGCCGTTGTTCTAATTAGCCCTCCTTCTTTGTATCTTAACAGCATTTTTTAAACGTACTAAATTGACAACTCGTTTTCATTGTTTTAATCTTAAAAAGCAAGAGTTTATCAATTCCAACAGTTACTTTTCTCGCACCTATGGATTTATCTTACAATGTTTTTTGCTTCGCTGAGGCCGGCAATGTTAAAAAATGTCAATGCAACGTAAGTTGCTATCTTTGATTTTCCTGAAGTTATTTTTTTTAATCATATCACCCCGAGCAATGTGGTAACGCCACTGATGTGCAGGGGGCTACGTAAGAGTGAAAAGATTGGAAAAGAGAAAGCCGGAAACCACATCCTAAACACGGGACAAATGGATGAGCCTCTACACCTGTTCAATAGACGTGGGTGGAGTGTGAACCGGGCGATAGTTTAGTCTATCTACTCCAATTGAGGAAAAAAAAATGAAAGAAAAGAGTGAAAAGATTGGAAAAGAGAAAACCGGAAACCACATCCTAAACAAGGAACAAGGGATGAGCCTCTACACCTGTTCAATAGACGTGGGTGGAGTGTGAACCGGGCGATAGTTTAGTCTATCTACACCAACTGAGGAAAAAAAAATGAAAGAAAAGAGTGAAAAGATTGGAAAAGAGAAAACCGGAAACCACATCCTAAACAAGGAACAAGGGATGAGCCTCTACACCTGTTCAATAGACGTGGGTGGAGTGTGAACCGGGCGATAGTTTAGTCTATCTACTCCAATTGAGGAAAAAAAAATGAAAGAAAAGAGTGAAAAGATTGGAAAAGAGAAAACCGGAAACCACATCCTAAACAAGGAACAAGGGATGAGCCTCTACACCTGTTCAATAGACGTGGGTGGAGTGTGAACCGGGCGATAGTTTAGTCTATCTACACCAACTGAGGAAAAAAAAATGAAAGAGTGAAAAGATGGGAAAAGATGGGAAAAGAGAAAGCCGGAAACCACATCCTAAACAGGGAACAAGGGATGAGCCTCTACACCTGTTCAATAGACGTGGGTGGAGTGTGAACCGGGCGATAGTTTAGTCTATCTACACCAACTGAGGAAAAAAAAATGAAAGAGTGAAAAGATTGGAAAAGAGAAAGCCGGAAACCACATCCTAAACAGGGAACAAGGGATGAGCCTCTACACCTGTTCAATAGACGTGGGTGGAGTGAAGGGATGAACCGGGCCGGAAATCCAAAGGGTTTAGTCTATCTACACCAACTGAGGAAAAAAAAATGAAAGAGTAAAAAGATGGGAAAAGAGGGAAAAGCCGGAAACCACATCCTAAACAGGGAACAAGGGATGAGCCTCTACACCTGTTCAATAGACGTGGGTGGAGTGTGAACCGGGCGATAGCTTTATCTTATTATCTTTTCGCTCACTATTTTATCATTCTTTTCTGCTCAATTAATTTCTTGTATTTTCTTTTTATAATCATATCGCCCAAAGCAAGGCAATTTAATGCCACTGTTTTGTGGGCGGAAAGTTTTGTGGGAGGAAAGAGTGACAAGTTATAGGGGGTGTCAGGATTTGGGTAAGAGAAGGATGAGAATACTGATGAGAGTAGACTGGACGGAGAAAGAAGCAAGAGAGAGAGGATGCAGATTACTGAAATATGAGATAACTCTTGACTTTACACTTAAGTTCTTGGAGATTGTAGCTGTCGAAGAAGCAAGTAAACGGAAGTGAATTCCACAGGCAGGAAGTGCGAGAAAAGAAGCTACTGGAGTAAAATTTGAGTTTCAATTTTATTGGTTTCACAGTAAAAGGGTGAGGCCTATTTGCTAGCGTTGTGGCTCGAGTAAATTCATATATAGGGGGCACCATTGAGCTAAGTTCCTCGGAGCAGAAGCCGTGAAAGTATTTGTAGAAGAAACACAGGGAAGCCACATTGCACCGGTGAGAAAGTGACTGTATCTGAGGTGCATTATCTTAGTGATATTATTGTCCTGTTTAGGAATGATATTGTTAAAACAAATTGGGTAATGTTAAGAAAAAATGGCTATTGTAAGCCATTTTTGCCTATGTGCCAGAAAAGGTATTTTAATATATATATATAAGTTCATTTTAATATACCTTTCTTTCTGAAAATATGTTTTTTGCTGCTTGACAAGGCTTCATAAGAACTAGAAAACGTTTTACATATGCAAATAATCTAATGACAGATTTTTTTTAACGAAATACAAGAAAAATTATTTTATATGAAATGGTAAATATTTAAAAAATATATATTTTCAGCATATTTTTGTCGTTATTTATTTCAGCTACTGTTTCTTCCGTTTTATTCATATAAAATCGGGCCGCCGGCAGGATTAAAAGTTAACCTTTAAACTTTACAAACATTTACTTTCTTTTTATTTATGCACCAATTCATAAAAAAAAAAATTTCAAAAGAGCACATAACAACATTTTTGTTGCAATTTTTCAAGATGTGTGAGCAGTGTATTGGATAATGGCTCGGAAAAAGAAATCAAGGAACTGAGTTCGAATTTCACACTCTGCAGGAATTTATGAATCTATCATCCTCTGTCTATGGGTAAAATAGTATAACAACTACCTTGAAAATTCATTGTAATTCTCAAAACAATAAGCAATGAAATATTCACACGCGAAAAAAGATTAAGTATTATCTTTATACTTACTCCGGCTTTGAATATCAAACAAAGGGTTGATAAGCCGTAAAAATCAATTCATCTTTACAACGTAGTTTTAAGACTCAGAGTTAATGTATTTTCATAATATTTAGTATTTTTTTTTTATAATCGTGTCGTTCCAAGCAAGGCATTTTACTGCCATTGTTGAGCAGGTGGTTACATAGGAGGTAAGTTATGAGAAAGAGTGACAGGTTACAGGGGGTGCCAGGAAGAGGGTAAGAGAAGGATGAGACGACTGATGAGAGTAAAGTGGACGAAGAAAGAAGCATGAGAGAGAGAGGATGCAAGTTAGTGAGATAGGAGATGACTATTGACATTGCATTTAAAGACTTAGAGATTTTAGCTGTTAGGGAAGCAAGTAAATGGAAGGGAATTTCACAGGCGGGAAGTGCGAGAAAAGAAGCTGAGGGAGTAGAATTAGCATTTACATTTTATTGGTTTTACAGTAAAAGGGCGGGACGTAGTTGTTAATCTTCGGGCTCGAGCAAGTTCATGTACGGGGGTGGGTACCATTGAACTAAGTTTATCGGAGCAGAAGCCGTGAAAGTATTTGTAGAAGAGACATAGGGAAACGCCACATTGCGCCAGTGAGAAAGTGACTGTATCAGAGCTATCAAGTCGGGATCGATCACATTACAGATTCTCCGTTGGATTTTGTCAAGGACCCCAAGGTGGATAGCAGGAGCACCCGTCCAGATATGGCAGCAGTATTCAATGCACGAGCGAATGGTAGATTTGTATATGTTCAGGATTGTTTCAGACGAGAAAAACTACCTAGCCGTGCACAGAGTGCCGATCTTCTTAGCAGCGGATTTAGCTATGGACTCTATATATTCATTCCACTTGAGCTCTGTTGTGAGAGTTAACCCGAGGAGGCGCAGTGTTTTACTTTACTTTTGGAAGCACTGAAATTCACGAGCCATTTCTTACCCGTTTCCACCACGGATCGGAGGTCCTTTTCGAGCTCGGCAGCGAGGTTTTGCTTTATCGGCGACGGCAGACGTTTCATCAGGGCGAGGGTAAAACAAAGTGTCTTCAACTTATGAGTTATATATTATTTTATCAAGTTTATTTAGACTCTCTTCAATTTCAAGTTCAGATAATAATTTGCAAATAAATTTACTCGAAACCGTACAATAAAAAATGTTCAAAAACTATTCAAGATTAAAAACGCATCTTCTTATTCTATGAACCGCGTTCCTTCAGGACATAGGCGATGAACTTCTCTTTTTGTAGTTGATAGTAAAGATTTTTTTAATTATATGCCCTAGAAACATTAACTTTTTCTAATACTTAGTGTAAATGTCATTTTATTTCCATTTCCTTCAAACATTCATCATTGCTCACATTTTCATGCTTTCTCAGCATATTTATGTCGAACAACATTACTCTTACCTCAAGTCTCTTCTTCACCTGTGTAATGATTTTACAGCATATTCAGCCATATTCTTTTTCTATGTGTCTTGGCCTTTCAGGACGTAGGCGATCATAGCTTTCCACGTCTCCCTATCCCTGGTACCTCTTAGCACACTTTTTCTTGTTACACTACGCAACCCACGTTCTGTCATCCACCTGTTCAGGCCCTTCAAATATTTTATTCGATGCTTCCCCTGTCTCTTTTAACCCTCTATCTGGTCTGTTAGTATCAGGTTCTCCGAGCCTTCCTTCCTTATTGCATGTCCCAGGAACTTTAGTTGTCTCTTCCTGATGTTCAGTATTAATTTCCTTTTCGTCTCCATCCTTTCAAAAACCTCATCATTGCTCACATGCTCGATCCATGATATCCGCAGCATCCTTCTGTAGAACCACATTTCAGTTGCTTTAAGTTTTTCTTTCGTCTTCAATGATATTGTCCAACATTTACTGCCATATTGAAGAACTGACATCATATAGCAATCCAGTACACTTTTCTAGCGAAATTGTTCTGTCTCTTAATACTTTACTCAGCTTCTGGAACGCGTCCTTTGCCATGCCAATTTGCATCCAGATCTCTGGGTCGCACTTTCCGTCTTATGTTAGAACACTTCCTAATTATTTAAATGTTTGTACCTGCTTGATTTTAGTATCCCCCACCTGTATTTGGCATTTTGGGCTGCCTTTTTTGCTGATGACCATGCATTCGTTTTTTTGCAGTTTATTTGTAGTCCTTACTCTCTTCAGCTACCTTCTCTAGGAGGTTTTGTAGTTTCCTTTCCGTGTCAGCTATCAGAACTGTATCATCTGCATACCTTATCTTGTTCAAATTGTGGCCTCCGATAACGAATCCTGGTATAACATATAAGGTTCTCAGAATAGTCTCGCTGTACAAGTTGAATAGATCCGGTGAAAAGACACATCCTTGTCTTACGCCCCTTTCTATTTTTGTATATCTACTGCATTTGTTACCTGTCCGTATGCGGGCGGTTTGCTGCCAGTAGAGATTCTTGATTACTCTTAGGTGTTTCCCAAATATGTCGATGCTGCTGAGTATCTCCATCAATTCCTTGTGGCGTATTTTGTCGACCGCCTTTGCATCATCGATAAAACTTAGGAAAACCGATATTACAGTTCAGTATTTTCCTTGTCTTTTCCGAAATTTTCCTGTTTCTAAATACTTTGCTTAGGATCTGAAAAGCGTTTTTCGTTATTTAAATTTTTATTTTGCTGAAAACCATGCATTCTTTTTTCTTAAAATTGTTGGTTAATCCTTTCTCTTCGTTCTCCTTTCCGACAGTGTAAAATACGTTATTTCAGAATTTCGCAAGACTTGTTAAATATTAAAGCTTGGAATAACGTCGAAGGAAAAAAACAATGAGACGAAAATAAACATGAATGATATGAATTTATTATAGCGTCGTTATTAGCGTCAAGATTTTTTAAAAATCTCTTGAGATATACGATTATTGAGCAAGTTTTGTCAGATACGAGGCGTTTATCCTAAATTCTAGCGGTGTAAAAAGCAAAACAATAAAAATAAAAGGGCTTTAGTATTGTGCATTGCGTGACAGACGCATTCCCCTTGAGTGAGATTGTAAATTTATCATATTTTGTGCTGTGCCTTTTCCACAAAATCCCAACATTTAAGTCTGTCATGCATTCCGAAGAGAGTCCAGATTCTGACAACTCTCAAATCTAAATCATATTTCTACAGATGTCATTTTTGCTTAACATACTACCCAATAATAAATGAGGACGAAGAGACGTAGGCGAGGTATTTCTGTAGGAGGACATAAAAGTTAAACTGTCATATCCTAAAATTAGAGGAAAGAATGAGAGAGAGAACATTAATATCAGTAAACAAAAATACAATTTATTTATCTTCATGACTCAAAGCTATATAGCAATAGGGAACGTATTATATATATATATATATATATATATATATATATATATATATATATGTGTGTGTGTGTGTGTGTGTGTGTGTGTGTATACATATATATATATATATATATATAATCACTAAAGATACGTACATAGGTAGGACCATATATTACTAAATTTCTATACGAACAGATGGATATATATATATATATATATATATTAGGGTAGGTTGATTTTTCACTTTTTTAAAATATTAAAAAATCTCACTTACCGAAAGTTGTGTATGGACCTATTAAGTACTGATACAAAATATTAGATTAAATACTTCAACGGTTTTTTGAGCATTTGGCATCAAAGATCGCAGACAAAAATATACTGAAAATTCCTCGTTTTCGCAAGATTTGGCTTGAATATTAGTGAGAAAACCAAATAATTTTAGTATTTAAATCAAGGAATGTCATTTTATTTTATAAAAATGATATTAATTAAAGAAATGATGACTAACCTTCAAATTGAAAATAACACAATTTTTTAATAGTGCTTAATATATAGAGTCAAATTGCTCCCTTATACAAAAATGCTGGTTTCAATTTCTGACTCAAAACTTTGGCTGTATATGTTGATGCCTTGCTTCAAAACCGTATACAGTTTGCAAAGCTTTTATTGTTAACTTGACTGCCCATTCCATGCCTTGGGAATGTGAGGGCAAATTTGGCAAGTCAAGCTTGGTTCCCTTGGTTCCATTTAACAATGATTCCTGAAGTTCAAATTCAGAAAAATCTTCCGTCATTGGTGGTTCAAAAATGCCATAATGATAAATCTATCAATTGTGTCCAGTGTGTGTCATTAAAATTAATGGTTGGTATTCTTTTTAACCTTTTCTTGGTTGACTCCCCACTACTGAAAGAATATAAAAATTTATTTATTGATTCATTTAAAAACTTCCAGTCTCTACTATAATAATTATGGTGAAATTAGATAAAATCTTTAAAATGATTCTATAGCTTGAAATAAATAATTGAGTCATTGATATATAAATAAATATTTACTTACCTAAAGGCCAAAACTCTTTTTAAAGCTTCTTCTCTTACTTCCACTTCATCAGATTTGACCATAGAGTATAGGTTTTCAGACAGTAAACAGGATGTACTTCCTTGTATATTTCTTAAAGTGATCTGTTGGATTTCATGAGGCTGCTACTTGATCTTCTGGATCATATTAAAAATGTGCTCTTGCTGATTGTGGAACTTATTATTTCTTTTAATTTCAAACCAACAAGTGGCATACACGTTTACAATAAAACTTATTAAACTGTGGAATTTTATTGTGAGCTTTCAACTCAATAAACGCATAAGACTCATGGCCAAAGTTAACCACCTTGCCTGGTTTAAAAGATCAATTTTCCAGGAGGCATATCTAGAGTCAACCTTACCTCTAGAAATATTCACTGTGTATTCATACAGGAGTCTTTGGTCACAACTAAGATCATGTATTTCATCAATTTTCAAAATTGAATGCAGAGGAATGCTAATAGTGGAAAATGATATTTGTGGTAAATCATTTGAGCATAATTTCCCCAGAGGAATACTGAATGCTGTAGGGCCTTTTGTACAACCATCTATGTTTTTGAAAAGAGCTCTGAAAGGTAGTTCATCATGGTGCAAATAGCATACAATTGCATGGAGACTTTTTGTTTCTAAAATTGCAACTATTCCACCTTCATAGCCTGTGTTGGCATTAGTGTTGTCAACAAGGATAGCCTTGATAGTTTTCTCACTGTTGAATTCATAAAAACATCTACTACTTGCTCTGCATGAACAACACCTGTTGCACCATTATTAGGGAGAACTTTATGTATCAGATATTGACTTTCATGTGGTGCCTCCTTTGTAAAAGTTAAATGGCGTTCTGGTTCCTTAGTTTTTTCATAGTTTTCTGTTCATTTTCCTCCACAATTTCATCATACAGCAATGTGTCCTTATTCGTTCTCCCATCAACTGCAATACATATAAGGTTTTCTACACTTTCGTCATGTTTTTGTTGGGCAGTTGTTTTCACTTTGCCCTATCAACTTTGCATTTATCTATGATATCTTTCATATTAATATTTGGTATAAGAAGGCCTATAGCCTTCAAATCCAAGAGCAAGGCATTGACAAGGCTAGCTCTAAGATTAGAAGATATGTCCCCCTAACTAACTTGAAAGCATAACTTAGAAATTATAAGGGCCTTTTGGATGTCTCCTTGGTTGCAAATATTCTTCTTCTGGTTTTTCACTTGGAGAATATGAGTAGGAGGAGCAAGAAACATTAGCTTGAAAATTTGATGTTGAAGCTGTTGGTGATGAAACTAAATTTTTTCTTAACCTCTCTCTTTCCCATTTACTAATTTATAGCACTTTTATCAACAGGTCCAACCTGGAAAGTGCCCTTAGACCCTAATTTTCCCCTCTGATCCTTTTAGTTATTCACGATCCTGAAATACCTAAAAAAAATATATGTACTATCAAAAATGAAATTACACAAATATTTTAAAAATAAATTTGATAAAATTTGAAATAAATACATTAAATTAAAAAGTAATGTTTACTTACTTTAAAGTAGAGTTACTTCCGAGATTAGCTCGTAAACAGTCTTTTTCATAAATAAATATTAACTTTAAAAATATAAACAAATCAGAATAATTATAAAAGTTGAATTTTTCATTAAAATAAAACTTAACTATTAAAAAAATACAAGAGATATTCGTGATAATTAAAAGCGTAAAAGAGTAAACAGAGTAAAAACAATCGTTTAGGTGGGGGCGTAATTTCAACAGGTGAATACCAAAAAAATTAACAATTAATAAAACGTCATACGTAAATAGTTATTTGTATATGAAACAAAATATCATAGTGTTTTTATTTCTTTTTAATTTTGATGTTTTCATTTAATTTCATAAGAAAAAAGAATACTAAACTTAAAATATCTATTATTAAGCGTATTGTATTTTTCTTATTGTTAAAACTCGGGTTTTATTTAAGCGATACATGTTTCCGGCGACACCTATATCGCGATAAAAATCCGAATTTATTTCGTCTTTAAGTTTAAATGCTCAAATAAATACAAAGTTTTGAAGAAAGAAATTTCTTGTGGTGACTCTTGACATTATTTTGCAACTTTCTTCAAGTGCGATTTTTTACAGTTCCAAAATCGGCCTACCCTAATATATATATATATATATATATATATATATATATATATAGTTACCTCCAATTTTACCGTGGGAAAATCAGCATAGTCTGAAGTAAAAGGCCTCAAACTAAATAAAAACAAAGTTTTCTCGGCAAAATGTTTATGCTATCATAAAGAGGATAGATCAAAGTATTTTTTAATTATTTTTACAAATTTTAAAAATTGTTCTAACAGATTCTGAAAAGCTCATTTAGTGGTAGAAAATCTTTTTTTTCTCTCGTCAGTGAAAGGGGTAAATTGACGCTAGAGTTTATTACGTCAACAGCGTAATATTACGCGAAGGCATTTTTTGACTGTGAAAGACACATTAATTTGGAAATTCTTGCAAAACTCAAATAATCGTCTGATTTTGATGAAAATTTCCAGACTTATTCACAAATGACTGAAATGATTTTTGAAATAATTATTTTTGAAAAACATTGGTAATTTTCTTTTTAATTTGTTAATATTTAATATTTAATTTCCAGAAATGTCGAAAAATGCAACTCGGTCACAAAATATAGATAGTTTTCATTAAATTCAGGAGTCATTTAGGAAAGCTAATCAACTGTCTTTTTTTCTTCAAAACAAGCTACCTTTTAGAAAATCATCTCTGAATTAGGAAAACAAAAATGCAATAAAACTATGCCAATTTTTATTTGGGTAAACTTTTAATTACTTTTATAAACATAAATTAAAATTGTGTCATCGTCTGAATAATTTTTTTTTCCGTTACAAGAATTGTTTTTATTTTTCATATTTTTATTAAGTAATTTAAAAAGTTTCATAAGTCTTTTACAATTTCTTCTTATAGGTCTCTCAGATGTTTTTTAATTAATGTGTGACAAATATATTTATTAATCGAAAAATTTAAAAAGTTACTCTAAAAGAGAAGCTTTTTTTGTAATTTAATTAAAACTGTTTATTTTTGCATGTTAATTTCCCGTTTTTGGTAAGCACGGGTGCCCATAAACAATATAAATCTGTAAAAGGTCACGTGACTCAAGGGTTGTCCGCCCTTACATAAAATTTTCCCGTATATAAACCCCGAAGGTCCTTACTGCTATTCTTTTCATGCGTGTCTCTGAATCGCTCAAGAAAGAAGTCATTTCTAGTCAGAATTTAAATATTTAAAGTAACTTTTATATTTTTAACTTATCAGTTTAATCATTTTTAATATTAATTGTGACTCTATCTACCTGACAGAATTTAGAAAAAACATAAAAACCTCTTTTTTATTTGTTTGGCTTTTTTGGGCTGTTCATTCCAATGGCATGTGGTAAGGATTCATAAAAGAAATTATTAGGGATAAAAATGTTTACTTTCAATGTGTGTTTGCAAAATGTGACTAAAAAATAAATATGTACTACAATGTTATGGTGCATAGGCTAACATTAAAACAATTTGGAAAAGGTTTCATTTTTTCTTTTCAATTGAATGAAAAAGCTAATTTTAGTTTCTTTATTTCATAGCCTAATCCTACGAATGAAATTATGCATTTTCAATGTTAACCTAATACTTTAAAGTTTATTTTTAATTGTAAATGAATGTACAAAACACATGTTATAAAATTATTTTTACCCTTAGTTATCAAATTAAGGGAGATACCTACATTCACAATGGAAAAAATCAAGAGGAAGTTGGAATTTTTAAAAAATATGTTTAATTTCAATTTGTGTTTACAGAATGTTTTTAAGAAACAAATATGTACTACAATTTTATGGTGCCTAGCTAAGATTAAAACAAATTGGAAAAGGTTTCATTTCTTTTATTTTCAATTAAATG
Source organism: Ascarosepion bandense (assembly GCA_037127315.1). Classification (NCBI taxonomy): domain Eukaryota; kingdom Metazoa; phylum Mollusca; class Cephalopoda; order Sepiida; family Sepiidae; genus Ascarosepion; species Ascarosepion bandense. The sequence continues at coordinate 3,043,593 of JBBBDQ010000820.1, read as the reverse complement.
AAAAAGACATTTTTTCTATTTTATTTCATAGCCTAATCCTACTATTGAATTTATGCATTTTTATTGATTAACTCCTACTTTCATGTTCTTTTTTAAATTGTAAATGATTGTACAAAACACATGTTATAAAATTATTTTACCCTTAGTAATCAAATTAAGGAAGATACCTACATACATTGAGGAGGATTGGAGTGCCAATTAAGAAAACACCACAGCCCTTTTCAGGGCTACAAAATATTCCCGAAATTCCTTTCTCTTCAAGATATTGCATAAATACAGTATGACATGTACAAAAAATATAGATACTTATTTATAACATCTACAGTTATGTAAAAATTAAATTAGATATTTTTACCTAGTTATCTTACTAATTAATATGAATAAGGCATAATAAAATATTAATAATTAGCATAATATTTCATAACTTTACTGGGTTATTTTAATTTCATTTTTGTTATTAAATTGTAAAATTATTTTAAAAGCAAGTTCAATTTTTATTTATTTAGCAAGCATATTCAATCATCCAGCTATAATGCTAAACGAACATTGTATAAAATATTATGTAATTGATGAAAATATTGTTATGGTTAGCTATGCAGTTAAAAAACAGAAACCGGTTTTTAGATACATAAAAATTTGGCACTTCCGGACGGCATACTTGGGGTGTTGACAGACAGTAGCTGACATATTCAATCAATCACAGCTCGAATTACGTTGATGTCAGGACTACTGTATTTAAGATAAGTTTCTGTCTTAAATTTCATAAAGTAAGGAATTACTATTGTGTGAAATCAGATTAAGGTAAGGTTCAATTTAAACAATTGACTTTAAAAAAGTGTCTTTGATGTATATATTTTTTCAAGATTTTTTAAACAGAAAGTTGGCTAATGTTGACGTAACCTGTCAATATATCAAAAAATGGCGGAAAATTTAAAGTTTGTTTTTTTTCCGAAAAATTTTGGATTCCAATCGATATAATTTCATTTTAAAATACACCAGTGTATTTTGATTATTGGACTTACTAACTTTAATCCGTTGGCTTTCAAATAGACCTAATTTTAAAGCTTGAAGATAGATTAATTATTTTTAAATTTTCAATTTAAATTTAGGTACCTAAGGATTGATTGGAGGTACCTATATATATATGGTTAAATAAAGAAGAGAAGAGTAAAACTACATTTTAAAACATGTAAAACTACATGTAAAACTACATGTAAAACTACATGTCCAGTATAATGTTATGTTATAAGATGTTAAAATGATGGTAATTAACAGTTTTATTTGGATTTTTTATATTTTTGTTGTGTATGTTGGCCTGAGAAAGTATTGTTTCTATAGGGAAAGGTGAAATAAGAAATACATAATTATATATATATACAATGAGAAAGACAAAGAAAGAAGTAAAAAATAAATAAACAGGCTAAAAATGATAAATAGGTATGACTTATATAGGCTAACAAATAGAAAGATTATATCGGCAAACAGAAATATTGCATTGATATAACAAATCTGCGAAAGACTTTTGAAAGACTTTTCAACTCAATATAGACCTATGACCCCTGTAAATAGGTATTAGAAATCATCACCTTTTTCCTTAAATACAAACATCACTTTCCAGTATCTGAGGAAGATCATAATGTCATTGAAACGAAACTAATTGAGAAAGAAAGAACATTAAGGGAAACTATTGAAATGGCTCGTATAATGGATGAAGACCCGATGAGAGTAGATATAGAAATTATCAGAGAGATGGGAATAAGGAAAAAAGAAAGATCGAAGAACGAAAAGAAAATGCACTTCAAAGAGATATAAACAGAGAAAAAGAGTGTGCGAGAGACAGAAAGAAAGGGAGAGAGAGGGGGGGCGTAAATTAAAAGCGATAAATAAATATAGAAATAACGAAAAGACATAAAAAGAAAAATAAATCTAAAGAGAGTCAGAACCTGATTTTTTCAAAATTAAGAAAGAAAACACACACACACACATATATATATATATTGTGTGTATGCGTGTGCGTATGCGTGTGCGTGTGTGTGCGTGTTAAGGGAGTGAATAAAATTATGATTTTAAAAAATAAAATAAGTTGAAAGTAAGAAGTAGATTTGTAGAAAGAAAGAAAGAAAGAAAGAAAGAAAGAAAGAAAGAAAGAAAGAAAGAAAAGTGTTCGTGGTATGATAAGTAGATTTTTAAGAACTATGAAAAAAGATATTGTAGAATCGGAAAGAAAGAAAGAAAGAAAGAAAGAAAGAAAATCAATATGGGAGAAATATATTTTTAGGATCTAAGAAAAAAGAAAGAAAAGAATGAAATAAATAAATGAATGAAAATAAAAACAAGGAAAAATATTGATTTAAAGACACAAAAGAGGATAGAAAAAAAGAAAGAAAAGTTTAATGAAAAGAAAGAATAAGATTTAGAGGGAGAAAAGAAAAATCTAAATAAAGAAATCGTAATATCAGGAACGAAATTTAAAAAGAAAAAAGAAAATGAGTGAGAAAAACAAGAAAATTAACACCAAAATAACGAAAATAGAAAGAATTTTTTTTTTATATTTAAAAGGAACAATTAATTAAATTAAAGATATGAAGAAAAATAGTTCTTGAGTGTCGGAAACTTTATCCGATATTTAAACTAAGTGAGAGAGAAATAGAAATAGTGCAATTTTTCTGGTGTCCGAATCGAAGATAGAGTGCATCAAACTCAAACACCCGCCTTCTCATCTAATTCCCAAATCAAAACATCCCAACTCTGCTTTACGAGAAAAGTCCAAAAGGTCAACATCGAAGGAAATGAATTCGATAATTATCTCTCGCAAGTCTTTTAAATTCTAAAAGTTCCAAACACGTATTACTGGTTATGCGAGCACGACTGATGCTTTTCAAGTAGACAAGCCGGACAAGCATCACAGCAAGGTGACTGATACGCCATTATTATGAAACGCCAGGAAAATCACATTAAATATAGAATTAAGGTTTTAGAAACATATGTAGTATTATAAAAGAAAAGCATATCAACGAATTAAACTAGTATTTTGGATAAATCTAGAAAAAACTAAAAAGCTATGACAAAAAAAATGATCTCATTTAAAAGAATAAACCCTTCAAAGAGTAATTATTTTATTACTGGTTTTAACTCTATACACTTCGAGTAATTATATTTATAATTTATTAAATCACGGCCAATATAAGGCCTAAGATCGAAAAACGAGGAAGCATAAGTTGATGAAGATATAATAAATAGATAACGATTTTCTTCAATTTGATGAGGTTAAGATTGCGGCGTTCAAGAAAGTATCCACGCAGGAGTTTCTTCCACTAAGTAACATTTAAGAAGAAGCTTTCTTAATGGTACATCCCTCTTATCAAACGCATATTTAGAGAATGGGGATGATTTACTTCTAAGGGTGTTGGTAGCTAAACGGATCTTGGCTAAAAAGCTGGTTTCACGAAAAAATGGAGCCCAACAGAACAGTCGGCGTGGAGGTAGCAAGAGAAAAGAAATTAGGCTGAGTCTGTGAGAAGTTGAAAATGTGCGCGTGGAAAATGAATCCTCACAAATGGAGCCGCGTTAATCATATCAAACTCTACCAATGCTGGTAGGGAAAGATTGGAGAGCACCAGAAGGAACACAGAAACGACATTTCATGTATAATTCTTTTTAGTCGAGTTTGAGTCTTCTAGAGCCAGTTAGTTAAGTGCCATACGTGATACACGCTTTGGGCGATCATGTATCTTTTGAGACATAACTGACTGGACAGAAGTTTATCCCACAATAGGTTGCCATTGCTTTTTGCGGTATACCGGTCGTTAGCCAAGGCTATAGAAGCCAATCTATTCTATTATTTAACCCATAATTGGAGGGAATAGACGGATTAATACTTTTCCCACGTGTATTTGTGCGTAAGCTGATATCTTATTTCAGTCTGTCTCAGCATTATGTATATATGATGAAAACATAATGTGATATTGTGCAATTCCTTCTTCATTTTTATATGCCGTGTCCCTTCCAAACGTAGGCGATCATGGCCCTCCACATCTCTCTATCTATTGCAGCTCTTAACACCTTTCCTCTTTGTATTTCTCCCGAATCCTGCACTGCCATTCCATTGTTTAAGTACGTCACGCGTTGTTTTCCCCTGTCGCTTTTTCTCTTTATCTGTTCTGTGAGTATCAGATTCTCCAAGCCCTCTGTGAGCAAACTTTATGGTGGTTTAAATAACTGAACAGCTATCTATCACCTGACCATTTTGCTTGCTTGATGAGCAAACAGCAGCAGTCAAACATATGGTTATTTCCTTTTTTTATGCTTTACAAACAAACCGAGAAAGCAGTAAGTCACAAAGTATAACGAAGAACATTGGCAACGTACAGAAAAAACAAAATCATCAAAACATTTCATTAAAAATGTGTTTAAAATAGCGGAAGAAATCGCACTGTACACAGTAGATAATGTAGACCACATCTGACAATATAATCAAAATGTTTTCTGATCTTTTTAAAAACGCCTAAAGTTTTGGCACAGGCTTTCCATATGTAGTATAAGCAATTCGATGGGGAATAAAACTCGAACCAAAATTGCATTTTTGCTGACAGAACGACAGACTACATGAATAAAAATGTACAATTACACTTTTGTTTATTTCCTTCAGTGACGGTGTCAGAGGTAGACACGAGCGCACACGAAGGAATGCTGACTGCTGTATTGTATCCCTTCTCTCCTCTCTTTGATGTGAATTGAACTGAACTGACTTATCTCTCTGATCTATTAAAAAGGAGGGCCTCAATCGATACGTGGTACTTCCACTGCATTTTGTTATATTTCGAGTAATTATTTCGTTGACCTTGATCTCTGTTCGTCAAGACAAAAGTTAGTCTAAGTCTTTACACTCTTTGACACCTCAAGACAACATTCACTTTTCTTTCAATCTTGCCGGTCTTACATCTTTCAGTAAAAAATACACTTTTAGGCAAAATTATACCCCGAAGCCAAAGAATATGTAATATTCTTTCCATATCATTTTTCAAAATCTTCATCTATGAACATTTTAAGTGCATTTTTTCACGACCAAATCTTCCCACTATAACACCACATCGTTGTACCAAACATCTGCATAATATAAAAAAATCTATCACTTATAACACTTGCAAAAGCAACAAAAGTATCAATATCAAACGTAACATCTTTTTCTCTTCACATTGTTCCCATGTGTCTACCTTGTTAATTCTATGCATGAAACACGTTTCTTGATGTAACCTCAAAGTTAGTTTCCTAACGTAGGCATGGTAATGAATCAGGCCAGAACGCGATTTGCATAAAAATGTTTTCTTTTTCTTCTTTTTCCTTTGTTTTTCTGTTTAACTTCCACTGAGTAGTTAGCCTGAGTTTAACCTCTCTGATTTTGTTATATTTCAAGTGCTTCTTTCTTTAAACTTGACTTCTGTTCGTCAAAAAAAACCACTGCCCTGCTATAGGGTTCTTGCAGTCTCTGAAACCTCAACACAACATCCACTTTTCTTCAAATCTTGCCGGCCTTGCGTCGTTCAGTGCAAAATACACTTCTTAGAAAAATTATACCCGGAGTCAAAGAATATATAACATAATGAGTGTTTCGCTACTCATTTTAAGGCTTATGGTCATATCACGTTAAAACATTGGCTCCAGTACGATTACTGATGTTAAGCAATGTCAGTACCTAGATGAGTGGCCGTTTGGGAATACCAGATGCTGTAAGCGTGGAGGTCTAGGTGGAGGTCTAGGTGGTGTAATAATTAACGGTTTAGAATTGAAAATCGAACAGCGGAGTTCCAGTTTAATTTTGGTCCGTCATATCCCTTATATCGACAAATCGGGGTGCCGAGTTCGAATTCCATTTGAATTCCTTGCATTCACTTACGCACAAATACCCTTAGGAAATGTATTAATCCGTCTCTTTCCTCCAGTCATTGGTTAAATAATAGGACAGATTGGGTCCTATAGCTTTGGCTGGCAACCAGTCTACCGTAGAAAGCAATGGGAACCTATTGCGGGATAATCTTCTGTCCAGTCAGTCATATATCTTTCAAGACATGATCATCCAATCGTGTATCATGTATGGCATTTAATTGATTAACTGATATTCATTATACGCAAATACCCTTATTGCAAAACTTTTTCCCTAGTTATGGTTTTATTAGCAAAACCTGTATCACTGAATAGTTTAATTAACAAGACTTGTATCACTTTTAATTAGCACAACTTGTATCATTATCATCTTAAGAAGAGAAATAAAAGTAATTACAATATCAAATATTATCAGGTTTTAAATAATCTTCAACGGTGTGATAAAGTGTAAAAACAAATCAATTTACATATATATATATATACATCTGTCCGTTTCTTATTATTGTTAATATTAATAGTAATATTAAATTCCAATTCCAATTGAGCTTCTTGCTTTCTCATACGCCCAAATACTCTTGACAAATTTGGCAATCCACCCCTTCTTCCTAACCTTTTGGTTAATCAGTGGAACTTGTAACAGTAAATTATCATTATTGCCAAAATATTTACCTTCTAAAACATTTTCTGGCCTTAAGCTGAATAAATGTTTGATACGTCGTTAAAAAAGAAAACAATGTAATCGACCGTATCACTCTTTGTGAAAAAGAATATTTTCGTATGTTCAGGCGTCAGAGTAGTTGTAGAATTTTTTATATATGTTTTTCTTGTGGATTCTGGCTTCCAGCAAAATATTTTGCGAAACCAATGCCATCAATTTACTATTGTAAGTACCTGTATTAGGTCGTCTAAAACATTAACTTTCAAATAAGAAAAAACAAATCTTATCTAAGTAAGACATATTGTTATTTTCAGGAATCCTTTACAAAAGTGACTTTTTCCTTCTTTCTTTTACTCGGTGATTTAAGGCAACCAAACACAAAGTATAGACTAAAATGAGAAAAATTAGCGATAAATAAGGGTTAAGTAATGCTTCTTTACTTTGTGTAGGAAAAGGTTATTGCTATTATGGTTAGTATTATCATCAGAATGCAAAGAATACCTGGTATGTATACATATATATATATATATATATATATATATATATATATATATATGGGGGGGGGTATAGAATAAAAAGTGTGAGAGGCCGTGAACGTTTTGTTTAAAGTGTATATTTATTGTTGTTGTTATTATATATGTTATGATACATTAAGTGTCCATAATTGTATTTGTGACGCTACACGTGTTTCGAGTCTAAAGTTGACTCTCTTCAGGCGAATAAACTTGTGACTTTACATATGAAGAAAGAACAAGGGGGAAAGATATATATATATATATATATATATATATATATATATATATATATATATATATATGAAGAAAAAACAAGGGGGAAGATCGCGTTTCGTTTTCTGAAAGACTTTATCAAAACAATGATAAAGGAAAAATATATCATAGAAAACCGCAAAGATAACCGCATTCACGGGTTGTTAGAAGAATTTCTTAACCCTCCCCCATTGGTATAACTATTAATCACTAAATGTATCGCCTCAAGAATAAAGTCGGTGCTTTCCTTGACAAAGACAGCGGATATTTTTTTCGTTTGTGTGCGAGAGTCAGTTCGCTGCATTGGAATCTGAAAATTCCATTTCTTTACTCTATTTTATTTTGCCTCTTGGACTTTTGAATAGTTCCATCTGATATCTGCAACTAATCTAAGGTCCAATAGATGCACAAGGCACAGGGTCTCTCCGAAGAGACATCCGTTCATCGTGCCTGGTCGTAGTTCGAGATTCAGTCTGCGACGTGAAATGTAACTCGTTATGGTTTCGCGGTATTGAATGTAACTAGCCAGTTCTACCAACACCCACCCACAACTTAGATGTTAGATTTTCCTTTCTTTTTTAATCCTTAATACTTTCTTCAATTTTCTGTGCTGGATTTTCCGTTTTTGTTGATTTTAACCCATATTTTGCAATATTTTTTTCTTTTTCTACCTTTCAGGTGCATCTGCTATTCACCTCGGGGTTCTTGACAATCTCCAACTAAGAATCTGTAATGTGATCGATACCGATTTGGCAGCTCGGCTTCAGTCGCTTTCACACCGGCGTGAGGTAACTTCCCAGTGCTTCTTCTACAAATACTTTCACGGCTTCTACTCCAATAAACTTAGCTTATTGGTGCCCTCTATGTATGAATTTACACCAGATACTAGACTAGCAACTAGGTCCCACACTTTTAAAGTGAAACCGATAAAATTTAAGTGCAATTTCTACTCTAACAGCTTCTTTTCTCGCACTTCCCACCTATGGAATTTCCTCCTATATACTTGCTTCCCCAACAGCTACATTCTGCAAGAATTTAAATGTAAGGTCAATAGACATGTTCTCTCTAGCTAACTCGCATCCTTTCTCTCAAGCTCTTTTCTCCATCCACTCCACCTCCGTTACACCGGTATTCTCCTCCGTCTATTACCCTCCTCCTCAAATCCCCTATAACTAACCCCTCTTTCTCATCATCACTTTCCCCTATCTAACCCCCTGCTCAACAGCGGCAGTAAAACATCCTTGCTTGGGGTGAATTTTTTTTTTAATTATTTATCTTATAAAAATTTATCTTTTAAATTTTATCTTTCGAAAAATTATTTATCTTCTTCTTCTTTTTCATCTTCTTCTTCTTCTCCTCCTCCTCCTCCTTCTGCTTCTTCTTATCCTCCTCCTCCTCCTCCTTCTCCTCCTTCTTCTTCTTCTTCTCATTCTTCTTCTTCATCTCCTCCTCCTCCTTCTTTTTCTTCTTCTTCCTCCTCCTTCCTTCTTCTTCCTCCTCCTCCTCCTCCTTCTTCTTCTTCTTCCTCCTCCTTCCTTCTTCTTCTCCTCCTCCTCCTCCTTCCTTCTTCTTCTTCTTCTCCTTCCTTCTTCTTCTTCATCTCCTCCTCCTCCTTCTTTTTCTTCTTCTTCTCCTCCTCCTCCTTCTTCTTCTTCTTCTTCCTCCTTCTTCTTCTTCTCTCCTCCTCCTCCTTCTTTTTCTTCTTCCTCCTCCTCCTCCTCCTTCTTCTTCTTCTTCTTCTTCTTCCTCCTCCTCCTCCTCCTCCTCCTCCTTCCTTCTTCTTCTTCTTCTTCTTCTTCTTCTTCTTCTTCTTCTTCTTCTTCTATTCGTAATGCATTTTTATATCTTTCCTATATTTTGTCATTTTTTTATTTCCTGCCTCAACTGTTTTCCTTTATTTATTCTTGAGTTTTAGTCAAAGCTTTTTTCCATTTCGCCGCTTTTCAAATGAATCTTTTCCTTCTTTTATTTTCATTTTGACTGTTCCTGTCTTTATTTTACACGATCATTGTTTAAACTTTACTTTCGATTTCAACTATCAATCCGCACTAACTCTACCCAAGAAAACCAGACCAGCAGAATATCATACTGCTACCAAAGAGCCAACTGGGACTCGTTCAGGGACTTCCTCTGCGACGTCCCCTGGAACAACGTCTTTGATCTTCCTGTCGAAGACTGTGCCTCCGAAGTCTCCTCTTGGGTTAAGGCTGGCATCGATGCTTTTATGCCTGCCAGAAAATTCCAACTAAAACCAAATTCGTCCCCCTGGTTCTCACCCGCTTACTCGGCCGCTATTGCCCACCGGAACCATTTCTTCCGGCTCTATCGAAGCTGCCCGTCGAACCAAAACAGGCGCCTTTTCACCTCAGCACGGAACAAGTGTAAAAAAGTACTGAACGAAGCCAAGAGGGCGTTTGCTACCAGAATTAGGCAACGCATAGCATCCTCTAAGTTTGGCTCCAAAGATTACTGGCGTCTCTGCAAAAGCGTGCTCAGCAGGAACAAGACTTCAATACCCCCACTAATCAATGAATTTGAAGTTCTCACCTCCCCAGCCGACAAGGCTGAATGCTTTGCCCGTAGATTCTCAACCAATTCGACACTGGACTCGTTAGGAATACCTACACCAGACTTCCAACCCAGAACTAAGGCTCAACTAAATAACGTCCACATTACACCCTCGCTGGTCGCCAAGATAATTGCGCAACTTGACCCACACAAAGCGAGCGGCGGTGACGGAATCCCAGTCATAGTACTGAAGAAATGTGCCCCAGAACTCTCCTTTGTCCTCTCTAAACTCTATAACCTCTGCCTATCTGCTTCCTGCTTTCCTGCCTGTTGGAAGTCCTCCTGCGTAGTACCTATATTTAAGAATTCTGGCGAACCCTCAGACACCGCTAATTACCGTCCTATTAGTCTCCTTCCAATCTTTGGCAAAGTTTTCGAAGCCATTATCAACGCCGAGGTGATTCAGCATCTTATGGCCAACGGGCTTCTCTCTGACAAACAGTATGGGTTTCGCTTCACCAGGTCTACTGCTGATATGCTAACGACCATTACCGAGTATATATATCAGGCACTTGACAAGAATGGTGAAGCCCGAACCGTTACCTTGGATATCTCCAAAGCATTCGACAGGGTCTGGCATGCTGGCCTCTTGTGCAAACTGCGGAGCTATGGGATAACTGGACATCTGTTTGACCTCATCCAGTCTTTCCTCTCTAACCGCACATTGAGGGTGGTATTAAATGGGCATGCCTCCCAAAACTACCAGACGAACGCGAGCGTCCCTCAAGGTTCTATCCTAGGTCCCACGCTCTTTCTGATCTACATTAATGATCTCCCCGACACCATTAGATCCCAAGTTGGCATGTATGCCGACGACACAACAATCTACTCCCGCATCGATCAGGAACCAGGTCTGGACGACAAAGTGAACCTCGCTGCCGTACTTGAAAGGGACCTCCAATCCGTAGTGACCTGGGGTAGGAAATGGTTGGTAAATTTCAATGCCTCCAAAACAAAGCTGTTATCAACTAATCACCATAGACAATCGCATCTACCTCCCATTAGCATGGGACAGGCTAGCCTCCCAGAGAGTAAAATACTACGCCTCCTTGGCCTTACACTCTCGGCGGACCTCAAATGGAATGACTATATTGAATCCATTGCCAAATCTGCTGCTATGAAAGTGGGCTCCCTGTGCAGGGTCCGGAAATTTTTCCCACCTGAATCTATTCTGCACATATACAAATCTACCATCCGCCCGTGTATTGAATATTGCTGCCATATCTGGTCGGGTGCCCCTGCTGCTCTCCTTGGGCTTCTTGATAAAATACAAAGGAGGATCTGTAACGTGGTTGATACGGACTTGGCAGACCGGCTACAGCCGCTCTCACACCGGCGTGATGTGGCTTCCCTGTGCCTCTTCTACAAGTACTTTCATGGCTTCTGCTCCGATGAGCTTAGATCACTGGTGCCGCCTAAGCACGAATTTACACGAGATACTAGATTGGCAACTAGGTCCCACCCTTTTACAGTTAAACAAATAAGATGTAACCGTAAATTCTACTCCAACAGCTTCTTTTCTCGCGCTTCCCGCCTGTGGAACTCCCTTCCACAAGTCTGCTTTCCCGACAGTTACAATCTCCAAGTGTTTAAATTTAGGGTCAATAGACACCTCCTATCACACTAACTCCCAACTATTCTCACAACACTCTCATCTACCCAACCCTCATTCTCGGTATCCTTACCCGCCTATCACCCACCCTCTGTCATTTCCTATATTTAATCAGCCTTTCTCCACTCTACGTAGCCACCTGCACAGTAGTGGCAGTGACATGCCTTGCTCGGGGTGAAACGCTTATAAAAAAAAAAAAATTTCCACATACCGTATACCGTATATATTCCTACGACTTTGTATGATCAGTTTTGTTGCAGAAGCAAAGGCTTTAGTGACCTGTATCTGGTGCCATTACTGCTACAAGGTTAATCTTTTATTCGCCTCACTAATCATAATTTCAGGAAAAATGAATACATCTAACTTTGGGTAAATACATGCAGAATTTATTTAATGTGTTCAAAACCTAAACTGCTATCCGGTGCTGCTGTGAAGAGAGAGGAAGAAAGAAAAGAGAAAGGTAAAGCAAAAGAGCGTCGGTTGCTGTCAGCTGATATCAGCGGTTATTGTGTCTACGGCGGCGTTGATGGTCACTCGACCCCGAAACTATGTCTTTGCATGACTGTTTCTTCCGTCTGATGTTTGATTCATGCGAACTTTTTATAGTAATACTAAAGTTCGCATAGGCTTGTTACAATTTCTCGGTTTCTCTTTTTTCATTGGTTATTTCATCAGTTAGTAGAAAATTCCTTTTTCTATTGGTCAATATATTTTTAATATCGGTTTGTTAAATGAGTAACAAAAATAATTGTTTTGTTATCGAAAGATGTGCGTCGATCACATGTGCAGAACTCAAATCTGTTATTGTATTTAGTCGTCGAACACTCAACATCTGGTTAAACAGAAAATTGATTGGTTAAAAGCCGTATGAAATAATTAGTAATAATTTTTTATTTTTATCTTGAAGTTTCAGTTGGTTCCAGGGTATCAATAGCGACTGTTTCTGCGTACGTTTTTGTATTGTGAAGTAGTTTTCCGCTCTGTGTAAGATTTCTCGTACGAAAACGTATTTAGAGTTATACAGATCTGTCGGTGTGTACGAGCGTTTGCTTGGATTTGGAGCAGGTGTAAATTCTAATTGCTACATCTTATTTTTTTTATTCTTGTATGAAATGCGTTGTCGGATTAGAGTTTATGTCATTTTCAAAACATTGTCCTAGCAATAAGAAGGGTTTATTAAAGCTATTCCAGCTGGTATGCAGCCGACGTCTTCTTTAATAATGTTCCTGATAGAGAGGAGTATAAGGGGTAAATTATTAATCCAATTGATTGAGCTTTCCTTTATGGCTAACGATATCTTGAAGTGTCCGTGGAACTTTTCCACTAATCCATTAGCACATAAGTGGTATGCGGTGGTCGTCATGTGCTTTGCTCCAAGTAAGTTGCTGAATTACTGAAAAAGTGGTGATCGGAATTGTGTGTAACGATCAGTGGTGATGATATTGGGTACTCCAAAAATAGAAATCAAATCTTTTAAAAATGCATTTTCGACTGAAGTTGTTGATGTGTCTTTAAGCGCAATTACGGTAAGCCAACGTGAAAATATGTCAACAGTAGTTAGGATATAGGACTATCCTTGACAGCTTGGTAGAGGACACACTATATCTAAATGGATGTCGATAAAACTTGCATTTTGATTGCTGAAAGTACCTATTGTTGTTTTGGTATGACGCTGTATTTTGTTCTTCTGGTATTTTAGGCATGTTGATATCCAATTTCTAATGTCGGATGCCATGTTTAGCCAAACAAAATGTTTGCTTATAATTTTTACCGTAGCTTCACCAGGTCTACTGCTCATGTGCTAACGACCATCACTGAGTATATATACCAGGCTCTTGATAAGAATGGCGAAGCTTGAGTTGTTGCCATGGATATCTCCAAATCGTTTGACAGAGACTAGCATGCTGGCCTTCTACGAAAGCTACGGGGCTATAGTTTAACTGGACGGTTGTCTAATCTAATCCAATCCTTCTTTTCAAATCCCGTAATGAAGGTAGTATAGAACGGACAGGCCACCCGATACTACCATACCAACGCGAGTCTCCCTCAACGCTTTATTTTAGATCCTATCGCATTTTCTGATCTTCATGAATGATCTCCCTGATGTAATCAGATATCAAGTAGGCATCTGCGCTGACGACACCACCATTTACTCCTGCCTCGATCTGAGATCCGCATAGGCTGACAAAGCGAACCTCGCTGCTGAGCTTGAAAAGAATCTCCAAACTGTGGTGGACTGGGGTAAGAAATGGCGCGTGAATTTTAATACTTTCAAAACAAAGCTGCTATCTGTTAACCACCATAGACAATCGATTCTACCTCCCATTAGCATGGACGAGGCTAGTCTCCTTGAAAGTAAATCACTGCGCCTCTTCGGCTTAACTCCCTCAGCAGACCTCAAGTATAATCACTACATCGAATTCATAGCTAAATTTGCTGCTTGGGAGGTCCGTTCTCTGTATAGGGCCAGGTAGTTTTTTTTCCTGCCTGAATCCATCCTAAACATATAGAGATCTACCATCCGCCCATGTATTGAATACTGCTGTCACATATGGTCATCTCGGGATTCTTGGCAGGATCCATCGGAGAAACTGCAATGTTATCGATACCGACTTGGTAGCTCAGTTGCAACCACTTTCTAACCGATGTAATGTGGCTTCCTTCTGTCTCATCTGCAAAAACGTTCATGGCTTCTGCTGCGATGAGCGTAGCTCCCTAATGCCCACTCTGCATGAAATTACTCGAGCCACTAGACTAGCACTTAGGTCCCACCCTTGTGCAATGAAACCAATGAAATGTAACTGAAACGTTTACTCTACAGTTTCTTCTCTGTCACTTCCCGCCTGTGGAATTCCCTTCCGTATACTTGCTTCCCTGACAGCCACAAACTCCAAGAATTTAAATGTAAGGTCAGTTGCCATTACCTATCTCTCTGACTCGCATCCTTTCTCTCGTGTTCTTTTTCCTGCCCATTCTAATCTCATGCAGCTCTCTTCACACCAGCATTCTCATCCTTCTCTTATCTATTCTCTGTCACACCGTATAACTTGTTCCTCTTTCTCATCACTCTCCTCTAAGGTAACCCCCGGCGCACCAATGGCAGTAAAACTGCCTTGCTTGGGTTGAAATCATTAGAAAAAAAGAGATCCTTGTTTGGGTGTGAAAGATTGTGAAGGTGTTGGGACATTTGTTTCCTCAGTGTAGGTGGGACGTATGGTCCAGGGTTGGTTAATGTTGTGTCAGAATAAAATGTTCTATTACCGAAAGAAACTGGAAATTTTTCAATGTTAAAGAAGTATTCGATAATATTAGGTTGTCCCAAAAGTTCGTAAACACTTTCGAAATGGGTCTATCTGGTCCAGCACAATCGAGACACGCGATGGGTTCAGAAAGGGCAAGAGACACCGTTGGTTCAAAAACAAGATCGATTCGTCAAAAAAGTCATGTTGTGCGTTTGGTGGAACTTTAAAGGAATCGTGCATTTTGAGTTGGTTCCGAATGGTCGTGCCATCATTGCTGAACTTTATGCAATTTGAGTGGGTCTACGAAAAGTTGAAGCAAAAGTACCGGGCTCTGATCAACCGAAAGCGCTCTTTGATGCAGCAGGACAATGCCACGCCACACACCGCCAGAAAGATCAAAGACAAGTTTGAAGAGCTGGACGGCGTTGAGGTTCTGCCACATCCAGCCTACAGTCCTGACTGTGCTCCATCAGATTACGGCCTTTTCCGCTCAATGCAACACTTTCCGAAGCGCCTCGAATTCTATTCCTTTGATGAAGTCGAGAAAGCGTGTCAAGAATTCTTTGATTCAAAGCCGGCTGAATGGTACTTTGACCAGATCCAAAAACTTTCAGATCGATGGCAGAAAGTTTTGGCAAATGATGGTCTTTATTTTGAGCAATAAGTTTTGTTGTTTTTGCGAGTAAAATTTCAATTTTTGCAAGTGTTTTCTGGTAACCATAGATTACTTGGCGAGTAAAATTCCAATTTTTTGCAAGTGTTTACAAACTTTTGGGACACCCTAATACTTCTTTTATAGGAGAATCCGATTTTTGTTCATCAGAAATTAAATCATGACTGAACGATAACCGCTGTTATATCTGTGTGTGATAGTGCATCAGCCACAATATAACAAATGTCTGTTGTGTACTGAGAAATAAATCTAAATATTTAATTTCTCTAGAGGTGTCGTTGTCTACACTATAGTTAATGGCATGAACGAGAGGCTTGTGATCTATGTATATCACAAGGTGTCTACCTTTGAGTGTCTAAACTGTTTAATTACTAAATATATAGCTAACAATTCTCTAATAAAGGCGGTATAGCTTGTTTGCGTCTTGGTCAATTTTGCCGAGAAAAAGGAAATTGATTTTTTTGGCCGAATCGATTTTCTGTTCAATCACAGCTCTTGTTGCTGTGTTAGATGGTCCGTAGTGAGGAAGATGACTGTATCTTCGTCGTTACTGATATGTGAGGGTTTAGTAAAGTTTTTAAGTATTGGTTTGGCCATATTGAAGGCATGAAGTGCATTCTGTTGTAGAGTAATGCTCTTGTTTCTTTTTTTCAAACAGGTTAGTCAAAGGTAGAATATAGTTATTAGAGTGGGGATGAAACGGCGATAACCATTTATTAGTCTGCTATATCTTCTTAACTGTCGGCTGGAAGTAGGTACAGAAAAATTTTCTACTTTTCCAGGTAAGGGTAAAATCACATATTGGTCTATTAATTTAACCTGAGTGGTGTCGAAGGTGCACTTATCTAAGTTTATTTTAAGCCAAATTGAGATTGAAAGACGTGATGTAAGTGGTCTTAGTGTTCGGCAGTATTTTGGATAGCAATTAGGATATCATCAATGTAAGCGTACACAAATGGTAATCCTCTCAGGACTTGGTCAAGTAGTCTTTTGAAATGTTTGGGTAGCATTCCAAAAACCAAATAGTATTCGAATAAACTCGTATAGTCGAAATGGAGTTGTCTCTGCTGTTTTTGGAATATCTGCTGCTACCGGGATCTGGAAATAAGCTTTCGCTAGATCGATCTAGAAAAATATACGTGACCTGAGTAACTCAGGCGCGAAATCATATATATACAGAATAGGATAACGATCATAGTCTGTAGATGCATTTAGTTTACGAAAGCCTACACAAGGTCGACATTAGTTGCAGCTGAAATAAGGTGTAGGGGCGAAACATAAGAGTTTTCAGATGGCCGAATTATCCCTTCCCGTAGCATCTTGTTAAATTAGTTATTGGTAAATTGATACTTGTGTGGGTGTAACTGGCTCGGACGTGGAAATAGTTACTGTTCAGTAGTCTTTACTTAGTGTTTTGTGTCATGCTTGATGTTATCCGTAATTTTAGGCATGTTATAATTTCTTTAAATATCTCCAAAATATCAAGGAATTCTGTATTATTGCAGAATGTTACACTGATGCCAGTAGAATTGTATCGTTTGTGGATTCCTGTAATACGGATATTGGTTTCGGTGTCCAAAAGGAGTCTCTGCTTCATGTTAACTGACAAGTTGAACTGGGCTAAAAAATCCGACGCAGAAATAAATATTTGCGTGTCAGCTTGTAGAAAAGTCCAAGCAAAATCTCGGCGCATGTTAGTGTTTTGGAGCCATACGTACCACTTGCAGTTAGTAGTGTGAGGAGTCTAGACTTGGGTTTCCGTCCAGCTGCAAGTGGAATGACGCTGCTGCTCCAATATCAACTCGTATTTTGAAGCCGTTATTTTGGTCAACTACTTTGTGTTCACCGGACGGGTTAGTCGCATTCATTTACTGGTTTTCCCGTTTCCCTGGTATCTATTGGTATTATGACGGCAAGGTTGGGTGCATTTCTCTGCATCGCTACCAAACTCTTTATCATTTTTCTTCTTTTTTTTTCTTTGTTTTTCTTTTTTTTTTTTTTGCTACGTAAAATCTTGATTCTTTTTAACTCTGTTAAGTCTTTTTTTGACAATCTTTTTCTATTTGAGTCCTGTTTATTTAACCGTTTGATTTTTCCTTTCGGATCATTCTTTATTTTAATTCGAATTATTTTCATACACATTTATTCCCACATTCAATGCCTTTTCACCTTTCTATAATTATTTTTCTACTGACGTTTTCTTTCCTTTAAAATTTCAAACATCTTGATAAGCTGAGGGATCGTCCTTGAAAGAAAAATATGATATTAGCTTACAATCAAATAGCTATCATTAACGGTGAGGGTAGATTATTATTATTTATGGGTGTAGAGTATGCGAGTGATAGTGGGTGACTGACTGGGTTCAGAGTGAGATAAAGGTTTTAACAATTTCTTCTTTTCGACTTTCTTTCTCTTAAATAAGTGAATTAAAGCAGATTCAACAGTGTAACCTGCCTTAGACAAATTTATAGTTGTTCGCATCCTGGATATATTTTTTTTAATCAATTAGACCTAATAGATCGCTAATGAAACCGAATGAAGAGATTCTAGGAGGAACCGGAAAATAATCCTGAAAAGAAAACATGGGCTAAATTTCTACCCCTGTTCAAAAGACAGAGTAGAAAGTGAACCGGACGAAAAGCAAACGTATTTACTGTTATAATTACAATTAATATCGGAAAAAATGATGTCGCTGCGGTGTAATACTAACTGAAATTTTTATTCTAATGGCTTCAAAATTGGAAATAAATAACACAAGAAACGTCTACCACAGAAATAATTTCTAGTTCAAAACAAGATATTCAACCAATTAAAACAAAAGAAAAGAAATTATGTAATATCGACGAAAAGAAACAAAATAAACACATATATGTCAGCCACTTTAAGGAGAACCTCAAAAAATCAATGTAAAGCTGATCTCTCTGGTTTAGGCGTTACCCTTACCAACAAACAATGAAATACCTGACAAAGAAAGAAAACATTTTAAGTCATTGTTGACAGCAATACATTTTTACATTTCAACTTCATTGTAGATTTCCACATTTTATTATATTCAAATCACCTCAACATCCTTTGAAATCCACTCAGGACGTTGGCGGTTATTGCCCTCAACGTAAAAAAGAGTCTTCACTCAATGAATGAGAATGATATACACCAGTGATTCTCATAAAGTGTCCGGTTCGAAATCCCTAGAACCTGAAGAAGGCCGGAGCGTACAACAGCTGAAACGTCGTACAAATAGCAACGAAGATGAGAACAATAGTCCAACTAATGAAAAAAAAAACACCTCGTCTCAGAAATATAGAAAAATACTTAAGGTTATGTTTTCAATACTAGGCTACAGCAGTGGTGAACAAATAACTTAGAGAGTCGGGTTAAAGGGAGATAACTCATGACTACCAGAAGCGGCTTCGCACAAGGAATGAGGATGATATACCCCAGTGATCGTAATAAAGAGTCCGGTTCGAAATTCCTAGCACCTGAAGAAGGCCGCAGCATACAATGCCTGAAACGTCGTAGAAATTGCAACGAAGATGAGGACAATAGTCCGAATAATATGAATAATGTAAATATTACCACATATCAGAAATATAGACAAATAGCTTTTTTGTGTTTAAAATCAGGGTTTTCCCCTAGATAGTTGATTTACTACTCACCTCTTAGATGTGGCACAAGGCCGAAGACATGGGTTACTCAATGAGGATCGAACTCACTACTGAGTTGTAATAGACCACGTCGGGGTACCATTTCGTCCCCTAGATAGACGAGGTTCATCGACACGAATTAACAAGGTTAATTATTAGTTGACAGTCTTCACGAATATTCAATCTCTCTCTCTCTCTCTCTCTCTCTCTCTATATATATATATATATATATATATATATATATATATATATCATAAGCACATCTTAATAGATTTCTCTTGGGTCCATCTCTGTACAATTCTGAACAGTATAATAATCTTATTTGTAATCTGTGATATGTCGATGTAAAATGCTTTTTGTCTGGTTTTGACATTTTAATACGAATACCCGAAAGTCTCATCTTAATAAAGTATATTTCTTCACTTTAGTGAAAGTAAGCTAAGCACTCAAAAGCCGGTAGCCTTTTTCCTGTTAAGACCTTCAATGCAGTAGAAAAAATAAAAAATCGCGGGCCCTCCGGTTAAAATTTGGATCGCTGAAGATTTGGTCAATGGGCGTAAATCTTTACAATATGCTAAGAGTAACTTTCTGCCTTAGTAAGCTAGTTCGTATTTCACATATTCGCCTGCACACACGAGAAGTACGTTGAGCAATTAGAAAGGAGAAAATACTGAAGCCAATGAATCTAGATCGAGACAGTCAGACCCTCGAGGCAGAAAAAAATAAGATGAACTCACTGGTTCTGAACTTTTCTAACTTTGTCAATCATATTAAAGGAGCGGAGAGACTTATAAATTACACGTGTTTCCAGATGTCTCTGAAATAATCAGAAGCATTTCAGATTGCAACGAAACTGTTTTTACCTTCTAATTTTTTTTTCGCTCGTTCTTCTCTCAATCCATCTATATTTTATGATTTGCAGAAAGAACAGCATTAACCATGTTAACAAATTGATTAATGCTTTAGGCGGAGTTTACCTATTTCCTAACCAAGTCTATTAAATAGCAATATTGCTGGTACATCTGTCCTACTGATACTGCTATGTATTTTAGAGATCTAAACTTATTTATAAATGGAACTTTGCCTATGTGTGTGTGTGTGTGTGTGTGTGTGTGTGTGTGTGTGTGTGTGTGTGTGTGCGTGTGTGTGTATTCGTTACCTATAGACGCCGAAACGGCTGAATCGATTTTCGTGAAAATTTACACAGTTGCACTATAAGCCTCTGCGAGTTTCTTAGCTAGGTTTTGTGTCGAGGTACCCTCGATAAATATCGATAATCGATTATCGAAAAAGTCGGGTTATTGAAGGAGTTGTCCGATTTTAACCAAATTTGATACACTCATAGACAAAGACATAAGGAACGATATTCAGAGGTTTCAAGGTTGCAGTTCTTACAATAGTGCAGAAAATTTGATATCGATACTAGGAAATCAAAGTTTGACTTACATCCATTAATTTTTCTTTCAGTCTACAGTTTCGCTTTAACTGGAAACAACTATTGCTTTTTAGTGTTTCGTGCCAACGTCCAAAGAGTCTGAGCTCCAGGACCATGGATTAGTTTTTCATTACACCCGAGCAACGCCGGGCTATACTGCTAGTTCTTTATAAAGAAGATATAAAAATCTCTAATGTTATTGAATTCAGTCACTGCCTCATCTCAGTGACGTAGCTTCCTTGTGCCATTTCTGTAAATATTTCGCTGGTAATTATTCTTGTGAGCTTTCCTCTTAGGTACCTCGGTTTTATGATTTTGAAGGCAGTACTGTATTGGCTTCAAGGTCTCATTTTACATTTGAAATATATAAGTATACTGCTATGTATTATTTGAAATATTTATGAATACTACTAAGTATTTAGATGTTCTTGATAAAATATGTATTAGAATCTCTAATGTTATTGTATTCGGTCACTGCCTCGTCGCCGTAACGGAGTTTCCTTGTGCGATTTCTGTAAATATTTCCCTGCTAATTATTTTATTGAGCTTTTCTTTTTCGTACCTCGGTTTTATGAATTTAAACGCAGTACTAGATTGGCGAAAAGGTCTCATTTTATATTTGATATATTTAGACGTAACTATAAGTTTTATGTTAACATTTTCTTCTCTCGCATTTCTTGTTTGTTAACTCTCAAATTTGTAATTTCCATTCAAATTTTATCTTCAAAAGTTTTAGTTTTATATCAATCGCTACCTTATTAGTCACACTTCTTTTGTTGTTCTCTTTTCTTGATATTTCCGTTTTCTTAATTTCTCTGAATAACCCCTTAGAGGTTCTTTCGCCTTGCTTGGGGTGAAATGATTGAAAAAAAATAGTGCTTTCATTACAAAAGTAAGCAATTATCCTCCTATTACCGTATATTTTTTACACTAAATTTCTTGTCCTGGGTATGACGATAAACTGCATCCGGCAGCAAGACATCTGATTTGGTAGGTTGTGAGGAGCATGAAACCACCTCTTAATTGCCGTTGTTCCAAGGTCCAACCTAACCCGGAGTGGTAACACCTGTTAAGGTCCTAGCTATGGGCAAATAGTTAACCCACAAACTGGGGTCTAAATAGTATGAAAGTGTAAAAATAGACTTTTATAGAAAAATATTCATTTTCGAAAAAGAAAAAATATTACCATAACATATTTTTGAGAGAAAAAAATTATTGCCATAATACATTTTTAAAGGAAAATAATTATTACCAACAATATATTTTTGAATACAAAACTAGAAGGCATCTTCAGTTTTCTAAAAATAAAAAAATTAAATAAATGTTTTTAGCAAAATCTGACTAAATCAACCTTCTCACTATAACTTAAAACATTAAAAAATACCTTAAAACCCTGCCTTTTTGGCATTAAATAACCCACAGAGGATGATATGATATTAAACAAAATTCAAACCTCAAACACTAAATTTCACCCAGTACAAGATAAAAGAGCCACTTCTGGTAGAGGCTACTGAATGGAGTAGGGGATATGAAAGAAGTATGTGGCAGATGGAAGTGATAATTAACAATTTGCTAACTTTTAAATGTGTATGAGTGTGATATATTTTAATTGTAAATATTTGTGCGTGTATATATATTTTGTATGTTTCTATCAACGTGACTGTGGACGTACATCTAAATGTTGCTATTGCAATTAAATACTGTCGGTCTCCTTGAGTATCTTATCATTTCAAGACTTAGGCAATCTTAGCGGTGAAGAGAACTTCCTTTAATATCAGTAAGATGTGGGCTCCTTTCTTTTTTTCTGGATTCCTGTTGCCTTTGTCACTACTATAATAAATAGCAATACACTTGTCCAGCGCCGTGCTTAGCAACATCGCGACACCCCACCAACTGCAGAATGCGCCCTACCTACCCCATTAGACGCATAATGCAACTTGCGCCTCCAGAACATACTGAACCCACAATAAATAGTACTTTGAACAAAATAACATAGTCTCAGAACGCAGATATTCCGTGATTAGGAAAACAGGGAAGAAAGCACGGAATTGGCGTTTTGAAGCTATACGTTACGAAAGTTTTTAAAACTTTTAGCTACTTTTTATGTATGTTGAAACAGATATCTATAATCTATTTTTCTCTCAAGTTCAATTTTTTTAAAATTACAAATGATTTGGAGCCTCTCCGGGGCCGGGAGGCTTCTATCAAAGATTATATATATATATATATATATATAACAGACAATGAATGTCTATTATGTTTAATCATGAGCTGTTCTAAACTGTATTTTTGTTATACTGTTATTTTTGGCAACTATCGCCGTTGCCTAGCGGAGTTTTATGTCAACACAAAATAAAATCGTCGGTCCTGGTGGATGTTATTGTGTTAGCGTCTTAATAACCTCTCTGACGATGTCGCATGTGAGCCGAAAGCTTAGATCTAAATTAATATATCCAAATTTTGGAGAATTTTTGTCTTTATTTTCAACTGAAATTAAAGCCAAAATACGTTTAGAACGGCTCATGATTAAAGATAGTAGACATACATTATCTCTTATCTTTAACAGTATATGTTTGGAAAATTATTTGCTGCCTCGATACACTAAATATATATAAATACACACACACATATATATATATATATATATATATATATATATATATTGTAATATAAAGCATTCTTTATAAAAGTAAATGCATGAACAGTGGGTTTAAAACCTACGTGTTCTATAACTTTCTTACAATACATAAATATATATATATATATATATATATATATATATATAGAGAGAGAGAGAGAGAGAGAGAGAGAGAGACGGGTTAATAGATGTCTATTTCAAAATACAAGTATAATAATAATTTTCTAGTTGATCCTAATAATTATTTTGTTAGTTTTTTTCATGACAATAGATCTTGCGGCTTCCCGAGTCCTTGCGGCCGTTAGGGAACTTGCACCCCCTACTCACTGCAATTGCGTGGTCTGCGGAAGCACTAAGCACGGCCCTGCACTTTTAATTATATCACAAGCTATATAATTTTTCGCTCTTCTAGCCATTGCTTTACTCTCTCATTCAATCAAGGCCTGTCCTGGAGAACTCGGCTGTGCAATATCGAGCAAGAGCTTTCAAAACGCTAAGCGTTTTTGCTGTGCTTTCCGTCGTAACTGGTTTTGGAATCAAAGTAATCTGCTTTTATTTTATTTTATTGGTTGTTTGGTTAGTCTAAAAAGCTCAGTCTGCTGGGAAAGGGATAAAGTCTATTTGCGCGAAGATTAATCTAACACGACTGGAAGTCGAAATCCGATAGCTGATAGGTAATTCCAAACCTAGAACTATGACTACTAGTCTGTCAGCTAAGTAATACACGCTTTGGGCGATCATGTCTCGAAAGAGACATGACTGACTGGGCAGAAGATTATCCCACAATAGGTTGACATTGCTTTCTGTGGTTGACTTTTTGCCAGCCAATGCTATAGAACCAAATCTATCCTGTTATTTGACTCATAGCTTGAGCCAGAAAAGGTGTATTATATTATTACGTAGTAATTAGTGGGGGATCAGTTTATTACTTTATTATAATAGAAAACTATCCCCCAGTAAAGCCTATATCTCTTTTTGACTATAATGTGAGGTCTTTTTCAATATAGCCTGAGGTCTACCTCTCTTTTCGACTATAACGTGAGATCTTTTTCAATATAGCCTGAGGTCTACCTCTCTTTTCGACTTTAGCGTGAGATATACAGCAGCATTGAGCTAAAATATAATATTGTATGTGTATACATATTTAGAGAGAGATAAAAATAAACAAGCTATACAATAAAAAATATTTACTGAATGGGCACCTGGGTAGACGATATATTGCAATAGACCTCACGCTATAGTAGCACCAAAATATTTTTAGATTTTAAGAATATTTTTTGACATAATGACGATTTACTAATACAAGTTCTAAAAATTTACCCATAGCTGGGATAGAAAAAATGGATTCATACCTTTTCTAAGGTATGCGTAAATACGCATGAGTGAATATAACGAATCCAACTGGAATTTGAACACCGCTCTCTGATTTTCAATTTCAACACACTAGTCGCATATCCACGCTTACAGAACTTAGTACTCCCAAACGGTTCCCCATGTAAGTACTTGACGTTGCCTAACTTTGGAGATCGAACGAGAACCAATAATATTTATTTCTGATCTCGTGTATAGATGCAACCTAAGGACTGGCAAAGAAACAGGATTAAAATTTTCCTACGGACACAATATAATCCCGATCAATATTTGCCAATAAATATAAAACGACTAACACATGCTTCTGAGATCAAGTATAAACATGAGCAAAATTGCTTCTCTTCTCGTGTAAAAACACAGACAAAGTATAAATCTCCGGTCACGTATAAACAATTACAATGTCTGCCTATGTAGACGATCTTCTGTTACAGAATATGTAGTCGAGACAAAAAATAACAAACCAAACAATCATAGTCAGAGTTTTGACAAGTCGAAATGAGTTAGAATGGATAACTAGAGATATAAAATCCTGGAAGTCAGTCAGTTAAGTGCCATACGTGAAACACGCTTGGACGATCATGTCTCGAAAGAGACATGCCTGAGTGGGCAGAAGATTATCCCGCAGTAGGTTGCCATTGCTTTCGGCGGTAGACTGGTTGCCAGCCAAGGCTATAGAACCCAATCTGAACTGCTATTTAACCCATAACTGAAAGAAAGAGACGAATTAATACCTTTCCCAAGGGTATTTGCGCGTAAGTGAATGCAAAGAATTCAACTGGAATTCGAATTCAGCTCCCCGATTTCTCGTTACGAGCCGATAGCCACTGCACTACAACGCACATCCTGGAAATAACAGACATTAAACTTTTAATATAAGACTTAAAAAAACACGAAAATGACTAGTGATGTTGAGGCAGTAAAATGCATGACGCTATCAGATTCCTCGTGGTTTTAACAGAATAAGTTAATCCACCACTTGGAGATGATAGGTACCTAGCCGACGTTTTGGCATACATTCTCTCTACATCTTTATCCACCTTGTTTTACCCCCAAAATAGTGCTTACTGCTATGTCCCTACTCAAATAAAGCTAATAAAAGAAACATGAATAAAATTGTCTGGCGTTCATTCTGTGTGTGGTGCTACATTGAAGTACCTATTGATGACTCGCCGATCAGTCACTTAAGTACCATACGTGATACACGCTTGGGCGATCATATCTCAAACGAGACATGACTGACTGGGCAGAAGATTATCCCTCAGTAGATTGTCATTACTTTCTACTGTAGACTGGTTACCAGCCAAGGCTATAGAACTCATTCTGTCCTGTTATTTAACCCATAACTGGAGGAAAGAGACGGATTAATTTCTTTTCCAAAGGTATTTGAGCGTAAGTGAATAGAATGGATTCAACTGGAATTTCAACTCGGCTCCCCGAATTCTTCTTCCGAGCCGATATTCATTGAACCACAACGCACATCACCGAAAGATTACGAGAAATCAAAATTTACACTCTGAGCAACATTTGGATCTATACAGATTCATTTCTGTAATTATCTTTGAAACCATATGATTGTTTTTTTCAAACATTGTAGTGACTTCTCACTAATTTCTTCATAACTGGTAATGAGTCAAACATTACTTAGAACAATATGGGGGAAAATTTATAGACAGCCAAAATCGCCTACATCCTTAAAGTAAAACCTGCATAAAAGAAGCTATTCTTCTAAATAGACTGTTAGTTGGATATAAGAAATGCATTTTAATCTGCTATTTAGCATACAAACACTTCAAACACATAAGGATCAGTTGTAACAAATTAACCCTCTCGGGCCATTCGTATCATATTTGATACAGTATGAAAACAAGCCTTGAAGAAATATTTTCCTGAAAAATCTTTTAAGAGAAATATTTTATAAATTTCAAATGAAAGCAGTACTGACTGCTCAGTCAATGAATACCAAATGTTTCCTTCTAGGGAAATACCAAATGTTTCCTTATAGGGAAATACTGTATCAAATATAATACGAATGGCCCTAGAGGGTTAAGTAAAGAAGATAAGAAAATCGACCACAGAACCTGGTGCAATAAAGTTAGTTCCACTCATACCAATAATTGCTACAAAATACAAAACATTAATGTGAAAATTACAGTAATATTGACTCATTACCTTGTCAGATCAAGACTTTCATATGGCTGCCGGTCCTGGACATCCGGCAGCAAGGCCTTTGATTGGGAGGTTGTGAGGAGCCTGGAACCACCTCTTAATTGCTGTTGTTCTCGGGTCAACCCTGACCCGGAGTGGTAGCACCTGTTAGGGTCGCAGCTATAGTTAACCACCAAACTGGGGTCAAAACACTATGAAAGTATAAAGATACACTTTTATAGAAATATATACATCAAAATAGACTCTTATAGAAATATATACATAAGTACTAACTTTTAAAGAAATATATACATTTTTTAAGGAAAAATATTACTAACAATACATTTTTGAAGAAAAAAAATGTTACCATGAAACATTTTTAAAGGAAAAAATTCTCAGCAAAATATTTTTGAAAACAAAACTAGAAGACATTTTCTGTTTTCTAAAATAAAGAATAAAAACAAAATCATTTCATTAAAATCTGACTAAATCAACCTTCTCACTATAACCAAACATTAAAAAAATACCTTAAAACCCCACCTTTTTGGCATTAAATATCCCACAGAGATCTATATGCCGCTAAACAAAACACAAACTCATTCATATTGATGCCTTGCATGGCAGTAAATTTGTTCAAAAATATCTAAACTGTCAGATGTATACCGCTGATTACTCAGATCAATGATTAAAAAAAGTTTGGAGCGAGTGAAACCTGTAGGTCTTAGTGAGGACCATTCTTCTTTGAATCTTGTGGGATGGCGTCACAGAATCACAAGTAAAATAACAGGAACCACATAACTTGAAAACTTCGAACAACAGCTTAAACGGATATACTCGAAGATAATAACATTATCAAAATGTTGGCATTTCACACTACTTTAAACAAAAGGTTAGAGAGAAATCTACAATCAATTCTGAAATGAGTGATAAAAGCTAGTGAGCCCGATAAAACTATTTTATTGAAAAATCCTTTTAAGAGAAATATTTTATAAATTTCAACTGAGCAGCACTGGTAGCTTGGTTAATGAATGCCGAGTGTCTTTTTTTTTTTAATCATTTCACCCCAAGCAAGGCATTCCACTGCCACTATTGCGCATGGTGCTACATAGGCTAAGGTAAAGAAGAGGAGTGGTTAGATGTAGGAAATGTCAGAAGGAAGGTGATAGATGGGTAAGGATACCGAGGATGAGGGTTGGGCAGATGGGAAGTGTGTTTGAAAGAATGGGAGCGAGTTAGTGTGTTAGGAGGTGTCTATTGACCTTATATTTAAACTCGTGGAAATTGTAGCCGTCGGGGAAGCAATCATGTGGAAGGGAATTCCACAGTCGGGAAGTGCGAGAAAAGAAACTGTTGGAGTAGAAGTTACGGTTGCATTTTATCGGTTTCACTGTAAAAGGGTGGGATCTAGTGTGCTAATCTAGTTTCTCGTGCAAATTCGTATCTAGTGGGCAGCAGTGATCTAAGTTCATTGGAGCAGAAGCCGTGAAAGTATTCATAGAAGAGACACAGGGAAGCCACGTCACGCCGGTGAGAGAGAGACTGCAGGCGGTCTGCCAAGTTGGTATCGATCACATTACAGACTCTCCGCTGTACCTTGTCAAGAAGCGCGAGGAGAATAGCAGGAGCACCCGACCAGATATGGCAGCAGTATTCAATGCACGGGCTTTAATACAAAAACAACTAATATTACCTCTTGCATTACAATAGAGAGAAATATAATGATCCGCATTTCACAAGGGCTTTTGTACAAAAAGTAATGCTACAACTTTGGACATCATTTGTACGATTTACTGATTCCACACGAAACTTTTAGGATATACCGTATGGCATAGTCAGTCAGTTAAGTGTCATGAGTCAAACACGCTTGGGTGATCATATCTCGAAAGAGACATAACTGACTGGGCAGAAGGTTTTCCCGCAGAAGGTTGCCATTACTTTCTGTGGTAGATTGGTTGTGAACCGAGATTACAGAACCCAATCTTTCTTACTATTTAACCCATAGTTGGAGGGAGAAGCGACAGGTTCATACTTTTCCCTAGAGTATCTACGCGTAAGTGAATGCAACGAACGAAACTGGAATTCGAACTCGGCTCTTCGATTTCTCAGTCCGAGCCGATATCCACTGCACCACAGTGAGAGAAAATATCTGATGATATATACCCTCGTGGCTACATATATAATTCAAAAATATCTTCTCTGATAGCATTGTGACTTTCAAAGTGAAAACAAACTTCAAATATGAAAAAATAAAAGAAAGAAGAAAAAGAAGAAAATAATGAACTGATTTATATTTACCTGACCTACCCAATAAGGTAGGATGTGACAAGTGTCTTTTTATGTGGGGAGCATATATGGACAAGGAAGAAAATAGTTTCGCTACAACAAGACTTACGCTGTCGTTGAGATTAAACCATCCCATCTCTTATTCTTATTTCTATAGTGAAAGTTTTGCCGCGGTGTTGCAATCCAGTTGCTTTTTCGATCTAAAATGACCCAAAAATGGAATACTACACCCTCCCTGAAGCGGAGCGGTCGTACACTCTTGTTCTTCCTTTCACTCCTTCTAATTACCATTGTCTTATATTCTCCTTCTGTTTGCTCTTCTTGTCTCTTAAACGACGATCTCGGTCTTTCTTCATCATCCTACTCATACTCATCTGTTTTTTCACCTGCACTAAATTCCATATATTGCTCAATCTCACTTCTGCAACTTTTTTCTCTACCTGCCCTTTCTTTTCCATCCTCTACTCTGCCTCGCCATTGCACCTTTCTTCTTTCATGTTCTTGATTTTTCATCCTTGTATCCTCCAACACACTTGAAACTTCTAAACTGTTCAGCTTGAGCACAAATACACTGTCTTTTCTTTTCAATTATGGCTGTGTTGTTTCCTTTCGCCATTTTTTTTATAGCACACCTTCTCCCTCGTAGCAAAAAACATCGTTATGAAGGCTCTGATCTGCCTTCCCATGAGCACAGGTGGGCTTATTTTCCTTCTTGCATGTGAGATAGATCAGTAGCTTAGAAGCATGTTGATAAGAACTCTTCATTACTCTCATTACTAGGTGAAAACGCCTTCAAAGTCATTTTCACAGTTTGCAACATACTCTCTGCTATCCTTTTAGATTGTGGACGGTATGATGGTGCCTTATATGGAACACATCCAATCTGTCTAAACCAGACACACAAACTCTCATCCCAAAACTTAAGTGCATTGTCTGTAACTACCGTTTGAGGCATTCCACTTCTCGAAAACACGGTTCTTAAAACCTGTTTTACAGTGGCCGCTCTTCTATCCTTTATTTTGATCCCCTCTGACCAACCAGAGTACTCGTCCACTAGGATTAAAGATGATCTCATGTCCCTGATTTGCACATGGTCCATGTGCACTCTAACCCACATTTTTTGTTTCCTTAGGCCACAAATGAATTTCTATCTACCTGATACTTCCTATCTCATTAAAATTTAGGAAACCACTTAATATGCTCGTCAACATCATTCGAATACCCTGGCCACAACGGTTGCAATTTTAACTTTCTCTGTGATGCCATTACGCCACATCGCGCATCGTCGTGAACTCCTCTCAATACGTCTTTTCTTAACACACGGGGAGCTACTATTATCTCTCAGTTACCTATTATACCATTCTCTATGGTCAACCTGTGTCTTGCTTCCTTGAATAATCGCTCTACTATTGAGTAATTGTTTCATCCATTATTTCTTATTCTTTCTATCACTCTGCTTAACACCGAATTCTGCTCGGTTTTACTTTTAAGTGTATTTATAGGAGGGGCGTCTATCTCCAGCCAGTGTATTATTATATCTTCACTAGATTCGTGCTTCTCTTCGGTTTAATTCACAAACTGAAACCGTGACAAGGTGTCCACATGAGGAATAGTGTTTCTTTTCACATATATTATGTTGAAGTCAAACGCCATGATTTTTATCGCCCAATGCAGTATCCTTGAAGACGTAACATTTGGCAGTCATTTCCTCAAGTTGAAAATAAATTCAAACGACTTGTGGTCTGACTTCAACAACAATTTTTTCCTAAGAAAAAATTCCACCCCATCTTCATGCTCTATAGAATCGTTAACACCCCTTTCACAATATTAGAATAGTTAACCTCTGCCGATGTTAACCTCCTTGACAAATACATAATTGGATGTTACTCTTGAGATAAAATGCCTTTTCACTTACATCAGGGGTTAAAGTTATTTCTTTCTTAGGATCAAATATTTTTTTATTATCTGTTTTCTCCTCATGATTGTCTTTAGTGCTTCAAAATCACTTTTTACCTTTGTGTCCATTCAAATTCATTGCTCTTCTGTGTAACTCTGCAAACGGCTCGTTTATCTCACTGTACCTTGGGATATGCTTGCTGCAGAAGTTTATTATCCCCACAAATGACTCGGATTTATTCTTACTCGCTGCAGCCGGTATATCTGTGATCTTCTTCGTCAACCTCTCATCAAGTGCTATGATATTTATCGATATCTGATAGCCTAAATACGTAAAATCATTACGATCGAAATTGCATTCGTCTCTGTTCACCGTTAATCCTGCCTTTTTTTAATTTTAATACTTGTTCAAATTTATGCTTTAAATTTTCCTTGGTCTTTGCTCCTACCCTTAGATCGTCCTGGTATATAATTATGTTATTTATTTTTTTTTAATTACACTCATTTAATCGCTTTCTAAAAATGTCATTTAGTTTCTTAGCAGACCTATGGGGTGTTAATTGTAACGATATCTTTAAACATTTTATCAATCTGAATTTGATTGTACGCAGACTTAATATCAGTTTTGGCAAAGTATTCCATATTTGCTAGTACAAGTCTCGAAATTTCAATATTCAGCAACGGAAATGAATCTGACGATATTTGGTAATTCATTCTAATCACTACAATCCTTAAGCCTCCATAAGATGTTTTTGTCGCAGCAATAAGTGACGCCCATTTACTTCCACTTTCAGTCACTTTTTCCCGAATGCCCTGTCGGATCCTTCTGTTTAACTTTACTACCGCCAAAGGAAGTATGTGAACCGGAACTTTTCTCGCCTCTATATTATATTTCGGGTGATAATTCTCTTTTAACCGAATACTCGTTTTATACCCTATCAGCAATCCTATTCCATTTCTGGTGTCTCCATGAAAGTTATCAGCTTTGCTGTATCCACCTTTAATACATCGATCTCTAACAATCCATGATCCTTATGACATGTTATCACCTCAATTAGTATTACTTCGAAACGCGTACCAGTTTTAAAGGTTCCCTGAAAGAAACCCATTATCTTTATGGTTGATCCATCAAACTGCTTTAATTCCACTTTTTTCAAGTCGTCCTAACTTAATCCAAAAACTCTTTGGCATTAAAACTATTTCGCTAAAAGCATGGCCATTTATTCTTATATCTTCTCGGCTTTACTGCAAATATTCCGGTTTCAGAGGGAGAGGAGGAAAACGACGTTTTCACTGCTCGCATCTTCTCAACTTGCTTCTCATACCATCATACACTCAGAAAATGATTCCTTATTCCGCAATTCAGACATACTTTTTCCAGCGCCGGACATTTCTATTATTTATTTCACGCATTCTTCCACAATTTTTGCATTTTATTCTGAATTTGGTCGTATTAATCTCGTACACTTCGAGCTCTTCTTTTGGTTGATTGAATTTTCTGATTAACACTGTCATAAAAATTCTACACTTGTTGCCAAATTAATTCGACTGCTTTGCATGCACGCCATCAATTTTTTCTCATGACTTAGGTCCTGCAATCTCTCAATCAACCTTCGAAGAATCAATTCGTCTTCCACAAACATTTCTTTCGTTCCTAGGTTTTCGAACTCGCAGTACGTGGCTCGCTCCTTAAGCCTATGCAAGTTTTGCATCGAAGACTCCTCTGGCCACTGCCTTGCTTCTAGAAACTTTGTCTTTTCGGCAATTACTATTTTCCTTTGATCTAATGTTCTTTTGAATGGCTGTGACAATTTCCTCGAAATTCATTTGTTCCAACTTCTTTGGGTAAGACATGGTAGACATTCTCATAAAGTCTCACATCCGACGGTAGCCAAAAACAAGTCCGTTATCTGATTCTCTCCTGCTTCCATCCTTGCGTCCTTCAATTTTTTACCTCTTGCCAGTGTCACAAAAGCTCTCATTCACACTTTACTGAACTCTTGATCGTTCAACCAACTCAAAAATCCTAACGGAGACGCCATAGTTGAGTATTGTATATCTGGGTATTACCGTAGTGATGATATATCTCTGCGTGTAACAAAAGACGTGACGTACTCTCCTTCTCTAGTGTGACGCAGTGGACTAGACCTGTCAGCTACTTACTACTTAAATAGTGTTGGGCTATATGCATGGGATATTACAATACCCACAATTATATCCAAAAGAGCATTACATATGAGAAATGATGTATACCAATGTCTTAAATATTATGTAAAAGTTTTTGATAAAGCACATACCAAAAAACGAATAGAACATGAATTCAAGAAATATAAAAAAGTACTAAGACGAATAAGACTATGCATTCTCAACGAACTTACAGATTCAGAGAGAATTAGAAATTCTAGAAGAATTCATTATTTGGTAATCACGACTCAGATGACACTATTTACTAGATGCAGAAATGGAACTAAAAGAATTCCTACAGAAGATAATGAAGAAAAGCAAAAAGAAATGTATATGATACTAACATCCAAAGTTGATCTTTCTCTCTTTTTCCTTTCTTTTTTTCTCACTTTTCTCTTCTTCCGTTTTTCATCACATTTTCTCTTCTTTCGTTCTTTATATCTTTTTCTTTTCTTCCGATCTCTCTCTTTTCTCTTTTCTCTTTTCCCGTTCTTTTTCTCTTTTTTCTTTCTTCCGTTTTTCTCTCTTTTCTCTTTTCCCGTTCTTTTTCTCTTTTTTCTTTCTTCTGTTCATTCTCTCTTTTTCCGTTCTTTTTCTCTTTTTTCTTTCTTCCGTTCTTTCTCTCTTTACTCTTTTTCCGTTTTTTTTCTCTTTTTTCTTTCTTCCGTTCTTTCTCTCTTTTCTCTTTCCCGTTCTTTTTCTCTTTTTACATTCTTCCGTTCTTTCTCACTTTTCTCTTTTTCCGTTCTTTTTCTCCTTTTTCTTTCTTCCATTCTTTCTCTCTTTTCTCTTTCCCGTTCTTTTTCCTCTTTTTTCTTTCTTCCGTGCTTTCTCTTTTTTCTCTTTACTGTTCTTTTTCTTCTTTTTCTTCCGTTCTTTCTCTCTTTTCACTTTTTCCGTTCTTT
The DNA here is from genome assembly GCA_037127315.1 of Ascarosepion bandense. Lineage (NCBI taxonomy): Eukaryota > Metazoa > Mollusca > Cephalopoda > Sepiida > Sepiidae > Ascarosepion > Ascarosepion bandense. Next base: position 3,009,692 of record JBBBDQ010000820.1, on the reverse strand, counting down.
GTCTCCTTTTTCTTTCTTCCGTTCTTTCTCACTTTTCTCTTTTTCCGTTCTTTTTCTCTTTTTTCTTTCTTCCGTTCTTTCTTCTTTTCTCAGCTTCTGTTCTTCCTCTATTTTCCTTCTTCCGTTCTTTTTCTCTCTTCTTTTCTTTTCTTCAGTTTTTGCTCTTTTTTTCACTCCTTCCACTCTTTCTCTTTTTCTTTTATTATTTTATATTATACCACCTTGGAATTTCGATCTTTTTAGACTTTTCTTTATTTTTACAGTTTATTTTATGTTGTCAGAATGTATTATTCCATACATAGCCACTTAAGTATGCCCTTCTTTCTTTTGTTCTTCTTTCTATATTTCTTTCTTTTATTGTACTATGTTTATTTTAGTGGGGTTTTTTTTTGGGGGGGGGGTAATCATATCACCCCGAGCAAGGCAGTAACGCCACTGATGTGCAGGGGCTACATAAGAGTGAAACGATTGGAAATGAGAAAGCCGGAGACCACATCCTAAACAGGGAACAAGGGATGAGCCTCTACACCTGTTCAATAGACGTGGGTGGAGTGTGAACCGGGCGATAGTTTAGCCTATCTACTCAAATTAAGTTTAGCCTATCTACTCCAAGATTTTTCTTTTCTTCTTTCGTATTTCTTTCTTTTTCTTGTCCTATACTTCATTCTCTGTGGTATTTCTTTCTTACTTTTGCACTGTCGTAAATATTTATTTTTTATACAATATTGTTTTCTTTAATGATATTTCTTATTTCTTTTATTCTGTGATATTTATTTATTTATTTAAGTATTTATTTTCTAATTATCTTCGATATGTAATTTTCAAAGTTCCTCAACACAATTAATCGGTTGTAATTATTCACAATCAATGTGAAAAAACCCGATAAATAAATCTAAATCTTTCTCATCCGCTAAATCTGGAGGTTTCCCAGAGAAAAAGATTAAGATATCTTCTTTTGATGAAACCCATTTTTTCCTTGTGTAAATTCCTTTACAATAAACTTACTCCTGATCCTGAACAAGATGATTAATATTGAATGCTCCACCTGAAAATTTTCTTTGAGTATTCTAACTTATAGATAACGAGAAAGATATTCTATTTTCTGTCAGGTGACCATACGCTAACGCTAATTTATTTAGGGGCTATCAGTGATATATCTATACTTTCGTCAGTGACAAAATGGGAACAATGTTTTCGTTGACAAAAATGTCTCATTTCCGCTGTCTTTACTTGGTCATCGACGCACGTTATTTTTTTAAATTTTAATCGTTTCACACATAGCAATGCGGTACCGCCACTGATGCGCAGGAGGCTACATAAGAGAGTAAAAGTTTAAGCAGAGGAGGGTGAAGAGATAGACGAACCAGTTTCAGGGGGTGTCAGAGAAAGGACAAGAGAAGGATGGGAACACAGGTGTGACGACAGTTGCGAAGGCAGAGAGAAAGAAAAAGAACAAGGTATACGGAGTGATGTGGATAAGAGATGAGAATTGACATTGCATTTAAATTCTTGAAGGTTGTAGCCGTCAGGAAAGCAAGAATATGGAAGCGAGTTCCACAGGCTGGAAGTGCGAGAAAAGAAACTGAGGGAGCAGAATTTTCGGCTATATTTGGTTGATCTGACTGTAAATGGTGGGACCTTGTTGCCAGTCAGGTTGCACGAGTAAATTCTTGAGGAGGGGGCACCAGTGACCAAAGTTCGTGAAAGCCCGTTGGATCTAATGACGGTTTACCTAACAATATGCTGGTCCGAGTCCTGTCAGAGAGCTCAAACTTTTATCTGATAAGGTTTAAACATAGTTTAATAAATAAACTGAACGTCGACTAAAATATGTGAATCCGCTAAAATGGTCTTTAAGTAATAAAATCTGTCGGTTTAATGAATAAATCATGCATATCACTTCTGTTCATATATATATATATATATATATATATATATATATATATATATGCGTGTGTGTGTGTATGTGTGTGTGTGTGTGTGTATGTGTGTGTGTATCCAAATTAATAAGGAACGAAGAAAATATTTCCAACGTTCAAAACATTAATTTAAAACCGTGCTCAATATAGAAATAGAGCTTTGACTATTTATTATAAATTATACTTTAGAACATGTACAAACTACAACCTCCTACAAATTTGTGCATTTTGTTTCGACATTGAAAGAGCAATGTGTCATCAGAAAGTTCTACCTGATGAGACATTGTTCTTTCAATGTCAAAACAGAATATATAATTTTGTAGTAGATTTGTAGTTTGTACATATTCTAAAGTATAATATATAATTGTTTCTTATTCTGTATTTTTTTCTTACTAAGTTTTTGGCTTTCATGCTCCATTTGGAAAAAAAAATTAGCCTCTCTGTTTTGGGGTTTTATTTATTTATTTATTTTATATATTTGCTCTGTTATGCGAAGATATTCTGGCCAAGGTATCGGCAGTTTCTGGTCACTTGTGACCCCTCCCTTGTGAAATCTCTATGGTCTGTTCTTCAAATTCATATTTACCAGGCAGCTTAACTCTAACCGTACTGATGAGCTGTGATACAGTGAAACAGATCTGTCTGCGGATGACTATATATATATATATATATATATATATATATATATATATATATATATATACAAATGAATAAGGAACGAAGAAAATATTTCCAACGATCAAAACATTAATTTAAAACCGTGCTCAAATATAGAAATAGAGCAAAAAATATTTATTATAAATTATACTTTAGAACATGTACAACCTACAACCTACTACAAAGTTGTAAACGAAAAGTACAATTTTGTAGTAGTTTGTGCATGTTCTAAAATATAATCTATATATATAGTATGGATTCCTATGACTACACTATCTGCATCTAAAAACGCTAAGTTACTGATATATAAATATAGTATATATATATATATATATATATATATATATATAAGTTTATGTATTTCATTTTAGTCCTACATTTTTACATCAGGCGTTATTATAGTGCACACTTTGCATTTGAAATAGAGAACCGTTTTATTTATTAAACAGTGTGTATTACGCCTATCTTTTAAGCATTCGAGAAATATTAGGAAAGACAAAGTTTTCTTTTGTAGGGATATTTCTTCCTCCTTTTATGTTTCCCTCTTATGTCCCTATCCCTTCCTTCCCACACTCTTTTAGCTGACGTTCCTTTCAACGGTTGTCTGGCGTGAATTTCTTTTCTTTGTTTCCCAACCACATCTCTCTTTAACTCTTTCCCTGGCTACCCCTTTTTTTCGCTTTTCCACTTCTTTCTATTTTCCCTTTACCCCACTTTCCTGCAACAGGCTTTTTAAATATTGATGTAATCTAAATGCCATTTTCAATGATCGAGTATTAAATCTTTTTTGTTGTCTCTTTTTTCCGCTTCTTCTCTGCCGTCTATATCAATGTCTAGACGACAACATTCTAACATAATCTACTCTCATTATTTAACTAAGATAGAACATTGTCACTGATATATAATTTAAATACTCTTAATATAGAAGAGAATATGGAAAAGTATTTAAATGTTATTTAGGTGATTACATTAATGTGTCCATCTTTAAAAGACCAAGCAGGTTATTAATTATTAAAAAATATTTGATTATGCAGAGTTAGGCAGTTAAATAATGGAGGTTTCGTCAGTGACGTACACAGGATCAGATATATAAGGGGAGAGAAAAATGAAAGAGGAGTAGTTCTGATTATGGATAAAAACATGACAATGTATTCTGGTATACTGTTTGACAGAATTATCCTGGTTGGGTTGAATGGAAAAGCTTTTTAAAACATCAATTATAGTTGTTTATGCACTAACATCCCCAAAGCAAGAAAGGAAGAAATTTGCCAACGTAATGCCAAAATTCAATGATAATTCTAAGACTCAACACAAATGACAGAACTATACACCATTCCCAGTAAAAAGCTCCTGCTATTCACCTCGGGGTTCTTGACAAAATTAAACGGAGAATCTGTAATGTGATCGATCCGGACTTGGTAGTTCGTAATGTGGCTTCTCTCTGTCTCTTCTACAAATATATTCACGGCTTCTGATTTAACGAGCTTAGCTTCCTGATACCCCCTCCGCATAAATTTACTCGAAGTGCTAGACTAGCAACTAGGTCCCACCCTTTTCCAGTGAAACCAATAAATTGTAACCGCAACTTTTACTCTATCAGCTTCTTCTCTCGCACTTCCCGCTTGGGAAATTCCCTTCCGTACACTTGCTTCCCTGACAGCCACAATCTCCAACAATTTAAATGTAAGGTCAGTTGTCACCTCCTATCTCTCTGATTCCTATTCCCTCGTGTTCTTTTCCTCGTCCACTCTATTCTCATGTAGCTCTCTTCACACCGGTGTTCTCATCCTTCTCTTACTCATTCTCTGACACCCCCTATAACTTGATTCTCTTTCTCCTTACTCTCCTCTTATGTAATCCCCTGCGCATCAGTGGCAGTACCGCCTTGCTTAGGGTGAAATGATTAAAAAGAAAAGAGACAAAAATATATCAATTTGATACTCGAAAATAAAACAAATCAGTGAGATAGTTGAAAAGTTAGAGTATGACTTCGTATAAAACGTGACAAAAAAGTATATAGTTACCAAGATAACGCAAGGTGTTGATCGACGTGGATAAGCTTGTGACGGGAAGACTGAAATCGGTCAAAAAACTAAAAAATTTATATCCAAGTGCAGATTGCAGAAGCGACTAGCTTTCAGTTATATGAAACATCAGAGGAAAATTAAAGAAATTAAATACAAAACCTTGCATAAACTAAATTACAGCAAACTCCTAAGTGACTCAAATTGCAGTGTGTAGTATATTGACAGTTAAAAGATATTTTATTTTGACTTGAATGAGACTAGGAATTCAACGTTAAACAGGTTGAAAGAAGCACATTAGCGACATCTGAAAAACGAAACAAACAAAAGAAACGGTGAATGACAGATGGCATTCTAGAGATAATGAAAAATAACAATAAGCAGTATCAGTGAATGGTAGTGTTGTGAGATCTCCCTCTTTTGTATATGACAAAAGACTCGACTGAGTGTACATATACTCCTGCCATAGAGAGAACAGTAGTCCCAGTCGGCATTTGCCCTTGCTACCATGACACTGTCAGCTCTCTGCCTTCCGGTAGAGAGTACTACCCCACTCGTGGTTCCGCCGAAGTGTAGAATCACGATCGGGGAAAGATACACAGATATTTTTGGCCGGACTATATGGCCGGGAAGACCCACATTAAAAAGACCTTGTGTCACATTTCACCTTACGTGGGAAGGTGGGTATATACCATCGCAGCCGGCATTTGCCTTTGCTACTATGACACTGTTAGCTATCTGCTTTCGGGCATAGAGCACTAACCCAGTCGTGGTTCCACCGAAACGTAGAATCACGACTAGAGAAAGATAGACAGATATCTTTGGCCGGGCTATATGGCCGGGAAGACCCACATTAATAATACCTTGTGTCACATCACGCCCTTAGTGGGAAGGTTGGTAAATATCGTTGAAGTTGCAGTTGACAGTGGAGAGTAATCGTAGAGATCTGTTACAATTATCGGAGAGTTCTGAGTGATACCGAAGTCACCCTGAGACCAAACTAGCTCTGAACTTTACTTAGCTAGAATAATATACGCGGATATACTATTTCCAACAATTTCTCTTCAAGGCTTTTATATATTTATTTCTTACTAATAGTATTACTGGATTTACTAGCCTGCGTTCAAGTTTGTATATTACGTTCAATATAACCAATTTTTCTATCTCCATGTCTGTTTGTGTTGTTCCCTATTTTGTGAGGTTCCTCATCCGGAATCCACTACAAACTGGCGACGAAGACTCGAACTCACGTACATATGTACACAAGTCGCCAAAGCAGGTAGATTAAACAGCGTAAGTTCAAAGCAAATGCAGCAGGATTAAGAGGAATGTCATAATAAAATATTTTAGGAAATAGAATAGTGAGTATTAGAAAATTAGCAATACTCTAAAGATTCAACAGATTGAACGAATTGAAATATTTCTCGACGAGAGAGAGAGAGAGAGGCAGAGAAACAGACAAATACACAGAAGAAATATAAAAAAAAGTACTAAGACGAATAAGACTATGCATTCTCAACGAACTTACAGATTCAGAGAGAATTAGAAATTCTAGAAGAATTCATTATTTGGTAATCACGACTCAGATGACACTATCTACTAGATGCAGAAATGGAACTAAAAGAATTCCTACAGAAGATAATGAAGAAAAGCAAAAAGAAATGTATATGATACTAACATCCAAAGTTGATCTTTCTCTCTTTTTCCTTTCTTTTTTTCTCACTTTTCTCTTCTTCCGTTTTTCATCACATTTTCTCTTCTTTCGTTCTTTATATCTTTTTCTTTTCTTCCGATCTCTCTCTTTTCTCTTTTCTCTTTTCCCGTTCTTTTTCTCTTTTTTCTTTTCTTCCGTTCTTTCTCTCTTTTCTCTTTTCCCGTTCTTTTTCTCTTTTTTCTTTCTTCCGTTCTTTCTCTCATTTATCTTTTCCCGTTCTTTTTCTCTTTTTTCTTTCTTCCGTTCTTTCTCTCTTTTCTCTTTTCCCGTTCTTTTTCTCTTTTTTCTTTCTTCTGTTCATTCTCTCTTTTTCCGTTCTTTTTCTCTTTTTTCTTTCTTCCGTTCTTTCTCTCTTTTCTCTTTTCCCGTTCTTTTTCTCTTTTTTCTTTCTTTCGTTCTTTCTCTCTTTTCTCTTTTCCCGTTCTTTTTATCTTTTTTCTTTCTTTCGTTCTTTCTCTCTTTTCTCTTTTCCCGTTCTTTTTCTCTTTTTTCTTTCTTCCGTTCTTTCTCTCTTTTCTCTTTTCCCGTTCTTTTTCTCCTTTTTCTTTCTTCCGTTCTTTCTCACTTTTCTCTTTTTCCGTTCTTTTTCTCTTTTTTCTTTCTTCCGTTCTTTCTCTCTTTTCTCTTTTGCCGTTTTTTTTTCTCTTTTTTCTCTCTTCCGTTCTTTCTCTCTTTTCTCTTTCCCGTTCTTTTTCTCTTTTTTCTTTCTTCCGTTTTTTCTCTCTTTTCCCTTTCCCGTTCTTTTTCTCCTTTTTCTTTCTTCTGTTCTTTCTCACTTTTCTCTTTTCCCGTTCTTTTTATCTTTTTTCTTTCTTCCGTTCTTTCTCTCTTTTCTCTTTTTCCGTTTTTTTCTCTTTTTTCTTTCTTCCGTTCTTTCTCTCTTTTCTCTTTCCCGTTCTTTTTCTCTTTTTTCTTTCTTCAGTTCTTTCTCACTTTTCTCTTTTTCCGTTCTTTTTCTCCTTTTTCTTTCTTCCATTCTTTCTCTCTTTTCTCTTTCCCGTTCTTTTTCCTCTTTTTTCTTTCTTCCGTGCTTTCTCTTTTTTCTCTTTACTGTTCTTTTTCTTCTTTTTCTTTCTTCCGTTCTTTCTCTCTTTTCTCTTTTTCCGTTTTTTTCTCTTTTTTCTTTCTTCCGTTCTTTCTGGTATTAATGGTAGTGTTGTGAGATCTCCCTCTTTTGTATATGACAAAAGACTCGACTGAGTGTACATATACTCCTGCCATAGAGAGAACAGTAGTCCCAGTCGGCATTTGCCCTTGCTACCATGACACTGTCAGCTCTCTGCCTTCCGGTAGAGAGTACTACCCGACTTGTGGTTCCGCCGAAGTGTAGAATCACGATCGGGGAAAGATACACAGATATTTTTGGCCGGGCTATATGACCGGGAAGACCCACATTAAAAAGACCTTGTGTCACATCTCGCCTTACGTGGGAAGGTGTGTAAATACCATCGCAGCCGGTATTTTCCTTTGCTACTATGACACTGTTAGCTCTCTGCTTTCGGGCATAGAGCACTAACCCAGTCGTGGTTCCACCGAAAGGTAGAATCACGACTAGGGAAAGATAGACAGATATCTTTGGCCGGGCTATATGGCCGGGAAGACCCACATTAAAAAGATCTTGTGTCACATCACGCCCTTAGTGGGAAGGTTTGTAAATATCGTTGAAGTTGCAGTTGGCAGTGGAGAGTAATCGTAGAGATCTGTTACAATTATCGGAGAGTTCTGAGTGATACCGAAGTCACCCTGAGACCAAACTAGCTCTGAACTTTACTTAGCTAGAATAATATACGCGGATATACTATTTCCAACAATTTCTTTTCAAGGCTTTTATATATTTATTTCTTACTAATAGTATTACTGGATTTACTAGCCTGCGTTCAAGTTTGTATATTACGTTCAATATAACCAATTTTTCTATCTCCATGTCTGTTTGTGTTGTTCCCTATTTTGTGAGGTTCCTCATCCGGAATCCACTACAAACTGGCGACGAAGACTCGAACTCACGTACATATGTACACAAGTCGCCAAAGCAGGTAGATTAAACAGCGTAAGTTCAAAGCAAATGCAGCAGGATTAAGAGGAATGTCATAATAAAATATTTTAGGAAATAGAATAGTGAGTATTAGAAAATTAGCAATACTCTAAAGATTCAACAGATTGAACGAATTGAAATATTTCTCGACGAGAGAGAGAGAGAGAGAGAGAGAGAGGCAGAGAAACATACAAAGACACAGAAGAAGAAAGGGAGAAACATGATAACTACAAAGATATGGAAAGTCTGAAGTAAGATCAACACTGAAGAATGTGATCAGGAACAAATAAAAAAAACCTGTGATTTAAATAGAACTGCTCTTTAAATGAATTCGCTATTGAAAAGTCGACGGCATTAATAAACAAAAAAAAAACATGATTGTCCAAAAAGAATTGACATCATTTTCTCGTCTAATAAATTAACCAATACTCGCCAAAATGATCTAAAATTTTATCAAAACATCTAAAAACGAAGTTAAATGTTTCATTTTTTCGTCTTTGTGAATATTTTTCCTTAGAGAGAAACGTGACCGGCATTGTTTTATCTGCAAATACTTCAGAATTGGTTATTTGATGAGCTCATTGCCAGTGAGCATGAAGATTTCGTTTTTTAACAGGATGGAACTCCACCCCTGTAGAAGCTGACTTTGCAGATTTATCTCAATTAAAAATCTAGCTGATCAATCTGTCGTGCAAGTATAATGAAAATGTGCTGTTGAAATGGTTACCAGGTTCAGTTGACTTAACACGTTTTGATTTTTTATTATAGGGCTATGTACTCCTTTAATCCATGGATTTGATGTTCTCACGTCATCTGCTGAGAAAGCTGAGTGCTTTGCCCGCAGATTCTCATCCAACTCCACACTCGACTCGTCCGGAGTGCACCCACCCGACTTCCCTATTAGAACTGAGGCCAAACTGCATGACGTATATATTACCCCGACAATAGTATCCAGAGTAATTTCAAAACTCGACCCCCATAAGGCGTGTGGACACGATGGAATCCCGGTGATAGTCCTTAAGAGGTGTGCCCCTGAACTTTCCCCTGTCCTCTCTAAACTGTATAACTACTGCCTTTCTGCTTCCTGCTTTCCTGCATGCTGGAAATTCTCCTCAGTCGTTCCTGTCTTTAAGAACTGTGGTGAACCCTCGGACCCATCCAACTATCGCCCTATCAGTCTTCTACCAATATTCGGGAAAGTGTTCGAGGCTATAATAAATGCTGAAATAGTTCATCATCTCACCGCCCACAAACTGTTCTCCGACAGGCAATATGGATTCCGATTTGACAGGTCCACAGCCGACCTGCTAACTACTGTAACGGAGTACATGCTACAGGCCCTTGATGAGTCTGACGAGGCTCGCGCGGTTGCTCTGGATATCTCCAAGGCTTTCGACAGGGTCTGGCACCCTGGCCTCCTATGCAAACTACGCGGTTATGGTATTACCGGCCGCCTGCTTGACCTAATCCAATCTTTCTTAAATAACCGCAAAATGAAGGTCGTTCTGAATGGGCGTGCCTCTTCGTCCTACAGCACGATGCTGGTGTCCCACAAGGCTCTATCCTGGGCCCAACGCTCTTCCTTATTTTCATCAACGACCTCCCAGATGAGATCAAGTCCCAAGTAGGCATCTACGCAGATGACACTACAATATACTCCCGCTCCAGTAAGAAACCTGTCGTGGCGGACAGACATAATCTCGCTGCTGACCTTGAGCGGGATCTACACTCTGTGGTGAACTGGGGAAAGAAGTGGCTTGTCTACTTCAATTCCTCTAAGACCAAGCTGTTGTCTGTCAACCATTACAGGCAACCTCTTCTGCCTCCCATAAGCATGGACCAGATGATTCTCCCGGAGAGTAATACACTACGCCTCCTCGGACTTACCCTGATCTCAGACCTCAAATGGAAGCACTATATTGAATCCATAGCAAAATCTACTGCTAAGAAGATTGGGTCACTATGTCGATCCAGGATGTTTTTTCCACCTGAATCCATCCTGCATATATACAAGTCAACCATCCGTCCATGCATGGAGTACTGCTGCCATTTATGGTCAGGTGCCCCTGCCGTTCTCCTCAGTGTTCTTGACAAGCTCCAAAGGAGAGTCTGTAATGTGATAGGTACTGATCTGGCGACTCGTCTGCAGCCACTTTCCCATCGTCGAAATGTGGCCTCCCTCTGTCTCTTCTATAAATACTTTCATGGCTTCTGCTCGGATGAGCTTAAGTCACTGATGCCTCCTCAACAGGTGTTTACCCGTTCAACCAGACTGGCAACTGGGTCCCACCCATTCACAGTCAGGTTAGCCAAACGCAGACGACAATTCTACTCCTGCAGCTTCCTCTCTCGCACTTCCCGCCTGTGGAACTCGCTCCCGTATTCTTGCTTTCCTGACGGCTACGACCTCCAGAAATTTAAAAGCAAAGTTAATACTCACCTACTAACCACTGGCCTCTAGCTCTCTCCCCTCCCCTGTATAACCTTCCCTTTCTCTCCGCCCATGTACCTGTCATTGCACCTGCTTTCTCAGCTTTCTATTGTTCCTTTCTAACTAGCTTGTACTCCTCACTCTTTTCTAATTAATCTTTCTACATTTATGTAACCCCCTGCACATCAGTGGCGTTTCTGCCTTGCTCGGGGTGAAATGATTAAAAAAAAAAAAATGTAAAAAAACAGATCTATATCCACCACTTTTCATATAAAGCTAGAAAAACTTAAGTAGAGAATAACTGAGGTGCTGGAGAATGTTAAGCAAGACATGCTATAGCGTGTTTGGCAGGAGGTTGGCTACTAACTTAACGGGTATCGCGTCACAAGTGATGAGGACATTTAACATTTGTGAATTGTTGTGAAATCGGTTATAAACCCTTGTTTGAGTTTTGAGAAGTAAAAATCTTATTTTCAATATGGTGCCTATTTTATTTTGTTTGCCCGGGACAGGGAGATACTTAGATATACACATTTAATTATTTTAGTTTTTTTGGGTGGCGCCCTGGATATTTTTGGGTGTGCATTGTGATGCAGCTGATATCAGCTCCAAATGAGAAATCGGAGAGCCGAGTTCCAATTCCAGTTGAATTCGTGACATTCACTTACGTGAAATTGCCATTGGGAAAGATATTAATCTCTCTTTTCTCCCTCTTCTCCTGGGTTAAATAGCACGATAGATTGTGTTCTATAGACTTTGGTGGCCACCAGTCTACCTCGCACAAATGATTAAAGGGTTTATTTACGTAGGAGTCAACACCCCTACCTGTGAAAAAGACAAGTTACAGAAGCCTCAACGACCCCAACGTCGATGGCGAGCAGTCGCAGATGGCTTTATGATCCACTAGAGACGATTGTAGGACTTGGATATCACAGTGTTGACACAGCTGACGATCTTAGTAGATTCATTTTCGTAGCCCTGTCTAAATAATTAAGAACAAGTTCAAATCAGACAGTCAGGTGCAAATCGGATTATCAGCTTAATGGGCCACATAAAACACCGTATAGGCTGAATTCTGATAAATACTACGCAAAGTAGAATTAGACTGGATATAGGACAGGAACAGCCTGGTTTTGTCAGAAACACCGGAACAAGAGATATTATATCTATTCTTGAAAGCTTTTTAGTGAAACCAATGCATATACAGAAGATTGATTAAAGTATAAGGATCATATTTCCCTTTGTTATTAAAACTAATACAAAAGTATCTCGTTTAAAAAGATACAAAAGTATATCGTTTGAAAAAAAGGGGGATTTAAGGCGCCTTTCGGCTGACACTTCATCAGAAATTTAATCATCGGCAGTATAAAACAAAGAAGTTGATAGGGAAAATTAATATCAACGACCGGTGTTAAAAAAAATCCTTATAAGTACTAAATTTACCTTGGTTAAGCAGTAATCTCCCTGAATATGGTCAACCTGAATTTTATCTCCTTTGTCTACACAGGGCAGAACGTTGCATATTAATAACAATAGACTCCAAGATATCTAAATGGTGTCTTGTCCTAGCCCCTGCGTATGACAGAAAAGAAATCGGGAAAAAAAATCGTCATGCACTCGACAGAATTTAAAAAGTGTTCGCCAGTCGCTGACTCACGAGTCCGCGAAAACCCGGATGCAACGGGCTAGTGCCAACGCACTATACCGGGAACATGCTGAGCGATCCTCACCTCCAACCGTTGGATGGTCTTGCCCACATAGTCGATCAAACAACGACACTTATATTGGTATATAATAAAACAATGTTGAATGTTAGGCAAGACATCCTTACGTGGAGTGGGGGGGTATATACAAAAGAATGAATTTCTTTAATAATCATTTTACCCGAAGCAAGGCAAAAATGTCACTAATGAATAGGGAGTTACAGTGAGAGAAAATATGGGGATGTCGAAGAAAAGATAAGAGATGGATGGGAATCAAGTTGATAAAAAAAGTAATTGACGTTGCATTTAGACTTTTAAAGATTGTAGCTATCAGGGGAAGAAAGCGAGTGGAAGTGAGTTTCACAAACGAAAAGTACAAGAAAAGGAACTCTTGGTGTAGAAGAAGCGGTTATATTTAACTATTTCTACGGTAAACGAGTGGTACCTTGAGGCCAATCAAGTAGCACGAGTAAATACTCATGGTCTGGATACCACGAAAGAAAGCTCATCGGAGGTGTTATCATGTAAATAATTGTAGAAAAGACAGAGGGAAGCTACATCACGTCGTTGAGAAAGTGACGGAAGGCGGGCTGCCAAGTCAGCATTATATTGCAGATCCTCGTTTGGATTTTGTCGAGAATCTCAAGATGAATTGCAGGAGCACCCGACCAGCTATGACAACAGTATTCAATACACGGACGAATTATAGATTTATAAATTTGCAAAATGGATTCTGATGAGAATTGTCGAGAATCTCAAGATGAATTGGAGAAGCACCCTACCAGCTATGACAACAGTATTCAATACACGGACGAATTATAGATTTATAAATTTGCAAAATGGATTCTGATGAGAAAAACTTCCTGGCCTGACACAGTGAACCAACCTTCCTAGCAGTAGAGGAAGCTATGGATTCAATGTAAACATTCTATCTTAGGTCACAAATCATAATTATATATTATGTATACTTAGGCCTCATAGATTATGCAAAATTATTTAGGAAGGACTTGTTTAACGTGCTTGAGGACAACAGAAAAATGAAGAACCTCTACTGAAGCATACGGATAGGAAATTATATTTTTTAATCATTTCCCTCTAAGCAAAACAAGACTGAAACTTGTTTGCAGGGGGTTACAGAGAGAAAAAAACTAGGTACAGAGCTATTGAAGAAAGGATAAAAAACGAATGGGATTCAAGACGATAGAATGCGTTTCAAAGGATATAGACGTTGGCTAGTTCCTGTGACTTGACCCCAAAGATTTGTCAGTTCAATACCAGGCTACAGCAGTGGTGAACAAGTAACTTACAGAGGGAGATAACATCATATCCAGAAGAGGCATTAGAGAAGGACTTGAGTTCATATACCGCAGTGATTGTAATAAAAAGTTCGGTTCGAAATTTCTAGCACCTGAAGAAGGCCGAAGCGTACAACGGCTGAAACGTCTTACAAATGGCAACAAAGAGGAGGACAATAGTCCGAATAATGTAAATACTGTAGGAAGATAGAAGATTGCAGTGGACGTTAAATTTAAATTCTTGAAGATTGTACTAACAGGTAAACAAGTAAGCGGAAATTAATTCCACAGGTGGGAAATGCTGGAAAAGACATCGTTGAAGTAGAAGTAGCGGTTACATTTAAATATTCCAACGCTAAAAGGGTGGGACATAGATGTCACTCTAATAGCACGTTTGTATTAATGTGGACGGCGCACCAAGAATAACAGATCGTCAAAACAGTTGTAATGAAAATATTTGTAGAAAAGACAGATTGAAGCCACGCCACAACGGTTAGAAAGTGGCTGTATTGAGTAAAACGAAAAATTAGAAATGGGCGTAAAACAAGGACGTGTCTTCTCGCCGGATATATACAATGCTTAAAATAAGTTTCTCCCGAGGTAGCTGAAGATCCTATCAGGATTCGTTATCAGTGGACACAAACTTTTCGTTATAAAATATTCAGAGGAAACTGAGTTGAAGATATAAATAAAGGACTGCATAACCCACTAGATTAAAAAAAACCTTAAGCAAAATATTAACTTATATACAGAATCAGATATCTTAAATGCTTCGACAGCCAATGAGAAGAGACTTACGCAGATGTATATTATTCGGTTTGTTTTGGAAAAATAAATGCTATTTATGATTCTATTTTTTTTCAGAAAGAATAATAATGGAGAATGATTACTGATGTTTCATAAAATACGCAAAAGACATTTAATAAAATACGACACAAAAATAGTTTTAAAACCCTTGGAAAAGTATATTTATTTCGAAAGTATACTATAACTGTCCAGAATTTAGAGAAGGGTCAAACTGCCAGCGTACAGATAGAAAATCATTTTAATCATTTCAGCCTAAGCATGGCAATAAAGCCACTAAGATGCTAGAGCTACTGAGTGTGTAAATTAGAGAAAAACGCTACTAAGGAGAGCTAACAATAAAAAGAACATGAAGTTAGACAACAGAAGATAAAAATTGACATCGAATTTCTATTTTTGAGTATCACTGATGGATGTGATGCAAAAAGCTGGAAGAGAATTTCATACGAGATAAGAGCGAGAAAAAACTGTTAGCATAAAACTTACGGTTGAATCTAGCCATTTCAACTGTGAAATTATGAGATGCTGTCAATCTAGTATTGCACTTAAATTTCTAGAATCTAGATAACGTTAGGTTAATCAGAATAATCAGAATATAAATATTTATAGAAACGGTACAATATAACTGAGCAAGCAAAAAAATTAAATAGAGAAAGGAATGACTTGTAAATGATGCATTCATCCAACTATCAAACAATTTTTTTTAAAAAAAGGAAAATTTCGTTCGAAGATAAGTTTGCTGAACTGATATGTACTATTAATCATGCTATATGGCACTGGATAATGCGCAACTTCCTCACATATGTCGAAAACACTTGAGGCAACAGAGAAGTTGTTCTTCAGAAGGTTGCGCAGTATACCATGAGAAGAGAAATAATCAATGGCGGAGTTTTCAGAAAAATGGAAACAAAAAGACAGTCATACCTAAAATCATAAAGGAACGGCGGAAATATCGTGGGCATGTAAAATAAAAAGAAAACCTTAGAGAATTTGACATACACAAGATAACATGTAAGCGTAGTGGGAAGACCAACTAAGTGATTAAACTACCTACCGTGCTTGCTTGCTGTTGTAGATTTTTGTCGCCAATTTGTTGTGGAATTGTTGGGGCGACCCTTTGCCGCAAGGTTTTAGTGACCGGTTTGGCCGGAAGTAAGACACGGAACACAGGATATAGGGTCGAAACAGTGTATTACTATAACAAGAATAAATGTACAAGGTAAGTGTTAGTAATAAGTAAATAGAAATAAGTAAGTTCTAACGGTACAGTTACGTTGCTTATTGCCTGAATACTGTCCATAACCGCCGTACTCAACTGCCTTTCGAAAGTCATGAAGATAATCTTATATATTAAGAGGAAGTGTCCATTCTTCGTAGAAAGGCACCATAACAGTTTACGGGGAAATTTTGATTCTATTTTACATTTGAAAAAGATTTTCCTCATCCAACATTTTTGCTTAATCGAATAATGTCATCATCGGTTGGCGCAATATCAACCGGATCGCCGCCAAATTATTGTGACATTTTGTTGTAATGACCAGTTGTGCCGGAAGTAAGACGTGAAACACAGGATGTAGGATCAACATAGTGTATTAATATAACAAGAACATATGTACAAGGTAAGTGTTTTTAATTAAGTAAACAGAAATAACGTAAGTTCGAGCGGTACAGTTACGCTGCTTATTGCCTGTCTAGTTCAACTGCTTACTCTCTGTTGTCAACTGCGTACTTAACTGCTCTCTAACTGTCTCTCGGACGTCACGCAGGTAATTATATATAACAAGAGTTTATTCCTAGTAGAAGAGCACCATAACACTTTTGTAAATGGAAGCCAGAGTAACTTTGAAAATGGCCTGTGAAATGTCTGAAAGCGCTTGGAAAGTCGAAAATTATGGAATACTTTTACATTCCTTATCTTTAGCGAAAAGGAAGCACGTAAGAATACTGGAAAAATTAAATCAAAAATTAATTAAATCTTCTTTGTCAGTCGTTTTTAACCACACACACACACACACACACACACACACACACACACACACACACACACACACACATATATATATATATATATATATATATATGAAAAAAATATTTTAATGTATGTTGTATTTATCAGTTAAAGTGCTCGATATTAAGGATAAAGCGTATGTAAATATAAAAGTGGACATTGTGGTCAACACCCGTCGGTGTAGGCCGTTTCATGTTTAACAGCAAAACAAGACTATCTACGAATGACTATATATATTAAAAACAGAAATAGGGGCTGTTCCAACGAGAGAAATTGGTATAGGAGAAAAAAAGTTAATTCTAAAATTCTGTCCCACCCCAAAAACGTAACGAAAGGGCAGTAAAAAAAAAAACCTAACAAGAAAAAAATGTTTAAAATGATTATACAATATTCCAATGTACACTCAGTTCAACGCTGATATCTGTCTATCTGCCTATCTTTTTTTTTTTTTCCTTTTGTTTTTTTAAATCATTTCAACCGAAGCAAGGCAGAAGCACAAGTAGTACGCAGGGGGGGGGGGGGTAAGAATGATTAAAAAAAAGATACATGGTGTGTCGAAAAAAAAAAAGAGATTGATAGGATTCAAAGAGATACAAGATGGCAAGTGATATTTTATTTAAGCTTTTGGAGGCATGTAGCTATCAGGGAAACAAGTAAACAGAAGGAAGTTCCATGGACAGAACGAGCGAGAAAAGAATCTGTTAGAGTAAAAGAAGCGTTTACATTTAAGTATTTCAATGGTAAAAGAGTAGAACCGTGATACCAATCCAATATACATGTGGTCGGGAAACCAATGAAAAAAGCGCTTCAGATCAGCTGCCATGAAAATATCTGTAGAAAAGACTGACAAAAGCCACATCACGTCGGTGAGAAAGTGACTGAATGCCAAGTCGGGATTATATTGCAGATTCTCGATTATATATCCGGATGAATAACAGCAGCACCCACCCAGGCATGATAACACTATAACACGGAAGAATTTGAGATTTATAAATGTGCAAGATAGATTCTGACGAGAAAAAAGTTTCTGGCAAATCACTGTAACCCAGCCTTCCTAGCAGTAGATGCAGTTATAGATTTAATCAAAGCAACCAACATTCAATAAAATCAACTTTAAAACAGGAAAGAACATATTACATTGCATTTGACTACATGGTTTTGTTGTCATTTCGCGCTATCACGCGGTGTGACGTCATAAAACCGCATCGCAAACTTAAGAACTGCGTTTATTATTTTTGGTAACTATTGCCGTTGCCAAGCGGAGTTTTATGTCAACACAAAATAAAATCGTCGGTGATGGTGGATTTTATAATATTTCACTTTAAACAACCTCTCTGAAGATGGCTCATGTGAGCCGAAAGCTTAGAAACAAATTAATAAAAAATTATCCAAATGTTGGAGAATTTTTGTCTTTATTTTCAACTGAAATTAAAGCAAAAATACGACGTTTAGAACGGCTCATGATTAAACATAATAGACATTCATTGTCTCTAATATTTAACAGTATATGTTTAGAAAATTACTTGCTGCCTCGATATATATATATATATATATATATATATATATATATATATAAATAGAACTGGTAAGAAAAGTTTCTTAAAATTTAACATGTTGCACTTTAAAAAGGTTCTTCGGAGATTTATAAAGACGTCTGATTTTTTCAATTTTTTTTTTAATTATTCGTTTTAAAAGATCTCTGAAGAAGCTTGTTAAAGTGAAACATATTAGATTAAAGACACTTTTTCCACCTGTTCTTTACTTATTCTATTCATCTTGTTGGATTTCGACCCATTTATTCAACTCACACATATATATATATATATATATATATATATATATATATACACGTGTGTCTGTGTCTGTGTGTGTGTGTATGTGTGTGTGCGTACTTCGTTGAATAATATAGACATGTTATGCATATATATATATATATCGAACCTTTTCTGTCCTTTAATCATTTTCTTGATGTTAAGAAGAAGTAATACTTAAGCAGCTTCAATATTCTCCATGATCATTTTCTAGGGTAAATTACTAAGACAATTTGATGAATCTCATTGCAGAAACGGAAAATTTAATTGAATATTTTGGAATATATCCAAGTTTTAATTTAAAATCAAGGCCATCCGAACTTTAAACAAAGTTAAGTAGAAATAAATGTTTGGTGATCATGCTAAGTTTTTTCAAACTGGGCGAATATTTATTACAATATAATTTGCCTCAGTTTAGCCAATCTAAGCCCTTAGCACTTTTTGTCTTCTCTCTCTCTCTCCCTCTCTCTCTCTCTCTATATATATATATATATATAGTGGCGTGAATTAATAATTATATATATATGAGGGTACACGCATATATAATGTTATTATACAGGTGGTAATAAAACGGTGCTTAATGTAGTATGAACATATATATATATATATATAGTAATGAATATACATATTGTCCTACGTAGATGGTAAAACTCAGATTTTCATGTGTTATGCAGACATCAGGTGCATATTACAAACTGACGGTTTTTTCATGGTATATTTAAACTTTTACTCTTGTCATTAAACAGCAGTAAACG
Source organism: Ascarosepion bandense (assembly GCA_037127315.1). NCBI lineage: Eukaryota > Metazoa > Mollusca > Cephalopoda > Sepiida > Sepiidae > Ascarosepion > Ascarosepion bandense. The sequence continues at coordinate 2,990,539 of JBBBDQ010000820.1, read as the reverse complement.
AACTTTATATGATTTAACTTCGATGAATATCGAGTGAAGTTAATTTCAAATCTTTTAAACTAAAATATACTGAACTCTAAAAGCGATATTACTATAAGCAAAGTACAATATGAACAATGAAATTGATTAAACTATATGCCCAAAACACGTATTTATAAAAAGAAAACAAATTCTAAATGTACACCGTCCACTCTTCTCCATGCGCATGCGTAGTTGCCTCAGCGTAAACATTACTTTAATCCGATGAATTCCCTTAGGAGGAAACGCGTTACACAAGAAAAACTTTCCTATAACGTACACATACGCATATATGTATACTGGCTTAAACAGAAAGAGTGGACAGTGAGTTTAAAATTATTTTTATAAGAATCGATAAAAAGATAAATGTATTTATTTACACATATTCGTTTATATATTTATAGGTTTCTGTCTGTGTGAATAGGCAATCTGTTGGAAAGTGGTATTTTAATTCCCACGCCAGTTTGATACCTTATCATTGACCAAAAGGTGCTGAGAACACAGACGTCACTTAAAGACTAAAATAGTGCACAATGCCATTGATTATTCTATATTCAAGAGTGACACCATCCTTTGATATGACAAGGTGTCAGACAGATTGAACACGTGATTTACCTTTTTGAGAACTCTGGTAAACAAGGAGATATTCCATGACGACTCCAAATTACATGGAACAATAAAAGACAGTCTTCATCACACAGTATTGCGAATTCTTTTCTGACAGCCGTTGACAGTACCATGTGCGTTTGTGAATTCTCTCGCGTTAGTTGCTGCAAGATGTAATTTTAAATTCATATGTTTGTCCATGGCACCCAATAAAGAAAGTAAAATGGCAAATTTAAAATAGGTCATCTATGAATAGAATTTTTACGGGATCTGACCAAAGGCTAATAGACTACATTTTGTGACTGATCAAATCCCGCCTAGGCAAGTTCGATGTTATCTTTAAACGAAAAAAATATCCGTTTGTTAAATATAGTTAAGTCTTTTTATTTTTTTATTTTATTCTCAGTGCCGATCATAGAAACACGTAACAGAACAAGTTCGATTTTACTATTTTAGCTATACTATATTTAAACAGAAGATATATCAGTCTCTTAAATGTAGTTCACTATTTTATTCATTCTTTTTCGTCAGTGCTTTCCATGGAAACACGTAACAAAACAAGTCTGGTATTATTCTTTTAGATATCATATATTCTTCCCTCTCTCTCTCTCCCTCTCTCTCCCTCTATATATATATATATAATTAATAATCATATATATATGAGGGTACACACATATATAATGTTATTATACAGGTGGTAATAAAACGGTGCTTAATGTAGTATGAACATATATATATATATATATATATATATATATATATATATATATATATATATATCCGCTTGTTAAATGTCTTTAATTTTGTCTGTAGTTTTCAGTGCTAACCATGGAAACACGTAACAAGTCTGATGTTACTATTTTGGGTATCCTTTATTTTAAGGAAGGACATATCCGTTTGTTAAATGTTATTCAGTCTTTTTATTTTCTTCTTTCGTCTTCAGTACTGACCGTAAATACACGTAATATAACGAGTCTGATGTGCCTATTTTGGCTTTTGTATATTTAAACAGAAGAAATATCCGTTTGCTAAATGTAGTTCAGTGTTTTATTTTCTTCTTTTGTTCTCTGTACAAATCAGGGAAACACGTAACAAAACAAGTCTGGTGTGACTATTTTAGCTATTGTTTATTTAAATGCAAGATATACACGTTTGTTAAATGTAGTTCTTTTTTTATTTTATTTCTTTCATTTATCCTAGGTAACCACCATGGTAACATGTATCATAACAAAAGAAAAGAAAATTAACACCTGCAGATATTTTGAAATCGTCACTATCTTATGATAAAATTAACTGTAAGAATAATGACGAAGCTTTCTTCCACCCTTACCTCCCCTCAGTACGTTCTGTGAGTATTAAGATTTCCATGCCATGCTTTCTCGTAATGAAAGAAATTCAGTGTGTCTCATTCTGACTCTATGTGTGTCTTTCTAGTCTCTACAGTAATTAGAACTTCCTTATGAGTCACTTCTTCTGTCCATGGTATTTTCAACATATTTATGGAGAACCATTTCCCTTTTGTTTCGATTGTCACACTAGAACCCGTTACAACTGAGTAATGAATTCGATCTTCAGTCGGTCCTGGGTATGACGGTAATCTGCATTTGCCAGTAAGGCCTCTGGTTAGGAGGTTGTGAGAAGCATGGAGCCACCTCTTAACTGCTGTTGTTCTCAGGTCAGCCCTGATTCGGGGTGGTAGCACCTGCTAGGGTCCCAATTATGGGCATATAATTAACCCCTAAACTGGAGTCAACACAGTATGAAAGTATAGAATAGACTTTTATAGAAAAATATGCATCTTTGAGGGAAAAATATTACCAACAATACATTTTTTGATGGAAAAAATATTGCCATAATACATTTTTGACGGAAACAAAAAAACTATTACCAAAAATACATTTTTTAATACAAAACTAGAAGACAACTTCTGTTTTCTAAAAAAAAAAATTAAATTTCATTAGAATCTAACTAAATCAACCTTCTCACTATAACCGAACATTGATAAAAACACCTTAAAACAATACCTTTTTGGCAGAGGTTGATATGCTGTTAAAAATAAATTCAAACTCAAACTCGATCTTAAAAAACCAATATATGTTTTTATTTTTATTTTTTTTTTTTTTACGGATTTCTTCTTTATCTCTACAGAAATAATTCAGCATTCATTCTACACGGGACAATAGTTGTGGGATGATTTTTTTGTTTCTAATGAAATATACTTATGGGCAGTCTAATCCACAATAGTTCATCAGTTTTGTGCCGTATCACATAAGTCCTTAAGTGATGATGACTCTCCTCAGCTTCTTCTCCCTTATAACTACTGACTCTTTATTATCTCTCAGTCTCTGCTCTGCCATACATTGAAACAGAATCAACTTAGTTGGCCACTGTTTTTTCTACCCCGCTTTCCTTTGGTGCGTCCTGTGAGTATTATTTTTTCTAAACCATCCTTCCTCAAAATGTATCTAGATATACGAACTGTTTCATTATGATTTTAAGTATTAGTGTTTTTCGAGTTCTTATATTAATTGTAACTTACTCTTTTCCTCGCGTGTTCTATCAGAGGCATTCTCAGAAACATTCTGTAGAACTGTATCCCTGCCGTTTCGAAAATTCTTATTAATCTGTAAAGAAATTGCCCAACATTCACGAGAGGATAAATATGGCAGACATTTTTGGCAAACCCATTTCGTTTCTATTCTTATATCTCTACTGGAAGGTCTTTTCTCTATTTCAATGTTGTTTCTGGTATATGTGTCACACTTTCCAATACTCAGATGAATAAATTACATGCTTGATATTGTCAACGTAAATCCCACATCTTTGTTGCCTGTCATGCTGATGACCATACTTGTTTATTTATAGTTGATGGCTTGTATTTTCGTGCTTACTTTTGTGTCTTAATCTCCGAGATACTGTAGATTTTCTTTCCGAGGCCGCCACCAATACTGTCATTGCCTTATCTCAGGTTGTTTATCTTTTGACAACCGATAATAAATACTTTTCTAGTGTTCTTGGTATCATTTCACTGTATAGTTTCAATTCGTTTTGCTTTCGTTCTATTTTTTGTGTACTTGCATATTTAATGCCATAGGAAACAGCCTATATAGATCAGAAAATCTGATAAATAATGGCGGAATGTAGACACTGGTTCATCCGGCTGGGACGAAGCAGTTAAGCGACAACATGTTATTGCTACGTCAATGCTGATTTACATAGATTCTCACCGTAGCTTTTCTCTTAACTAACTATAGCAACTCAGTGGGATAAAAAAAACGGGATGGTTACATTTAGTACCGCGAAAATCCAAATCCCACCCTCACTGATTGACAACGGAAATTTCATTAACCATAGTAAACAGGTGTTCCATCAGGTAGGCTCCGTGCCTTAGGCGGCTATTGAAATTTAAAATCAAGTCAAATCTTAATTGGATCACGTACATACAGTTGTATGTGGATGTGCGTTGTTGTGCAGAGGATATCGGCTCGGAACGAGAAATCGGGGAGCCGAGTTCAAATTCCACTTGAATTCCTTGCATTCACTTACGCGCAAATACCCTTGGGAAAGGTATTAATCCGTCTTTTCCCTCCAGTTATGGGTTAAATAGCAGGACAGATTGGGTTCTATAGCCTTTGCTGGTTATCAATCTACCGCAGAAAGCAATGGCAACCTACTGCGGGATAATCTTCTGCCCAGTCAGTCATGTCTCTTCCGAGACATGATCCTCCAAGCGTGTTTCACGTATGGCATTTAACTGACTGACTGACATACAGTTGTGCGTTGTGGTGCAGTGGATATCGGTTGAATTACTTGCATTCATTTACGCGAAAGTACCCTTGCGAAAGGTATTAATCGGTCTCCATGCTGCAGTTATGGGTTAAATATCAGAATAGATTGGGTTTTATAGCCTTAGTCGGCAACTTGTCTACCGCAGAAAGTAATGGCAATATTGCGGGATAATATTCTGCCCAGTCTCTTCAGAGACATGATCGCCCAAGCGTGTTTCACGTATGGCACTTAAATGACTGACTGACATACAGTTGTGCGTTGTGGTGCAGTGGATATCGGTTGAATTACTTGCATTCACTTTCGCGAAAGTAACCTTGCGAAAGGTATTAATCGGTCTCCATGCTGCAGTTATGGGTTAAATATCAGAATAGATTGGGTTCTATAGCCTTAGTCGGCAACTTGTCTACCGCAGAAAGTAATGGCAATATTGCGGGATAATATTCTGCCCAGTCTCTTTCGAGACATGATCACCCAAGCGTGTATCACGTATGGCACTTAACTGATTGACATACGACATATCACTAAAAATGCTGGGAAAATGGTCAGCTTCCTGTACTTACCTAGCAGTTATTTCACTCTTCCTTGATAGGAGCCAGATCAGGCCTGAAATCAAATACTGTCTTCACTTTTCACTCTCGAAATTTCTTTGCGTCCTTGTAAGCGACAGATTATTTTCCTCCCTGCAACTCCTTTCTCACAGACCAGACGTAACACTGCTCTGTCTCTATTTTCATAGAGAGTGTTCAGATGAACTAAACTCCTTAGTTTCACTAGTCCTAATTGTCATGGCTAAAGCCTGCCGCACTACGTACATTGTAGAGAACAACTCTCGATCGATGTAAATTTCACTCAAGCTGTTTTTTCAACGATATGCTGTCTTTTAGAACCGTATCCCAAGAGGCTGATCCCTAAAATCTTAACCTGCTCATGTCTAAGGTTGACGTTCGCATATATCCGAATAAGCTGTTTCACTTTCTCTGTAACCCACGAGTGGCACCAGGCCTTAAATAGGATAAACACAAATGCATTATATATATGTGTGTGTGTGTGTGTGTGTGTGTGTGTGTGTGTGTGTGTGTGTGTGTGTGTGCTAAAAATTAAGACACTTTATTCCATGGTTAAGCGGAAGTGTGGCCTATTTTCAGGCGAACCATCATCAGCTTCCGTCTTTATTGTACAGAAGTTTTTACACGAATGAAATTCACAAATAAAGACCCCCAACAAAAAAATAAAACGAAATCAAATAAAAATAAAGATCGTAATCTTTATTTTTATGTCGGTTTTGGGGAGTTTTAGGGTCTCCATTTGTGAATTTCTTTCGTGTAAAATCTTCTGTACAATAAACACGGAATCTGATTATGGTTCGCCTGAAATAGGACATTCTCTCGCTTAACCATGGAATAACGTGTCTGTCTTAATTTTTACATATATTTGCTCTATATGTATTTATATAGATATATATTTAGAGACCTCCTAGAAAGTTATCTTACCATTTTATGTACAGGACACTCCTTTGGATTCTTCTATATCTACACCACATGTTTATATATATATATAGTTATAACTATATCTATAATATCTATATATAATTATTGCAAATCGACGGAAGACATCATATTTATAGAATAATATCCAAATCTGCTACTCAGAATTTCTTTTAATAAAAAAAACATTAGCCTCTTTCATAAAACTGGTATTGTAACTGAGAGTAGATTTTTATTGTTTGGCTCGCTTACTTTGAAAAAATATTTTTTGATTCCAAGAAATCTTTCGCGTGGTACTAAATATTTACTGATGAAAGGCTTACTAAATAACACATAGATGGGGAGAGAAGAGTTGGATCCATACAATTGCGTGTGAGGGAATATAACTAGCTCTACGAGAATTGGAACTCGGCTGATTGATTAAAAAGTCAAGATCATTAACTACTCCACCACCAACAGCCATTTTTACAACCCTCAAAATTCCCAAACAGTCTCCCACCTAGGTACTTACCAAGCTCGACTTTGCTTACTTCCAGTTTTTCAACGTGATTTGAACATAAGCTACTACAATTCTAACGTCCAGGAGATGTTCCAAGAGCCAGAAATTGCCAGAAATCGCTAATAATATCGGGCCGTATGTATACATTATCGTTCCTATTTTGCGTTTCAAATAGAGAAACTCTAGTTGTTTATCATTTTTTAGAGGAGAAAATTCAACCGGAACATCCTCATTCAAACCATTCCTTCAGCCTGGAATTATCCCCAGGAAGTTTTTATTCCTGAAAATCTAAACTTATTTATAAATGGAACTTTGTGTGTGTGTATGTGTGTGTGTGTGTGTGTGTGTTCGTTACCTATAGACTCCTAACCGGCTGAACCGATTTACTGAAAATTTACACAGTTGTACTATAAGCGTCTGCTAGTGTTCTTAGCTAGGTTTTGTGTCGAGGTACCCCCGATAAATATCAAACATCGATAATCGTAAAAATCGGGTTATAGAAGGAGTGGTCCGATTTTAATCAAATTTTATACACTCATAGACAAGACATAAGAAACGATATTCAGAAGTTTCAAGGTTGCAGTTCTTACAATAGTGTAGAAAATCTATAATATATAAGGCAAGATGTTTGTGTGTGTGTCTGTTTATCTGCCTGTATGTCTGTATTTTTTCAGCCCTTTTATTTTAGTTTTTGCTTCGGGTTTGGCTCTAAGTAGATATAATTGTAGTTCTTAGTCTCAGCCATGATACCATTTACTCAGAGGACTTATTTAGCCTTCAAAATTCAGTTTACGACGAAAAAAACTTATTTGATATCGATACCAGGAAATCAAAATTTGACTTACATCCATTAATTTTTCTTTCAGTCTACGGTTTCGCTTTAACTGGAAACAACTATTGCTTTTTAGTGTTTCGTGCCAACGTCCAAAGAGTCTGATCTCCAGGACCATGGATTAGTTTTAAAGCTTTCATTACACCCGAGCGGCGCCGGGATATACTGCTAGTGACATATAAATAAATTAAAATTAAGTCTTTTATTTCAAACTCATCGTCTGTTTCATCAATAACCTTCCAAATGGTAATTGTTCTCAACTCTGCATCTATTCTGAAAACACAACACTTTATGCCTCTCTCGATAGAAAATCTGATCATTTTGATAAGTTCAAATTGACAGCCGATCTAAATAATGACCTACAATCTGCTGTTAACTGGGTCAAGGTATGGCTTTTTAATTTTAACGTAACAATCCTCTGTTATTTCCTATATTTAATCAGCCTTTCTCCACTCTACGTAGCCCCCTGCACAGTAGTGGCAGTGACATGCCTTGCTCGGGGTGAAACGCTTATAAAAAAAAAAAAAAAAAAAAAAAAAAAACGAAAATTCACCTAATTAATCCTCGGAGAAACATTTTTCTCCTTTCTATAAGCATAGCTGATGATAAACCCCTGAAGAGTGACTCATTGCGTATATTCACGTTAACATTCCTGATTGATATTAAGTAGAAAGATTATTTTGAATCCATTGCTACGTCCGCTGAAATTTGGTTCACTGCTTCCTTGCCAGAATCTGTCTTATATTTTTAAATTTACCATTCATCTATACTTTGAATGTTGCTGCATTATATGGTTTGATGTTCCTGCGAGTATTTAGATAATTGATGAAATCCAAATAAAGAATCAGCAATATTTTTGGCCTTGACTTCTTACCGCCTTTTCTACAAATATTTTCATAATAATTGTTCAGATTAATAATTATGGTACGAATTCTTTATTAATTTAAGCGCAATTTGAGGTTGGGATGTACGGATGTGCGTTCTAGTACCGTGGGGGTATCGGCTCGAAACGAGACATTGTTCAAATTCGAGTTAAATTCGTTGCATTCACATACGCACAAATGCCCTTGGGAAAAGCATAAATCCATCTTTTCACCCTCCAGCTATGGGTTAATAGTTAATTAGTTCCAATCCGAGATAGGCTATTGGAAAATGATAAATTACACCGTTTGGAATGAAATCCACATTCTTGAGGGTAATGAGCAAGTTATCGGAGGAACTCTGAACTGAGTATAAAATATGACTGTGTCGCGCAAGCAATCTGAAAGTTGTTTTTTTTTTCACCAGAGTTAAAAGAAACTGAACTTAATTTTTATTAAAATATTTTTGGTATTTTCTTCAGAGTAGCTCTCTTGTGTGATTTGCTAATCTTATCTAACTGTTCAATCATGAAGACTGTTAAAATACAAAGTACACTCGGAGCTATAATTTTCTATTCGTATTTTCAAAGCTATATAAATTACAATTTCCGGTAATGTTATAATATATATATATATATATATATATATATATATATATCTGTACAAACACACGCAAACATATATATACATGCACACGCATAAAAACACAGACATATACACACACACACACACACACACACACATATATATATATATACATGCATATATACACATACATATATGCTTATACGCACGTAACTTTTTATGTATATATGTACACACACACATACACACACATATATATATATATATATATATATATATATATTGTCTATTATAATAAAGACCCTTGTGCATTTATTCGTATATTCTCCCTCCTGTCACGCTCATGGAGAGAGAGAGACAATAGCAAGGCACCGTTGGCTCAATTAATTAGAGAGAAAATAGCGAGACAGGTTCTGCTTATTTCATTCGCTTTACTACTTGGCATTAAACTTTACTACCTGTAATGAAAGCTTCTGTTGCATGTTTGTTTTTTTAACAGTGCTTTATTTTATTTTTACTTAAATCATTATGCCGTCGAGTAGCAGATAGATAGATAGATAAATAGATTTGTTTTAGGACTTTTCAAAAATTTGCATAAGGTAAATTTTTTTTGGGGGGGGTCTTTTCTTTCTTTTCAGTAAAAACTTGTTCAATCTTAAATGTTTTTGTCTGTAATGTTTAATTTATCTAAAATGAGACATGACATTGTCATTGAAAATGTTTACTGCTCAATTTGCTACCACTGTATCAGGGTGTAATTTTTCCACAAAACATTGCGCATCACCCCACCTTTGTAAGTAATGGCATCCCTGCAAATATTCCAGATGGTCTAATAACAATTTCCTTGTAGATTATAATATACATGCGCATATTGCTATTTTCCTTTCTGAATTAATTCTTTAACATTCACTTTTCTCATTAAATATCGTAGTGCTGTAGTTACTATATCCAAATTTTCAGCGGTCTTATTCTTTTTTGGAAATATTAGTCAATAAATGTTATGAATTGTTTATTAGAACCGCTATTTAAAATCTCAGATTAGCGTCTACTGCCTTCAGAGTTTATCTTCTCTTAAACTGTTTACCACCAAAGCTAAAGAGCCTATTCTATCCTGTTATTTAATTCACAGCCAGGTTGGGGGAAGTATAGCCGTATTCATACCTTTACCAAAGGTATTTGGGCAAAATAGCACTGGACCGGAATTTGAAATCACCCATTTAACTCTTTTACATAATTACGAAATAACATGTTCAATATGATAGTCTAAAATATGCATCGTATTTCAACATAGCAATCATACAACAGCACAGATAACTGTGACCATCATGTCTAGCAAAAGGACAGAAAACAATGGCCTCTGTGAATTATAAATCAAGATTGGTTTTCAGACAAATTTATTTTTGCCTAAATCTAAAAAAGCACAAAAAATAACGGTATATATAAAAATATTTCAGTTCCATCAGACTAAATAGACTAAACGATTTGTATGATACAATCCTTCCACCAAATATTTATACTGTCATCTCTTTATAACTGCAAATCATATAAAAAAAAAACTATGAAGATCATTCTTGATGCAAGTATAAAAAAAAAAATCAGTCAAGTTAGGGTGAAAAGCGTCAGTGGAGGGTGTGACATTCATTGTCTTTCGAGGTGAGAATATTGACTTTATTCCCAAAGTTATCGATAGACGATTTTCGCAGACATATCGTTTATGGATTTAGCAGTTACGAAATAGTTTATGCCCGGCCAATTCTAGACAAGAAGTATAATTTTATTACATGCCACTCGAGAACATTCGACTTATTCGCAATTTTACCCGTTTTATTCCGGAAGCCATTATATACGATTTTCTTGTTTCTCTCCTTTCCACTCTCTCATTCTTCCTTCTCCCGATTGTTTCTTAATAATTTCTATTTTTTCCTTGTAATCATTGTTTCTCTCTCATTGTTTGTTTCTTTCTCTCTTTCTCTGTTTCTTTCTCTCTTTCGCTGTTTCTTTCTCTCTTTCTCTGTTTCTTTTTCTCTTTCTCTCTTTCTCTCTTTCTCTGTTTCTTTCTCTCTTTCTCTGTTTATTTCTCTCTTTCTCTGTCTCTTTCTCTCTTTCTCTGTTTCTTTCTCTCTTTCTCTTTTTCTCTATTTCTTTCTTTCTTTCTCTCTTTCTTTGTTTCTTTTTCTCTTTCTCTCTTTATCTGTTTCTTTCTTTCTCTCTTTCTTTCTCTCTTTCTTTCTCTCTTTCTTTCTCTCTTTCTCAGTTTCTTTCTCTCTTTCTTTCTCTCTTTCTTTCTCTGTTTCTTTCTCTCTTTCTCTCTTTCATTCTCTCTTTCTGTTTCTTTCTCTCTTTCTCTGTTTCTTTCTCTCTTTCTCTCTCTCATACTCACCCTCTTTTATACTCTTTCTGTCTATCTTTTTCTTCAACACTGTCATTTATTCATTTTTTCTTTCTTAAACACTTTCTTTGGTATTTTTTCCTATTATACTTTTTGATTTTTTATTGTCTTCTGTTATTGTCTTTGAAGCGTTTATTGATTTGTCTCTATATAGAAATTTTTATCGATTATTTATTTACTGATCTATTTATCAGGTCGGTGCAAAAGTTTTGCCGGTTTGTAAAAGAGGCATTTTAAATCATTGTAATTTTTTTATGTATATTGTTATTACTTAAACATAATCACCATGATTAATTTATAACTTTTTCTTTCAGAATCTTAAAGCATCATTCATATTTTTCTGCAATATTCTTACCCATGTTCTTTAGAGAACCTGCGACAACTTATTTCTTGTTGCGAATCTTTGCTGCTTTCACGACACCTTCAGACACCATTTTTGGGTAGGCTTGTCACATGTGATGAGAAGTGCCATCTTGCCCCATCCTGCATATTCTCCTGACCTCGCTCCCGCGGATTATCACTTGTTTCGAGGATTACAAAATCAGTAAGAAGGCCTTAGGTTAACATCACGAGAGGAGATTGAATATGAGTTAGATTCATATTTCACTTCAAAACCTAAAGAATTTTCCAAGCGAGGCATTTATAAGTTTGTTGATATATGGAATCAAGTTATAGAGAGCAAAGGTTGTTATTGTTATGAATAAAGATTTTCAAAAACGCAGAGTTTTTTATTTTCAAGATGAAATTGTAAATCGGCAAAAATCTTTGTACCGACCTGATATTTTTGATTCAATTATTGTCTTCTATTATTGTTTTTGAAACATTCATTGATTTGTCTTTATATTGAAACTTTTATTGATTCTCTTTTGATTATTATTTATTTATTTATTTTGCGTGTTTTAATCTCTGGTTCTTTTATTTTTAACTATTTATTACCTATATCATAATCTCTGTTTTCTTCTTAAGAAAGGTAAAAGACATTAGATTAATCAAGAACCTCTACTGACCACAAACCACCTGCATACAAATAGGAAACGAATTCAGCAGCTATACAAAGATAAGAAATGGCGAAAGGCAAGGATGTGTCTTTTCACCGGATCTATTCAACTTGTACAGCGAGACTATTATGAGGATCTTAGAAGTTATGCCAGGATACATCATCGGCAACCACAATCTGAACAACATAAGATATGCAGATGATACACTGCTGATAGCAGACGCGGAAAGAAAACAACAAGACCTCCTAAGAAGGTAGCTGAAGAAAGTCGAAAGAAATCACTACAAATAAACTACTAGAAAACCAAATGCATGGTCATCAGCAAACAGAAGAGCCCAAAACACCAATTGATTCTAAAATCAAGCAGGTAAAAAAATTCCAATACTTTGAAAGCGTTCTAACAAAAGACAGAAAGTGCGACACTGAGATCCGAAGGCGAACTGGCATGGCAAAGGATGCATTCCAGATCTTGAGTAGAATATTGAGAGACAGGAAAATTTCGCGAGAAGTTATGCCGGTATACATCATCGGCAACCACAATCTGAACAACATAAGACACACAGATGATACACTGCTGATAGCAGACACGGAAAGAAAACAAGACCTTCTAAAAAGGTAGCTGAAGAAAGTCAAAAGAAATCACTACAAAGAATAGAATACTCGATTGCTAAGTGATTTTAGCTTTTCAGTATGGCAGTGAATACTGGACAATATAATCAAATATGAAAGAAAAAGCTTGAAGCAACTGAAATGTGGTTCTACAGAAGGATGCTGCAGATATCATAGCTCGAGCATGTAAGCAATGATGAAGCTGAGGAAACGATTGAAACAAAAAGGAAATTAGTACTGAGCATCAGAAAAAGACAGCTAAAGTTCATGAGACATATCATGAGGAAAGAGGGCTTGAAAAATCTGATACTCACAGGTCAGATTGAGAGAAAGAGAGACAAGGGAAAGCAGCGGTTGACATTTTTGAAGGGCCTGAGCAAGTTGATGGCAGAGCGAGGTCTGGGTGTGGTAACAGGAGAAAGCGTGCTAAGAGCCACCAGGGATAGGGAGACGTGGATTTGTCTCTCTATAGAAGCTTGTATCGATTTTCTTACCATTATTTATTTTGGGTGTTTTAATCTCTGGTTCTTTTGTTTGTAACTTTTTTCTTCTTTATCTTTATCAACATCTCTATTACTCTCTCTCTCTCTCTCTCTCTCTCTCTCTCTCTCTTACCTATTTCACACTATCTCAACTTCGCTCTCTCTCACAAACATTTTCTCAGAGTCTCTGACTTTCACTTTCTCCTTCTATCACCCTCATACTATGTCACTCACCCAGACACACTCTGAATAGCTTTCAACGCTAACACTTTCAATGCTAATACTTTCAACTCTCTATAATTTTCTCTCTCACCATCGCACTCTCTCACTCTCTCTTTACTACTGACACTATCTCTTTTCTTCACACTCTCACTATCACAATTAATCTTTCACTCTCTATTTTACTCCCACACTCTTATCTCGAGAAATATATATGACGCCAATTCGGTCGGGTTTCGAGCCTGGGTTATGTAGCAATCGGAGTCTAACCGTACTGATGAGCATACAGCATAACAGATCTGTCTGCGGATAACAATATATATATATATATATATATATATATATATATATATACTTAAGTATATATATATATATATATATATATACTTTAAAACCGGAAATAACATATTACATTGCATTTGACTACATGGTTTTGTTGTCATTTCGCGCTATCACGTGGTGTGACGTCATAAAACCGCATCGCAAATTTAAGAACTGCGTTTAATATTTTTGGTAACTATTGCCGTTGCCAAGCGGAGTTTTATGTCAACACAAAATAAAATCGTCGGTGATGGTGGATGTTATAATATTTCAGTTTAAACAACCTCTCTGAAGATGACTCATGTGAGCCGAAAGCTTAGAAGAAAATCAATAAATAATTATCCAAATGTTGGAGAATTTTTGTCTTTATTTTCAACTGAAATTAAAGCAAAAATACGACGTTTAGAACGGCTCATAATTAAACATAATAGACATTCATTGTCTCTTATATTTAACAGCATATGTTTAGAATATATATATATCGAGATAAGAGTGTGGGAGTAATATATATATATATATATATATATATGTGTGTGTGTGTGTGTGTGTGTGTGTGTGTGTGTGTGTGTGTGTGTGTGTGTGGTAACATTCGACACATTCTGCATTCATTGACAGAGCTGCTAGTGTTTTTGGTTGAAAGTTATAAAATATTTCTATTAAAACATTTTTTCTGTTATCGTTCTAATGTTGTTTGGGGACATTTTCGCTAACTTTTCGTTTGACGGAGCCTGAAACGTCAACATCATCATTATGTCATTATTTTGTCTTCGATTTATATGTGCTATTCATTTTACTAGTTGCTGGTGTCGTAAGTCCACTTACTGAGCACAGATTTGTCTTGTCTATTTACTTTCTTCATCTTTTTGTTTTTAATTCCGTCTTTTTTATCCGCCTATGTTTCTTTCTTTCTTTCTTTCTTTCTTTCTTTCTTTCTTTCTTTATGCTTTCCTATTCTTTCTTTCTTTCTTTCTTTCTTTCTTTCTATGCTTTCCTATTCTTTCTTTCTTTCTTTCTATGCTTTCCTATTCTTTCTTTCTTTCTTTCTTTCTTTCTTTCTATGCTTTCCTATTCTTTCTTTCTTTCTTTCTTTCTTTCATTCTTTCTTTCTTTCTTTCTTTCTATGCTTTCCTATTCTTTCTTTCTTTCTTTCATTCTTTCTTTCTTTCTTTCATGCTTTCCTATTCTTTCTTTCTTTCTATGCTTTCCTATTCTTTCTTTCTTTCTATGCTTTCCTATTCTTTCTTTCTTTCTTTCTTTCTTTCTTTCTTTCTTTCATGCTTTCCTATTCTTTCTTTCTTTCTTTCTATGCTTTCCTATTCTTTTTTCTTTCTTTCTTTCTATGCTTTCCTATTCTTTCTTTCTTTCTTTCTTTCTATGCTTTCCTATTCTTTCTTTCTTTCTTTCTATGCTTTCCTATTATTTCTTTCTTTCTTTCTTTCTTTCTATGCTTTCCTATTCTTTCTTTCTTT
This sequence comes from Ascarosepion bandense, assembly GCA_037127315.1. Taxonomy (NCBI): domain Eukaryota; kingdom Metazoa; phylum Mollusca; class Cephalopoda; order Sepiida; family Sepiidae; genus Ascarosepion; species Ascarosepion bandense. Next base: position 2,975,380 of record JBBBDQ010000820.1, on the reverse strand, counting down.
CTTTCTTTCTTTCTTTCTCCGTCTGTTTCTTTTATCTGTATTTATTTCTTTCATCTTTATTTCTCTTTTTCATCTTTCTTTTCCTTTTATTCGTCTTTTTACTTTCTTTCTTTTTGATTTCTTTTTTCCGTGTTTCTTTCTTTTTTTACCTTCGGTTGTTCTTTCTTTTATCCGTCTTTCTTTCTTACTTTCTTTTATTCGTCTCTTTTTTTAACCGTCTTTCTTTCTTACCCACTTCTCTTTCTTTTATCCATCTTTCTTTTATTTTTTATTTTTTTATTTTTTCATTTTTTTATCTGTCATTCTTCTTTTCTTTTCTTTTCTTTTCTTTTCTTTTCTTTCTTTCGTTTTCTTTCGTTTTCTTTTATTCCATTTTCTTTCCTTTATTTTATCTTTCTTTCTTACTTTCTCTATTTTGTCCATCTTTCTTCTTTCTTTTTTTTTAATTTTTCCGTCTTTGTTAATTTTTCTTCCTTTTTATATTTCTGTTTTTGATCCCATCATTGTTTTTTCTATCTCTTTCTCTTTTTTTTCTCCCTTATTTGATATTTTTGTTTCGTTTTCCTTTCTATCTTCCTTTCTTTGTTCCATTTTTTTTTGTTTTCTATTTCTGATTTTGTTTTTTTTATTCCGTCTTTTCTTCATTCTTCACTTCTTTTTTATGTTTCAGTGTTTTGTTCTTCCTTTTTGTTCGCCTTTTTTTCTTACTTTATTTTCCCATCTCGTTCTTTCAACCGTCTTTCTTTCTTAAAATATTTTTTCTTTTATCGGTCTTTCTTTCTTACTTACTTTCTTTCTCTTATCGGTTTTTCTTTCTTTCTTTCATCGGTCTTTCTTTCCTTTTTACTTTCTTTTATCAGTCCTTCTTTCATTCTTACTTTCTTATATCGTTTTTTCATTCTTTCTTCCTTTTTTCTGTCTTCCTTTCATTGTTTTTTTTTATTCTGCTTTTTTATTTTGTCTCGCTTTCTTTTTTCTTTTCTTATCCGTCTTTCTTTCCTTCTTTCTTTTTTCTTTCGTTTTATTCGCCTTTCTTTCTTTTTCCTTTCTTTGATCCTGCTTACTTACAATTTTATTCCACCCTTGTTTCTTATTTTTATTATGTTGTTCACCTTTTTTCTATTTTAGATTTTTCTGTCTTTTGTATTTTTCTTCTTTTTTCTTTCTGTTTTTTTTTTTAAATTCCGTCATTTGTTTACGAGGATGTCTTTCTTTGTCTTCCTTGTTTGATTTTTTCTTATCGTTCTTCCTTTGTCTCTTTCTTTCTTTTGTTTTGTTAACCTGTCTTTATTTCTCTATTTTTTATGTTTTCTATCTTTGTTTTAACTATTTCGTCTTTTTTTATTCTTTGCTCCTTTCTAAGCCGTTCTTCCTTTCTTTCTTCTGTCTTTTTGTTCCTTTTTCTTTTCTATCTTTAATGTAAGACTAGCATCATAGCCCGGCGTTGCTCGTGCAACTCAGAACATTTTAATTTCTTCAGCGGATGAATGTTTAAATTCGCTGCAGACACCTAAAATATAATCTATATATATAGAAGATAATCTGTGAGTCTATGTGTGACTGTTCTTTATGCACGCCTACATTTTTTAATATTTCTTTTGTTTCAAAATTACGAGTAAAAAAGACGAAATAGTTAAAACAAAGATAGAAAACATAAAAGATAACTCATGACGTCCAATCGAGGCTTACTATGCAAAGTAATGAAGTTCATATACCCCAATGTTTTTAATAAAGGGTTCGGTTCAAAATTTCTAGCACCTGAAGAAGGCCGGAGCGTACAACGGCCGAAAAGTTGTTACAAATGGTAACATGGATGTGGACAATAGTCTGAATAATGTAAATACTGTAAATACTACCTCATCTCAAAAATATAGACAAATATCACAGCACCTTCTGTAAAACATTTAACTTTGTTGCCGTAAATCTTCTTGTCATCGTACTTTCACTAATATATTACATAATAATTGAGAGAGAACACGATTGGAAAGTACGCAAACTAAAGGAATCGGCACATATGCTAGACTACAAAAAAACTCTAAGCTAGCCAAGCATAGAAATAAATACAATATGGAAACCAGAAATACGGAATGCTAGAGAAATTAATTAACTCCAACGATTGCAATATGATCTCTGGTAAAAATAAAACATGATATTTGAGACATTAGATTAATAAATCCCCAATATTAGTACGCTGATCTTTTCAAGGACACATGTTTCAGTGGATATATGTGATGATAGTTCCAGTACATAAACCAAAGTTTGTGATTTCAATACATAGTTACAGCAGTGGTGAACAAAATAACTCGGACAAATGATTTAAGGGAAATAACCACATGGCATCTGGAAGTAGCATCGCACATGGAATGAGAATGATATACCCCAGAGATCGAAATTAACGCTTCTGAAGAAGGCTGGATTGTACAACGGCCGAAACGTCATAAAAATGTCAATAAAGATAAGGACAATGGTCCGAACAATGTATATAATACCTCATTTTAGAAGTATAGACAAATATTACATAATAATTCAGTAGTCTTTTCTTTGTTTCTGACAAAATGTTAATACGTATGTTTATTTTATATATCAAATTCTTTTCTCTCTCTCTCTCTCTCTCTCTCTCTCTCTCTCTCTCTATTGGCTCTTGTATTCTATACCATTCTAGGAACTTTCAAAGAACCTTTGATTTCTTTACTCAATGAATGTATTTTTGCGTTACCGTCCGCATCCGATTTCTTCCTTTGGTGATTCTCCGAATTCCTAAACGTTAAATCATACTGATGTTACCAATCAGCCCTCCCGAGCCGGTGAAAATTTCCTACAGTTACGGACCGAAGAATTCAGGATTTCCAAGGAAATAAATGAAATTTGCAGTTGCCCCCCACTCATCCAGCTTTTCATCAGCTAAGTACGATACGTGATACACTAACTGGGTAGAAGCTTTTCCCGTAGTAGGTTGCCATTACTTTCGGCGGTAGACTGGTTGCCAACCAAGGCTATAGAACCTAATCTGTCCTGCTGTTCCATTCTTTTCTTCTAACCAGTCATTTAAATGCCATATGTGATACACACTTGGGAGATCATGTCTTTCCTTCTCTTCCGCTACATGATCGTTATTTCTATAGCAAATGTTCAGATAAGCCTCATGCACCAATTCACCAGTCTCACAATGTTACATATACGTCGTCAGTTCATTGTCATTCCCTTCTTATTCATTTCGTAAGGAGAAGGTTCTACTGACAGATATTTCTTTTCAGAATTCTTACTTCGTGAAACAGACTCCTGAGATGATGCTTCCCGACCAGGACAAACCTCTTTAAGTCTAGTTTCAATTCTACATATCCTTATAATATAAACATGTCTCTCCTGCATGTACTCCCTTACAACAATTTTATTTAGAAACCCATTACCTTGGGTCTCTTGGGTCTTGTATTTATTGAACGATAGTGAAAGATAAAGTTGCGTGTTGATTTCTGAGACTGAAGAAAAAGTTATGGAGACAGTGGAGAACGAATTTCAAATACAAGCTTTGCAAGAGCAGACCTGAGAGCACTGCAATACAGAGAGACTTAAAGAAAAAAATTGAATTGACTGAAAAACTCATAAAACGTGCCAAATAAAGTTTAAAAGGAGTTATTGTCTGAAAGCCAAAATAATGAATTTAGGAAAACAAACAAATCTCCAGTGATTTTCAAAAAGACATTAAGATATTAAAAAAAAAGTTCCAATCATCAAGAAAACCATTAGGATGTCAGACTGTATTTTTTTACACCATCTGAGTTTTGTTAATTTCAAAATGACTGAGACTGGCTATTCAGTTATTTTACAGTATAAGATGAAGGACAGCAATCTTATTAATAAATAAACGTCACATTTGGCGCCAGGTATCTGAAAACCTCCATTTAACCGGACATGAAATTAACTTCAACCGATCAAAATATTACCTGGAATCAGCAAGGGTTTACAATTCTTTATCCTTTTCATGGCCATTCACGTAACAAGCCAGGTAAGCCAAGTTTCAAAACTATAGACTTGACTCCTGTGATTTCTGGAAAAAACTCGAATAAATTTTCCTTAGATGCAAAATTGTATGTGTCGTCTATCATAAACTAGCAGTATCGCCCGGCGTTGCTCGGGTGTAATGAAAGCTTTAAAACTAATCCATAGTCCTGGAGTTCAAACTCTTTGGACATTGGCACGAAATACTAAAAAGCAATAGTTGTTTCCAGTTAAAGCGAGACAGTAGACTGAATGAAAAATGAATGGATGCAAGTCAAATTTTGATTTTCTGGTATCGATATGAAATTTTCGGAACTATTGTAGAAACTGCAACCTTTAAACTTCTGAATATCGTTTCTTATGTCTTTGTCTATGAGTGTATCAAATTTGGTTAAAATCGGACTACTCCTTCTATAACCCGATTTTTCGATTATCGATTTTCGATATTTATCTGGGGTACCTCGACACAAAACCTAACTAAGAACAGACTTGACTCCTGTGATTTCTGGAAAAAACTCGAATAAATTTTCCTTAGATGCAAAATTGTATGTGTCATCTATTATAAACTAGCAGTATAGCCCGGCGTTGCTCGGGTGTAATGAAATTTTCAAGAAAATTTTCAAGAAAATCGATTCAGCCCATTCGGAGTCTATAGGTAACGGACCCTCCACACACAGAAACTCACACACAAAGACACACTCACACACACAGAAAAAGTTCCATTTATAAATAAGTTTAGATTAGATGACCCAGAAATTAAACCATTCTCGTTTCACAAGACAACGCTTTTTTGCATGCAATGAACTTTGCCTCAAACATAAAGAAAGTCGCTTATTTTACGCTGTTGACAAAAATAACTAGAAATTCCTAGTGGATACAGTATCAATAGGCATTTTCAATTTTGTTTTCAGGCGGACCCAAACCAAACCATAGTCTTCTCTGACTTATGGCTACAAACGGTACACGTATTCATACATACAGCATTTATATTAATTATTGGAATGCATCGAAATTTTACGTAGACATTCATACAAGCCGACGTGCAAATACCCATTTTTCAACTTGTCGGTGAATATGAAACACAGCCTACTTTCGGACACCGAAACTAATATCCATATTACAGGTATTCGTACGCAATACATATCTACTGACCTCAGTGCATAAACTTTCCATAGCACAGAATTCCTTCAAATTTCGAATATATATAAGGGTATTACTAAACCTTTCAAAAGTACTAACAACATTAATCATGACGCAAAAACACCAGATAAAAATCGCCACAACCTTAGACAATAAGGACCACCCTTACCCGAACTGAAGCAGCTCGAACAGCATTGTGGTTGATTATTTTCTACTCCCCAAACCTTGTCTCAAACAAGTAATGTTGCCGGTATCTTGCTGCCCTATAGATGTCTTTCAGGGTATATATTCTGACAAGCTACAATCCTTAATTTCACTAGTTTAGACCGTTACAACTGGGATCTGCCATATCACGTACTCAAGAGTGACTAATCTTCATTCCCTTCGTATTTTATTAGTAAGAAGTAAATTCTGTTCGGACAGATTCTTCTTAAGAACTGATCCTTTGTGGAACAGAGTCCCATGAGGATGTTTTCCTAATTGCTACCAACTTGTACTTTCAATCTTAGGGTTAATCGCATTTAACTTTCCTGCATAACCCCATGAACTTCTTTATCTGACTTTTTCCTTAAACTACACATTAACCATATACCGTTAAGGTTCTTTTCCGTAAAAGTTGCAGATTTTACAGTGCACCTCTAAGCATGATCTAGCATACCATATTTTATATTCCGTGAATGCTAATACCGTGCAACCTAATTTAATGGTAAATCCGAAAGACGATTTCAAATTCCATTCTCTTACGCAAAAATATCATTGCGAAGGAATGAATCCATCTCTTTTCACTCCAGCTATGGGTTGAATAGCAAGACAACTTGGATGTTGTAGTCAAGGTTGACAACCAGTCTACCGCCTAAAGAATTGGCAACCTATCTATCTTCTACTCAGTCAGTTATGTATCTTTCGAGACATGATCCCCCAAGCGTGTAGTGCGTATGACGCATAACTAATTGACTTCATAATAACTAAGTTATTTACGAATTTAAAATTTTCCATAAAAGTAGTTTGGCAGAAAAGCTGTACAATTTTTATTCATTATAAAGTAGATATTGCTATTCATTTTTATTTTTACAGAAACAAATTATTTTTTTAAGTATATATTCTAATATTTACATTAAATATATTCATTTCATTTTCATATTTATATTTCATAAGTATATTTCATTTTATATCAAATATCTACTAGTTTCTAGATTTTAATGACAGAATCTGTATTTGGGATCAATGCATTTTTTTTCAGTATATAAGCTTCACAATTTCTTTTTAGTAAGAATTGGTCTTGTCCAGCAAGAAAAAAATATTAGGTTCCAGCTTTTAAGTTTGCACTACGTAACCACTGCTAGGTATTAGGTTTGTCTACATCAGGTTGTTTAAAAGAGGCAAAGTTTTGACCATAACGAAACATATCTTGACATTGTTTCTGCATATGGTCTATTGTATTTGTTTTTGCTCTTTTTTAGGTTCTTTGCTGCTACAATAGTTTGAGTAAACGATACTCCTTCTTCTTCTTCTTCTTCTATGTGACTTGTCCTTTTAGGACGTAGGCGATCATGGCTTACCACGTCTCCCTATCCCTCTGTGGCTCTTAGTACGTTCCGTCATCCACCTGCTCAGGCCTTTCAAATATGTTATTCGCTGCCTTCCTATGTCTCTTTTTCCTTCTATCTGGCCTGTCAGTATCATGTTCTCCAAGCCCACCTTCCTCATTGCATGTCCCAAGAACTTCAGTTTTCTCTTCCTGATGCTCAATATTAATGTTCTTTTCGTTGCGATTTTTTTTAATCACCTCATAATTGCTCACATTCTCTGTCTATGATATCCGCAGCATTCTTCTGTATAACCACATTTCCGTTGCTTCAAGTTTTTTTTTCTCAGCTTCGATGAAATTCCGTTTCTATGTATTGAATTTCTTTATTACTGAATACTCATCCATTCCTCTATAGTTCCTAGGTATCTTTGAAAATCGATCGCTAACATTTTGAAGATGTAGTTCTAGTTGAACTAATCATCTGACATTTGTCTATATTTCTGAGATAATGTAGCATTTACAGTAATTACATTATACGGGATCATGGCCTAATGGATATAGACGTTGGTTAGTTCCTGTGACTTGATCCAAAGAGTTGTGAGTTCAATACCAAGCTACAGCAGTTGTGAACAAGTAACTTACAGGGTTCGAGGAAGATAACTCATGTAATACCCAAAGAGGCACTACTACGCAAGGAATGAAGATCATATACCCCAGTGATTTTAATAAAGTTTTCAGTCCGAAATTTCTAGCACCTGAAAAAGGCCCGAGCGTACAATAGGGAAAACGTCGGACAAATGGCAACAAAGACGAGGACAATAGTACGAATAATGTAAATACTGTAATCATCTGACTTTTTTGGTCATAATCAACATTAGTCTTAGGAAGAGGCACGCAGTTGCAAGTTTTATAATCTATTTGCTTAATGTCAGCCATAATCCAATAAGGATATTGAACTTGCAGTTGTTCATGGCTAATATTTTGTTTTATAAATTAAACTCAATATTAAATGTTAGACGCACACGCCTGTACTATTTTTTCTTACTTTTATTTGGATAGTGTACCATCTCAATGGATGTGCGTTGTGGTGCATTGGATATCGACTCGGAACGAGAAATCGGGGAGCCGAGTTCGAATTCCAGCTGAATTCATTGCATTCACTTACGCGCAAATACCCCTGGGAAAGGTATTAATCCGTCTCTTCCTTCCAGTTATGGGTTAAATAACAGAACAGATTGGGCTCTATAGCCTTGGTCGGCAGCCGGTCTACCGCAGAAAGCAATGGCAACCTACTGCGGGATAATCTTCTGCCCAGTCAGTCATGTTTCTTTCGAGACCTGATCGCCCAAGCGTGCATCACGTATGGCACTTAAACTGACTGACTGACCATCTCAATTGGTTGACTCCTCCGTATTGGCTTCTTTGTGTTCCTGATCTCTAATATTTGTGACAAAATCAAGATCTATTGAGTATGTTTCGGTAATTCTTCCTTTTTTGAATTTGAAGTTTCAAAAAATGCTCATTGTGTGTAGTTTTTTTTAGTTCTGATCAGGAGTTTCACTTTCTTGCGCAGATTTGGCATCGTTTGATGTCTTTTACATTGTTCTTGCAGTAATATTTTGGCAAATTTCCATATGAAATATTAGTTCAGGCAAACAAGTAGTTGCATAACTACTATCGTGAGACGTAGGCGTAGTCAATAGACGTAGACCAATAGTCGTAGACCTGTAGTCGTAGACCGCTATGCGTCCTCGTCTTTGCCTGTATTTATGACTGACACCAGCCAATCACATTACTGTCAGGGGGAACCAAGGTGTATGCATATTCATTACATATTTTTTTCTTCTATAGCGTCTTTGATTATTCTAAGTTAGTGTAATGGTGCCCTTCTACGAGAAATAGACTCTTCCTCTGGTTAGATTAAATTACCTGCGTGACTTCCAGAGAGCAGATATAGAGCAATTACAAGCAGTCAACAGTAGCAGTTACGAGCAGTGACGAGCAATCAAGTACAGCAGTTAACGACAGCTACTACTCAGGCAGAGTAATAATAGCTTCGGACTTACTTATTTGTATATTACTTTTTATTAACACTTCTTTGAATATCTTGTTTCTTGTTATACTAATACTCTGTTTTGAACCTACCTTCTCGTGTCTTACTTCCGGCACAAACCGGTCACTACATTTAGCGGCGAAGTTTCGCCACAACTTGATATGTCCCGGAAAGGGTTATATATATCATTCGAGTTAGGTTAGCGGTTTAGGCAAATGTAACCGGGTAGGACAATCTAATATGTAGACGTAATGGACGGTATTCGTCGTATGTAGTATCGTGAGACGTAGAAAGCAATGGCAACCTACTACGTGATAATCTTCTGCCCAGTCAATCATGTTTCTTTCGAGACACGATCGCCAAAAGCGTATATCACGTATGACACTTGGCTGACTAACAATATAATAGTTGGAGACATGATTAAGGCTTCTACAGGGCATAAAGTGGGGAATAGGTTTTCTATTGTTCTGAAGTAATAAACTGACCTCCCCCCACTAATTATTACTTAATAATATAATACATTTTTACCCGCTCTAGCTATGAATCAAATAACAGGACATATTTGGTTCTATAGCCTTGGCTGGCAACCAGGCAACCGCAATGGCAACATACTGCAGGGATAATCTTCTGCCCAGTTAGTCATGTCTCTTTCGAGACACGATCGCCCAAGGCGTGTATCACGTATGGCACGTAACTGACTGAATTATTCATATCAGTTAGTTTCTTCAAAGACGCTGCAAAAATAACCCTTATCTATTTAGGTGTTTTTCGAGGATTTACAGAAGAAGGAATACTTATGTTTTCTGGATTACGCAAAAAAAAACATTTGATAAGGTATGGCACAAGGATATGTTTATGCATCGAAAACTTTTTGTTATTCGGAAAAGCTGTTAGAATTTTCTAGAATTTATAGGGCTTGCAAACGACTGCAAACAGATATATTTTTTAATCATTACACTCTAAAAAGGCAATAAAGTCAGTACCCAAATGGGTGACTGCTTGATAATTTGAGGCACTGTAAATTTGGATGTAACGTATAAAGGCACGGAATGAGAAATCAGAGAGATCTGTTCCAGTATTTGTCTTGAATTTGCGGAAGTGGTGAATGAAGTTGTTGTTGATAATGAATGATCCAAAAATAAGAGGTGGTAAGTCTACGTCAAACATTTTGGTGGTATTTGCCCGACCAATTATTGTTTATCAAACAAACCTTCTGAAAGAATGTGTTGATTGAAATATATACAGGGTACGATGGGTAAATTGTTATAATTTTATATTTCTAATTTCGAGAAAAGAATCTGTTAGAGTAGAAAAGGCGGTTATATTTAACTAGTTCGACTGTAAAAGAGTGAAGCTTTAATGCCAATCTGGTAGCACGTGTAAATATATGTGGTCGGGAACCAGGGAAAAACCTCGTCTGAAAAGGTGCCATGAAAATACTTGTAGAAAAGACAGATTGAGACCACATCACGCGGTTGAGAAAAAGATTGTATGTGGGCTGCTAAGTCAGGATCGATTATACTGCAGATTCTCATTTAGATTTTGTCGAGAATTTCAATTTGAATAGCAGAGGCACCTGACCAAGTACGAATGGTATATTTTCCCGACTTAGCAGCTAGAATACAGTCGCTTTCTCACAGACGCAGTGTGGCTTCCCTGTGTCTCTTCTACAAATACTATTACTGTTTTACTCCGATGAACTTAGCTCACTGGTACCCCCTACATATAATTTCCTCGAGCCATAAGATTAGCAGATAGGTCCCACCCTTGAAACCAATAAATTGTAAACGCAAATTCTACTCCATCAGCTTCTTTTCTCGCATTTCCCTCCTGTGGAATTCCCTTCCGCTTACTTGCTTTCCCGACAGCTACTATCTTCAAGAATTCAAATGTAAAATCAATATTCATCTCCTGTCTCACTAACTTGCATCCCTCTCGCTCGCTCTCGCTCTCTCTCTCTCTCTCTCTCTCTCTCTCATGCTCTTTTCTTTGTTCACTCCACTCTCATCAGTATTCTCATCCTTCTCTTACCCTCTTTCTGACACCCCCTATAACCTGTCACTCTTTCTCATAACATTCCTCCTATGTAACCCCCAGTACAACAGTGCCAGTACAATGCCTTGCTTGGAGCGACACGATTATAAAAAAAAAATGTGCAAAATGGATTTTGACGAGAAAAACTTTCGGGCCGGACACAGTTAACCAGCCGTTTAAATAATGATTTAGTTTTAATATTTAACCAATAGCAGGGGGATATGATGTTTGTTTGCTTTGCTTGTTTGTTTTTTTTAAGCGCAGCTTAGATGTGGAACAAGGTCGAAATTATACGATACCCAGTGAGGATCGACATCACTATTCAGCTGTAATATGTTCTAACGAGACAAATTTACTTACCTGTACACCACGTAGATAGGGCCAAACTGGGAGATATGATGGGGATTCATACTTTTTCAATAGGCATTTGCGTTTTAGTGACAATAACTAACTCAACTGAAAATTAAACTCTTCTTTTGCGTAACAATTCCGTACTAGTCTCCATAGCACCACCGAACATCCAAACTTACCGCATTTGGAAGGCCCAAGAGGTTAGAGGTACTGACCAGGCTCGAAATTGGTTATCTATGCTAATATTGCATTTCTATATCACAATCTTTAATATCCTTGTCTATATACACAAATATATAGGCAATGTCAGAAACGACCAATAGTTAGGATATATCTATAAACACAGAAGATTACGTCACGAGTGTAACACACACAGACAGACACGTACGCGTGCACGCACACACACACGACTACATCATATTGCAAAACCGGTTAACTTCAAATACACCGAAGTTAAGTAACGTTGAGCCTTATCAGTGTCTACATTGGGTGATCGCTTGGAAATACCAGCTGTTCCAACCTTGGGTGACGCAACGGATTCTCGGAAAGAGAAATCAGAGAGCTGCGTTCAAATTCCAGTCGAGTTTGTTGCATTCATTTACATGCAAATAACCTTCGAAAAGATATCAATCCACTTCTTCTCCTTCCATCTATGGCTTCATTAGTGGGACTCGTATCCCTAAACCATTAAAACAATTTTACAATGTAGACATATTTAAATAACCTGCAAGAAAATCATCAAAAACTAAAAGTCTGGATTGATATTTACCACGTTTCATACCTTCTTTAATTTAATTAACTCTTACTAAGCAAGGATGCTAAAAATATTTTTTTAATCGTCTCACCCCAAGCAAGGCGGTAACGCCACTGATGCGCAGGGAGCTACATAAGAGAAAAAGATTAGATGAGATGAGAGTAAAGAGAAAAACGAACCAGTTACAGGGGGTGTCAGAGAAGGGAGCAAGAGAAGGTTGGAATACAGCTGTGATGACAGTTGCAAAGATAAGGGGAAATAAAAGATATACATGGTGATGCAGAAAGAACTGGAGTCAATTGGATAAGAGATGGGTATTGACATTGCATTTAAATTCCTGGTGGTTCTACTCGTCAGGAAAGCAAGAATAGAGAAGGGAGTTCCACAAGCGGAAAGTGCGAGAAAAGACGCTGTGGAGTAGAACTGTCGGCTGCATTTGGTTGATCTAACTGTGACTTGGTGGGATCCAGTTATCAGTCTGGTTGCACGAGTAAACTCCTGTGGCAGGGGCACCAGTGACTTAAGTTCGTGAGAGCAGAAGCTATAAAAATATTTATAAAATATACGGTGAGAAAGTGGCTGGAGTCGAGCTGCTAAGTCGCGACAGATCACATTAGTGATTCTCCTTTGAAGAGATGAACAGCAGGATCGGCGCATGATGTCGAACTTTTAGAAAAGGGATTACCTAAAATTTGACACCTGTCAGCCCTAAGATTAAATTTAACCACCAAAGTCGATTAGTCAAAAACTATTTTTAAATTTAAGAAATTTTTTGCAGTAATGGTTTAATTTCATTATTATTATCTCCGCCTTAAGGCAGAGTTATTGTCTTTGGTCGCGTTTGTCTGTCTGTTTGTCTGTCAGTGAAAAAATATCTCAAGACCCTCTGGATGAGTACAGATGAAACTTTCAGGGATGATTGACCTCATGACTTGCACAAACTGATTAGATTTCCGGTTCGATCCAGTTCAAGATAATATTTCTGGGCTATTTCTACTTTTATTAATAAAATTTGTACATTTCATATGCCAAATACTGAATTACCTCCACAAAATATTTTAAATCCTGAATTACCTTCTTTGTTTTATTTTAAGTGTGTATTTAATTTTGAAAGCGGCTGATTTTATTTGGTAATTATCTCCCTTTATTGTAGTTATTCTTTCTCATTTTAATAATCTTCCCTTGTTGAAATGACGTCAATATTGCCTTGGCTAAGATTTGCGGTTTTTACTGATATTTCTAGTTATTATTAATAATAATTATCATAAAACATTTCAGAAAACAGAAAAGACCTGGTAAATTAGTTTTGAAGGCATACAACCTTCAGTTTTGGGTGATTTGATTCTTCGAAATCCAGAGGATTTAATAATTATCAAGTTTCATTCCGTTAGTTTAATTGACTCTTAATAAGCAAAGATGCTGAAACTATTTAACATATTTAATAGAGGAGTTAAAATTTAAAATTTGCCAATACTAAGATTACCATTAGCCAGCAAATTAAATTAATTAACCAAAAGAGCTAAAAAGTTGAGGAAACATTGTGCAGTAATGGGTAAATTTCGTTATTATTATAATTATTATTGAATATATAATAAAACTCTACCCGAATAGAAAGTCTCTCTGGTTCGAAATGAGCTAATTATTTATCTTTGTCAAACGCATTTAAACTTCAATTGTTAGGTGATACTTCGAAATAGAGAAGGTGGCCCTAATCCCGTTCTCAGCCCGTCTGTCAGGATCAAAGTGGAATATCTATTCACGACCTAATCGCCGACCGGAAAGCAATGACCAGCTAAGACTAGCTTTTGACCAGCTTTGACAAGCTATGACCAGCTAAGACCAGCTTTGTACCCAATTACCGCATAAGCGGGGTCTGGATAATCTTTGAACAAAGGCCCGAGCGTATGCGCTCTGGTTCTCCACGTTAAAAACTGACCATGTGTCACAACTCGCTCTAGTAGGGGAGTGGGGTAAATATCAATTGTAGTATCTGTTCTCAGTTACTCACTTCCTGCTCACCGGCCGAAGCAATGACCAGCTATGACTTGCTTTTGACTAGCTTTGACAAGCCATGACCAGCTATGACCAACTTTGTACCCAGTCACCGCGTAAGCAAGGGCTGGGTAATCTTTGACCAATGATCTGAGCGTACGTGCTCAGGTTACCCACGTTAAAATCTGACATTGTGTGAAAACTCGCTACTGTGGGAGAGTAGGAAAAATCAAAAGTGTAGTAACTGTTCTCAGATACACACTTCCTGCCCGCCGGCCGGGTTTGAAAGCAATGACCAGCTAAGACAAGCAATGGCTGGCTAAGACCAGCTTTGTACCCAGTTACCACATAAGCAGGGGCTGGGTAATCTTTGACCAATAGCTTGAACGTATGCGATCAGTCTTCCCATGTTAAAAACTGACCTTGTGTCACAACTCCCTCCAGTAGGGGAGTAAGGTAAATCAAAAGACAACTCTCGTCCTGTCGAGTGGAAGGAGTGATTGCCTGAGGGTTTGTCTACGAAATTCTGCGGTCGGTATACCGATGGTAACATCAATCAACTAATAGACAAACTTTATATTAGTATTAATTTTATATATATATGTGTGTGTGTGTGTGTGTGTGTGTGTGTGTGTGTGTGTGTGTGTGTGTGTGTGTGCGTGCGTAGTAAAATATTCTGAAAAACATCTTATTCTAAAGAGTACTCACAAAAGCAGGTGTTATTAGGTGAAATTCACGCGATATTTTAGTTATACGAATTTTCATAAACAGTGAAATTTCGACTTAGATCAGGAAACGCTTGTTATTAATTTCACTGCTTATGAAATAACAACATGTCTACACGCTAGACGTTTATATTAATAATAAATAATCCATTAAAATATATATATATATATATATATATATATGTGTGTGTGTGTGTGTGTGTGTGTGTGTGTGTGTGTGTGGACACTGATCCCAATACCGAATGCCAATAGACTGTTTCAAGCTTGGACGCAGTCTTTAGACCTGAAGGTTCCATACAACTGTCGACGCACAGTGTTGTCCTCGGTGCCCAATTTTATATTTACGTACATTATATCCCTGATATTGAGCACTTTTACCCTTAAATCTACCATAGGTCCCGATTTGGTAGCTCGACTCCAGCCCTTTTCTCACTGGCGGGATGTAGTTTCCTTATGTCAATTCTACAAATATTTCCATGGCTTCTGCTCCTACGAACTTAAGTCACTGATGCTCCTGCTACAAGAACTTACTCCTGCAACCAAACTAGCAAAAAAGTCCCACACATTTACAGTATGATCTACCAAAGGCAGCCGATAATTCTACTCCATCAGCTTCCCGCCTGTGGAACTCCCTATATGGTAGGGAGTTCCACAGGTTGTAGCATATAGGAAGTTCCACAGTTTCTACCACATAGGGAGTTCCACAGGTTCCTGAAGGTTGTAGCCGTTAGGAAAGCTGACGGCTACAACTTTCAGAAATTTAAATGCAATGTCAGTACCCATCTCTTATCCACTTGACTCTAGTTCTTTCTACTTCATCCCTTATATATTGTTATTTTCCTTTCTCTCTGCCTTCACAACTGTCTTCAAACCTGTGTTCCCATCCTTCTCTTGCTCTTTCTCTGACACCCCTGATAACTGGTTTGTATTTCTCTTCATTCTCCTCCTAACTTTTACTCTTATGTAGCCCCCCGCGAATTAGTATGGCGGTACCGCCTTGTTTAGGGTGAAACGAGTATATATATATATATATATATATATATATATATATATATATATACCTGGTGAGCCAAAAAGCCTACCAAGGTTTTACCTAAGTAGATCGTCAGGGAAACCTGACAAACTAGGGAAAAAACCAAACGATAACTCGTCTCGGGTTTTTTCTTTGGGCTACGTGCTGTCTCGGTCCAAAACCTTTTGACTGGTGTTCATGTACTTAGCTCTTTCTTTTTTATTATAACCATTTTTCCGTCCACGTAAATTCGCGGAGGGTTTTTCGACAAGTGTATAGTTATTAGTTTGTCATTATATATATCTATATCTCTCTCTCTATATATATATATATCTTTGTTATATATATACTTATAATATATGCTCCCCTCGAATCATATGACGAACATGATGTTGAATGGTTACAATCAATAATCTTAACGTGTTTCAGATATATTGCGAAAGAAACTGGACATTTAATATTGGCAACACTTACTAAAGTGTGGAGGTTCTGTATCGCTTTGCCGTTATAAGCGATATTTCCGTTCCCAAAAATTTAAGACGTGATCTTAAATAACATCGTTTAGCAACACAGCATTCCAAATGCGGGAGTGATTGGATTTGAATGACATTGACTAATTTACATGCACACACACACAGATACACACACCTGCGGGCACACATACACACACACACACACACACACACACACACACACACACACACATACATATATATATATATATACACATATATATATATATATGTGTATATACATATATGTATATATATATATATATATATATATATATATTAGGATTACGTTTAGTATAAAGGATTGTCACCTATAAGTGTTGACTAGAATGACAACATCTATCTATCTATCTATCTATCTACCTATCTATCTATCTAGCCCAGACGTAGAATCGCCGACTGACACCAATTCGGTCGGGTTTCAATCCTGGGTTAAAAGCAATCGGAGTCAAACCGTACTGATGAGCTGTGATACAGCGAAACAGATCTGTCTGTGGATGACTATTTACGCTCTCATACCCTGATTGAGCACACTGGAAGAATGGTAGACTTTGAAAAACACTAGCTTCTCTGGCATGAACGCATTGCTCATTCAGTAATGAATAAGAGCACTCTGGCTATTGGGCGTGTATAATGATAATATACGCGCTAAAAAGTCTGCATTCTTCTACCGAGCGCCCATAGCCAAGAAGTAGAATCGCCGACTGACACCAATTCGATCGGGTTTCAAACCTGGGTTAAAAGCAATTGTAGTCTAACCGTATTGATGAGCTGTGGTACAGCGAAACAGATCTGTCTGCGGATATATATATATATATATATATAGAGAGAGAGAGAGAGAGTGAGAGAGAGAGAGAGAGAGAGAGAGACATCGTCATTATTAGTGCTATAATAATAACATATGGGACTCCAACTCAAAAACATTCATTTGCAGTCCCATATGTGATTATTATAACACTAATGATAACCATATCTCACACACACACACACACACACACACACACACACACACACACACACACATACATATATATATATATATATATATATATATATATATATATATTTTATAAAAGATTTTAGATTATTACAGTGGGTAATACATATTTCATCGCGTCCTGATGTTATTAACGCGGCTCGTCAGACGCAAATGGTACAACAGTTGGTCCTCAAAATAGCCCCACCCCAAAAAAAATTATTTTCTTTTATTTAATTTGACATAGACGCTCATATATCCATATTAGTATAGAGACTTGTAACGGTTATTTATGAAATGTAAATGTATATATATATATATATATATATATACGAGATTTGTATATATATATATATATGTATATAATATACATACACCGCTAATGCTTGTGCTTATGAAGAGTATATATGTGTGAGTATGAAACGCTAAAACCTAAAAAGATAAAAAAAGAAATCAGTGGATATGTAAAATTAAACAAAATCACAGGGTAAGTATATGTGGGAATATATACATTGGTGTATGTGGATTTAATTAATATAAGTAAGTGGGTTGACCTGATGGGGTCAAAGATACGCCTAAAGTCAGGGGAATTTTTTTTCAGATGTCATACCATCTAAGACAATCAAATAACTTCAAACGGATACTACCCATATTTGAAACTGAACTCTATCTCTCTCTCCCCTTCCTTCCCGTTTCTTCATTTCTTTCTTCAATCCTTCCCCTCACAAATATTGTCATTTATTTATTTGTTTGTAATTTTATGTTTATTATTATTTTTTTTATTATGTTCCCTCTTCATTTTAAGAAAATGCTCATTCCGGCAAAAATCTTATGCTAGATGGAGGAATATTGTTAAAGTTTCTGATGAGATGAGCTGTTTAAGCTCATTGAAATGAACTATAGTTTATAACTAATACGACGTGTTGAGTTTTTCTTTATAAACTCCCAATATATACATATATATATATATATATATATATATATATATATATATATATAGGAGATTTCCCTGTTGATTTCAGAATATTAGTATCCAACAGTTCCCTTTAGAGGTGAATATTGATGCTAGCCCTACACGGAATAATCTATAGCGTTTAAGGATTTTTCAAGTAACTGAATTTTCAGAGCCAATCGCAACATTGAGGTAGAAACTAAGCACAGTGTACCACGAAATCGTCTCCTCTGATCATGGCTTCCACCCAAAGCAATTACCACAGGTCAGCAATTCTATATCTGAAGCAATACGGATTCAGGTTATTTTTCAAGAGTGATAGTGCAACGTGAACGAAACAGAATAAATCTGGAATTTGAACTAACTTGTATAAGTTTTTGTTTTGACTGTTTTAACTGTAAAAGGTTGGGACCTAGTTGCTAATTTAGTAGCTCGACACCAGGACATTTGTCAGATCAGAAGCCTTGAAAATATTTGTGGAAAAAATAGAGGAAAGCCACACCCCATCGGTAAGAAAGTGAGTGAGGTCGAGCTGCCAAACTGGTACCGAGTACACTGCAGATCCTCCATTGGATTTTACTGAGAACTCTAAGAAGAATAACAGGAGCGACTAACCAGGTATGGCAACAACATTCAATGCACGGACGAATGGTAAATTTTTATATGTGCAAAATGAATTCTGACAAGAAAAACTTCCCGGTTTGACAAAGTGACCCAATCTTCCCAGCAGTAACTGTAGTTATTGATTCAGTCTAGTAAAGTGGTTCAAAGGAGGTGCCGTGTATTGATCTCTGGGAAACTAGCGTGATCTATACTGATTAGACTTGAGAGAAAAAGAGAGTTAATGAGAATAACTTCGTTTTAGAAGCATTAAAATATACGAACTATTTCTTGCTCCGGTCTACCATAGATTAGAGGTCTTTTTTAGAACAGCGGATTACATCAGGGAAATCATTGATGAAGATTAGGAAAAGCGTAGGACCTAGGATAGAGCCTTGAGAGACACACGCGTTTATGTGATAGGACCTGAAAGCATGCCCGTCAATATGACCTTCATTACTTGATTTGACGGGAACGATTGAATTAGGTCGAAAATTTATACCAGAACTCTGTAGCTTGAGTAGAACGCCAGCATGCCAAACCCTGCCAAACGCTCTTACCGATATCCAGGGAAACAGATCAAGCTTCGCTCTTCTTATCGAGCGCCTGATATATGTATTCGTCGATGGTCGTTAGCATATCAGCAGTAGACCGGGCGAATCGGAAGCCATATTGTTTGTCAGAAAATTAGTTGTATCATTGAGATGCTGAACCATTTCAGCATTAATAATAGCATCAATTTCTTTGTCAAAAATTGGAAGGAGGCTGATTACAGCGGCCTTGGTGTTCTCTAGAGTTTTTAAAGATAGAGGAGGAGTGTCAACAAGCATGAGAGCAAGAAGCAGAGAAGCAATAGTTGTAGAGTTTAGAGAAGACAGGGGAGAGTTCAGGGGGCACATTTCTTTGGGGCGACAAATGGGATTCCGTCACCTCTGTTTGCCTTATGGGGATCAAGCTTATAAATTATGTTAGAGACAAGAATGGTATTTATGCATACGTCACCCAGTTGAGCCTCAGTTCTAGGTGAGAATTCTGGTGTGGCTACTCCAGAAGAGTCAAATGCGGAGTTGCAGAAGGATTTGCAAGCAAAGCACTCGGCTTTGTTCTTTGTGGCTGGACCTCAAATTTATTGAATAAAAGAGGGACCGAGGGTTTGCTGTTGTGTAACACATTTTTGTAGAGCCAAAGTTAGTCTTTGGAACCAAACTTGCGGGCTGCTATACGCTGCTTCATTCTATCAACAAACAACAGCTTAGCATCATTTAGAACCCTCATTACGAGCAGAGACAAAAAGGCGTCTATTATAGATGCGTCGTTCCAGTAAAGCCAAAAGAAGTGATTCCTGTAGCGGCCGAACAAGCATGAGATAATAAAGGAGATGATTGAGGTTTAAGTCAGAGATTCCTGGCCGAGATGAAAGAATCTATGCCAGCTTTCACCCAGGAGAAGTCCTCAGAGGCCGAGTCTTCAAAGAGGAGACTAAACACTAAAACGCGGAATGATTTCCATTACGTTCTTTGATAAATGGTAGAGAGAGTGAAGAGAGATATTAACAAAAACCACTGCATGATCTGAGTTGCTAAGAGGGTAGAGCTGAATGGCATGGCATGAGTCAGGAATAGAAATGAAGAGATCCAACAAGGAAGTGCCCATCATAGATACTGGGCTACCGCATGGGAAAATCGACCACTTGCGTGAACGAGTGAATAATTGCTAAGTCTAGGGTATGGATAGCAGCACGAACAGTGACGGAGTTTTTTAGCCACTTAGCATTGTAAACATTGAGGTCATCCGACACAATTATATTAGCGAACGGTGGAGAGGCAAAGGCCACATGTATATTATCAGAAATACTGTTTATCAAGGAACAGCCAGGAGCTGAAGAGAAAGAAGAGGTAGCTGGGTTTAGTATAGAGAGAAACAGAGACACATGCATGAATATTGAGGAGATTCAAAAGAAATAGCCAGAGGAAGATGTTTGCTGACATAAACACCCAGGCCATGCATGTGAACACTAGAGTTCTTTCTAAAGAGGGGAAGGTAACCAGGAATCGAGAAATTAGAGGAGGGAATTGTGGTGTTAATTTGTATATTTTTTTTTGTTTTTTTTTGTTTTGTTTTTGTTTTTGTTTTTTTGCAGAGAGCTTCAAAAGAAAGATTCCACAATACAAATGTTGGTACGTATAACATGGATGTTAAAGAAAGAAATGTTAAAGGGTTTGGGTGATTTTTTGTGTGGCTGTTTTAGTTTTGTATTTTTAGTTGGGAATATTCATTTTGCGTTATTTAGATAAGAGGCCTCGAGTCTTCGTCCACCCCACTCTCATCAGGAATCTCTTCCCTCTGCTACTCTCTTCCTGACACCCCCTGCAAATTCTCACTCCTCATAACATTCCTCCCATGTAACTCCCTGCACAACAGTGGCAGTAAAATGCCTTACTTGGGGCGACACGATTATAAAAGAATAAAAAAATAAAAAATATTTAAATTGGCAATACAATGCCGGCGTCCGAATAGAATTGAAAAAAAAATTTCTGTGAACCTCATTTGCTTACTTCACTTCCCACACCATATTTTTCTTGGGGTGGGTTACCTGTCGGAAGTTCAATGCACACAGGCCATTTGATAAATATGAGATTTGCAGAATACTACTTTCTTCATTTCTATTCGGACACCGATTTTGAGTTGGTAACTTAGTTTAATCAAAAACATTTTCTCTTATATAATCTGTAATGTGATCGATCCCCATTTGGC
The DNA here is from genome assembly GCA_037127315.1 of Ascarosepion bandense. Classification (NCBI taxonomy): domain Eukaryota; kingdom Metazoa; phylum Mollusca; class Cephalopoda; order Sepiida; family Sepiidae; genus Ascarosepion; species Ascarosepion bandense. The sequence goes on along the minus strand of JBBBDQ010000820.1, from coordinate 2,954,001 downwards.
AGCTCAGATGCAGTCACTTCCTCACCGGCGCAATGTGGCTTCCCTGTGTCTCTTCTACAAATACTTTCACGGCTTCTGCTCAGATGAACTTAGCTCACTGGTACCCCTTATATATGAATTTACTCGAGCCACAAGATTAGCAAGTCGATTCCACCCTTTTACTGTGAAACCAATAAAATGTAACCGCAATTTCTAATCCATCAGCTTCTTTTCTCGCACTTCCCACCTGTGGAATTCCCTTCCGTATACTTGCTTCCCCGGCAGCTACAATCTCCAAGAATTTAAATTTAAGATCAATAGTTCATCTCCTATCTCACTAGCTCGCATCCTTTCCCTCGCACTTCCCGCCTGTGGAATTCCCTTCCGTATACTTGCTTCCCCGGCAGCTACAATCTCCAAGAATTTAAATTTAAGATCAATAGTTCAACTCCTATCTCACTAGCTCGCATCCTTTCCCTCGCACTTCCCGCCTGTGGAATTCCCTTCCGTATACTTGCTTCCCCGGCAGCTACAATCTCCAAGAATTTAAATTTAAGATCAATAGTTCATCTCCTATCTCACTAGCTCGCATCCTTTCCCTCGCACTTCCCGCCTGTGGAATTCCCTTCCGTATACTTGCTTCCCCGGCAGCTACAATCTCCAAGAATTTAAATTTAAGATCAATAGCTCATCTCCTATCTCACTGACTCGCATCCTTTCTCTCGTGCTTCTTTCTCCGTCCACTTCACTCTCATCACACCAGTATCCTCATCCTTCTCTTACACATTTTCTAACACCCGCTATACCCTGTCCCCCTTTCTCGTCACTTTCCTCCTATGTAATCCCCTGCGTACTAGTGGCAGCAAAACCGCCTTGCTTGGGGCAAAAGGATTAAACAATATATAGAAAAATTAAATGTGTGGAGCAGAGGCTTAAAGTCTCACCGTCATAGAGCAGCATGCTGACAAAGCATTCATTATAGACTACAATTTTGGTATTTGGAGTAAGCTTTCTGCACTCCTAGACTCTCGAGGTCAGCTTGGAGGATGTATATATGCAAGCTGATATACGAAGCGTCACCTTTACACAGTCACCCTAATATCTCGTAGTTGGTTTCAATCAGAAATATTCTTTTTTCTTATATTGGAATTTGATCTGTCAAGAGAAGAGGCTCCAAGTCTCGCTGCCGTATGAGTATCACGCTGACGATGCATGGCTATTTTTTCATTCGTAGTAAACCTTCTGTTCTCCAACACTAAGATCAGCTTAGTGAACGTATATGTAAGCTGATACACAAAGGGTCAACTTTCCCCAATCGACCTTAGGCCTTGAAGTTGGTTTAAATAAAAAATATTCGTTGTCTTATATTTCTTGCTGTCTCAATGCAGTGCAGACAGTGTTTATATTTTACATTGATAACCAGTTCGATACTCTCTGATATGGCCATATACTACTTTGAACGGCAGAAGTAATTAACAGGTAAATCCGGCCGGAGATGATGTCAACAAAGGGCAACATAAAAACAAAAACAAAAGCGACAACAGAATTGAAAGGCGATCGTCGGTAAGGATGTGGTTGACAGACACACCCGGCATTAAATAAAAGTCAACTACAGACAAGGGTGGTTGACAGATATATCCGGCCGCAGATGACATCAACAAAGGGATAAGCAAAAAAAGCAAAAATGCGTGGAAGTTTAAGGACAATATAAAGTTTAGAATTTTTGACTGATGAGACAGAGAGATCCCCGTGTGCGTAAACTCTCCTATTTCTTCACACAAACGTCACTAACGAAGAATAAAATATAAGATTAGAGTTATATATATATGTGTGTGTGTGTGTGTGTGTGTGTGTGTGTGTGTGTGTGTGTGTGTGTGTGTGTGTGTGTTTCTCATAGAATTCCAGCGCTGCTATATAACAATATTCTAAATGCTATGTCTCATTACAAGTTAGGTGAGCATATATCAAAATTTCAACTTGATCTCTGAAGTCATATGATGTGGAAATGATGAAGTAATCTTTTTCATTCAGATTATTTCTTCTTTCCGATCGGTTGCCAGAAGTTTAAGAATCCGGTCTACTTTCCATGCAATTTTTAGCTGTGGGTGTATTAGAAATTATAACAGGCTTTCGCAAGTTCTTATTGCTTGTAACGGATAATAAATTAATTAAATCAACTCTGTTCACTTTTGCAAAAATTCACAACATGTGAAATCCTGGTTTTCCCAAATAGAGAAAGCATTGAACATGTGCTTGAAACGTGTAAGTGCGAAAATATCTAGATGACAATAAAAGAAATTCATCAACGTCAGCCAAGTCAGTCAGATGGAAGCAGCGAGAAAGACAACACTAAAATGTAACTTTCAATTTCAAGCGACCCGGACATTGTCTTGTTTCTCTTTCTCCTTATCCCTTTTAACAACTACTACTACGAACATTTTGTACGAACTCTACTCTTAACTTCTTATTAATGTTTCTAATTGTAAATTAACTCCTACAACTTATGTTATTCCTCCTTTTAATAAATTTCTATTTTGCCAATCTGATATATCCCGGAAAGGAATATCAGTGTAAAGATTAGTGGAAGAATGGTACTCGACACAGGAACACGATATAACGGATTTATTGTACTACTGTACAATTAACAATAAGATACAGATAAGAAATCGAAGAGTAGGAGCGGAATAAACAATCAATTAGAGAATGCCTTCACTTAAGACGTTTGCTGTATTTGCTAGCCTTCCCACGCAAGGCCGGATGTGACACATGGTCATTTTATAGTGGGTATTCCCGGCCATATAGCCGGGCCAAAAAAATGTCTGTCTATTTTTACCGAGTCGTGGTTCTACCCTTCGGCGGAACCACGACTGGGTTACTGCTCTTTGCTGACAGTGTTATAGAGCAGTCATCCTAAGACGATTGCTGTATTTACTAGCCTTCCCACGCAAGGCCGGATGTGACACATGGTCATTTTATGTCTGTCTATTTTTACCGTGTCGTGGTTCTACCGTTCGGCGGAACCACGACTGGGTTTGTGCCCTCTACCCGAAGGCAGAGAGCTGACAGTGTCAGAGAGCAGTCATCCTAAGACGATTGCTCTCTCTCGTACCGCTTGTCACCGTCCTTTATAATCTAGAGCAGTCCATTCTTTGGGGTGGGAGGATGTTTCACTATAACACATTCAAAATGTATATTTTATTATTCCATTTGTCTACACTAATCCACACATTCCAACCTGCCGACAACCAACCTTCTGATGCTGATAAACATTCTGATGATGATAATTCTGCATCTAAACTTGTAAACTGTAAGGATTTCGGTTAAGTCTGGCACAAGGCTGAATCAAAGTAGCATTAACCAGCTCCCTACGGCAACATAGTAAAGTAAATGCAGCTGGACGGATTGAATTTGAACTCTGTTCAGTGATAAGTTATACAACGATTGCGACTTGTACTTGGTGAAACTGACTATAAAAAAGTCGCTATGCTAATTACACAGCGAAGTAGTTAATTTCAGAGCTATTGACAGAAGAGCTAAATTGTGTGCATAATCTAAATGCGTGATTAATCAGAGAAAATTAGTTGCCAATGGCTAAAAGTTAATGCCATCATTACCAGCAAATTAAGAGGGATTTTGTTTGTCTATTCGATATAACGGCTAAATTCTTTCGGGTACAACCCCTGACTAAATTTGATGCGCTTAATATCTGGATAAAATGTTTGGTTTATTTTGCTCAATTTAAAAAAAGATTCCAACTACCGCCACTGTAAATTTATCTTGTATTATTTCAGTCAGTTAAGAGACATACATGAAACACGATTTGTGCGATCATGTCTCGAAAGAGACATGACTGATTGGGCAAAAGATTATCCTGCAGTAGGTTGCCATTGCTTTATACGGTAGACTAGTTGCCAGTCAAGACTATGGAACCCAATCGGTTTTATTATTTAACCCATAACTGGAGGGAAGAGAGGGATTAATACTTTTCCCAAAGGTATTTGTGAGTAAGTGAATGACATGAATTCAACTGGAATTCGAACTCGGCACTCCAATTTGTAGTTCAGAGTCGATATCCACTGCACCACGATTCGGGCAATTTCCCACCTCATCTGTTTTTACTGTATTTTCTCATTGAAGGAAATGTAATTTATTTCGGATTACTTCCATCAAATAACGACTATTTAGCTGTTACTGTACCTCTTGAATAAAACTGAAAATTAATACCGACAACTAGTAAATAATAACAATTACAAACTTACTGATATTTCTAGGTAATCTATGGTATATCCTTCATTCTCATATTAGAACTTTAGTAGAATAACGTCTTAGAAATCTATCTATCTATTCAGCTATAATTATGTATCTCAGTATTTTCATACTTATTTATCTATCTATTAATATATATCTCAGTCTGTTCATGTCTATCTTTCCATTAATATATATCTCAGTATGTTCATATCTATCTATCTATCTATCTATATATATATATATATATATGTATGTATGTATCTATAAATATGTATCTCAGTCTTTTCATATCTATTCATCTGTCTATAAATATATAATCTCAGTGTATCCATATCTATCTATCTATCTATCTATCTATCTATATATATATATATGATTTAACTATATCTAATATATATATATAACTATAATTAATATATATATATATATATATATATATATATATATTAATTATAGTTATAATACCAATATCGACAAAACTAATTCTGTCAGGATTATCAATAATTAAACTACAACCAAGAACGTCTTGAAACCCACCGGGAACTAACCCAGAGAGAAAAGAAAGGGAAGAAAAAAAAGCAACAAACGAAATACTTGAACAAAAAGTCAAACATTCGTGAGGAAGAAAAAAAAACAAGACGAAAACCTTAACAATAAAGAGGTCAGTACAAAAGCAGAGTACAAGAAATACCCAACGCAAAAGTGGAGCATATATATATATATATAAATAGATATATATATATATATATATATTATAAATTATGTTTTAGTTTAAAAATTATGTTTTAGTAAAGATAAACAGAGAATGATTCCAAACCTTTACTTCTCCCGATGATGTGTTTGAAGTCCAAACACTGAAACAGCCATATGATTGTAGAGAAGAGGACATATATAGAAGAAATTATGTACATGTTCTAAAACATAATTTATAATAAATATTCACTGTTACTCAATAACAGAGAATATATACATATATATATATATATATATATATATATATATATATATTGGTAAATATTTTCTCAAATTAGTAGACAAAAATTTTAATAGCAGTAATACTTTACGGAAAATGTTTAATAGGTACACCCTTCAAATCACCTATTCTTGTACCCCTAATATAGACAACCTCATAAATTCCCATAATAGAAGTTTTCTAATGAATTTACGTAATACTGATTCTGGGTCCGGAATTTTGAATGAATGCAGCTTTAGATCTGTGGACGCCTGCCCGGTGGAGGGCAAATGTAAATCCACCCAGGTGATTTATGAAGCCCGCATTTCTCTATCAAACAACAAAAATAACTACCGAACCTATATTGGTATGTCCGCTAGATCTTTTAAGCAGACACTTTATAACCACAGGTATTCTTTTTCGAACCCGGGTCAAAAATACCAGACAGCCCTTTCACGGATATTCTGAAAAATGAAAGAGGAAGGGCTGGATCCTGTAATTAGCTGGAAACTAATAGGTTCAGCCTGTATTCCGAGGAATTTTCGTGATAGGTGCTGTCAGTGTTTGCTAGAAAATAATGTAATATTGAAGTATCCTTACCAGCACCTGCTCCTCAATTTTAGAAGGGAAATTATTAGTAAATGCCGACATAAAGCTAGCTTTGTGAACACTTAAATTTTAAATTTTAAATTCCTAATTTTTAGATTTTAGGATATTAAAAATATAAATTTAAGGATTTTTGATAAATTAATTTAATCTACCTTCTTCCCCTAGTCTCCTTTAATTGTCTATCTTTATAAAATATGGATTCTTTTATTAAACCCATTTTTCCTCTGTTAGAATATATCTTTTAATAAATTTTCTATATATAAAGATGTTTTTTAAATTTATATAAAAATTGTTTTAAGATTAATTTTTTTAAATTTATAATTTTTTTAATTGTTATTTAGTTTGCCTATACCTAAAAATATCTTTCATTAGATTAACTTAATTACATTTTTAAAAGTCTTTTTTATATTTTTCAACTAAATATACATTTTCAAATAAGTCTCTTTTTTCTAAAACATTAACCATTTTAAACATTTAAAGTTAAATTTGTTTGACACGTGTGAAGCGTTTCTATTTGTAAATTTTTCACTTTGCTTTCTTTTCTTTTTTTCCCCTACTTTACTTTTTCTCTATACATTTTTATATCCCGCCGCTTCACTTTCTGTTCTGTTTTGTTTAACCCAATTCTCAATTTAACGACCTCCCTTTTGCTTTATTAAGCAAGACATGCCAAAGTTCCCATCTCTTCACTTACAAGTCTATATGAAAGTAAAAACCAAAAATAGACTAAATTTAAAAAAAAAAACATTTTGTGACGTATATATCTCAAATATTAACCGTTACTGATTTTTTAATTTTCTTATTTCTTTATCGTTTATTTTTCATTTCTCTTTTTAATCTTACTTTTATTCTCATTTTCATATAGACTGCCAGTTGCTGAGGAGGCGTGAGATCTCTCTTAGGGATTTCATGTTGTAATGTTCATTCAACATTTTTGAAATTTGAAAATTTCTTTTACTATATATATATATATATATATATATATATATATCTCAGGATAGTTATATCTATTTATATATCAATAAATGTGTATCTCAGGATAGTCACACTAATGATATATCTATAAATGTATATCTCTGGATAGTCATATCGCTTTATATATCTATAAATGTATATCTCGGGATAGGCATATCTATTGATATATCTATGAATGTGCATCTCAGGTAGTCATATCTATTTATATATCTATAAAAGTATATCTCAGGATAGTCATATACATTTATATATCTATAAATATATATATCAGGATAACCATATCCATTTATATACCCGTAAATGATAGGATAGTCATATCCATTTATATATGAGTAAATATATGTCTCAGGATAGTCATATCCATTTATATATTTATATATGTACATCACAGGATAGTCATATCCATTTATATATTAGTAAATGTATATTTCAGGATATTCATATCAATTTATATATCGGAAAATGTATATAACAGGGGAGTCATATACATTTAAATGTCTGTAAATGTATATCTCAGGATAGTCATATCCATTTATATATCTGTAGATGTATATCTCAGTATAGTCATATCTATTTATATATCAGTAAATGTATATCTCAGGATAGTCATGTCCATTTATATATCAGTAATTGTATATCTCTGGATAAATATATCCACTTATGTATCAGTAAATGTATATCTCAGGATAGTCATTACATTTATATGTCTATAAATATATATCTCAGGGTAGTCATATTCATTTATATATCAGTAAATGTATATCTCAGGACAGTCATATCCATTTATATATCTCTAAAGGTATATCTCAGGATAGTCATATCCATTTATATGTCTATAAATATATATTTCAGAGTAGTCATATCCATTTATATGTCTATAAATATATATCTCAGGATAGTCATATCCATTTATATGTCTATAAATATATATCTCACGGTAGTCATATCCATTTATATGTCTATATATGTATATCTCAGGAAAAAACATATCCTTTTATATATCTGTATATGTATATCATCAGGATAGTCTTATCCATGTATATATTTATATATGTGTATCTCAGGATTCACAGATCCATTAATATCTCTGTAAGTGTATATCTCAGGATAGTCATATCTCTTTATATATCTGTTAAAAATATATCTCAGGATAGTCATATCCTTTTATATATCTATATATGTATATCTCATGATTGTCATATCCATTTATATATCAGTTAACGTATATCTTAGGATAGTCATATTCATTTATATATCTATATGTGCATATCTCAGGATAGTCAGATCCAGTTATATATCTGTAAATGTATATCTCCAGATAGTCATATCCATTTATATGCCTGTAAAAGTATATCTCAGGATAGTCGTATCCATTTATATGTCTATATATGTATATCTCATGATAGTCATATCCATTTATATGTCTGTAAATATATTTCAGGCGAGTTATATGAATTTATATATTTGTAAATGTATATCTCAAGATACTCGTATACATTTTTATATCGATATATAACTATCTCAGGAGAATCACATCCATTAATATGTCTGCAAATGTATATCTCAGGATAGTCATATGCATTTATATGTCTATATATGTATATCACATGATTGTCATATCCATTTATATATCTGTAAATGTATATCTAATGATAGTCATATCCATTGATATATGTGGAGAAGTATATCTCAGGATAGTCATATCCATTTATATGTCTATAAATGTATATCTCAGGATAGCTATATGCATTTATATATCTGTAAATGTATATATCAGGCTAGTTATATCCATATCTGTAAATTTATATCTCAGTATATTCATATCCATTTATACGTCTGTAAATGTATAACTCAGGATAGTCATATCTATTTATATATCTGTAAATGTATATATCAGGATAGTCATAACCATTTATATATCAGTAAATTGTATATGTCAGGGTAGTCGTATCCATTTATATATCAATAAATGTATATCTCAGGATTGTCATATCCGTTTATATAACTGAAATGCCTATCTAAGGATAATGATATCCGTTTATATATCAGTAAATGTATATCTCAGTGTACTAATATCCATTTATATATCTGTAAATGTATATCTCAGGATAATCTTATCCATTTATATATCAGTAAATGTATTTCTCAGGATAGTTATATCCATTTATATGTCTGTAAATATATATCTCGGGATAGTCATATCCAATTACATATCTGTGAATATATATACTTTTTTTAATAGTATCACCCCGAACAAAGCGGTAACGCCACTGATGGCCAGGGGGCTACGTAATAGTGAAAAGATTGAAAAAGAGAAAAGCAAGAAACCACATCCTAAACAGGGAACAAGTGATGAGCCTCTTAACATGTTCAGAAGACGTTGGAGGAGTGTGAAACAGGCGATAGAGAGATCTATATCAGTAAAGATATTTCTCAGGGTAGTTATATCCATTTATATATATGTAAATGTATATCGCAGGAAATCACATCCATTTATATATCTATATATGTATATCTCAGGAGATTCATGTCTATTTATATATCAGTAAGTGTATATCTCAGTATAGTCATATCCATTTATATATCTGTAAATGTATATCTCAGGATAGTCATATCTATTTATATATCAGTAAATGTATATCTCAGGATAGTCATATCCATTTATATATCAATATATGTATATCTCAGAATTGTCATATCCATTTATATACCTGTCAATATGTATCGTCGGATATATCCCTTTATATATCAGTAAATGTATATCTCAGGATAGTGAGATTCATTTATAAATCTGTAAATGTATATCTCAGCATACTCAGATTCATTTATATGTCTGTAAATTTATATATCATGATAGCCAGATCCATTTATATGTCTGTAGATGTATATCTCAGGATAGTCATATCTATTTAGATATCAGTAAACGTATATGCCAGGATAGTCATATCCATTTATATACCAGTAAAAGTATTTCTCAGGCTAGTCATATCCATTTATATGTCTGTAAATGTATATCTCAGGATAGCTCTATCCATATATATGTCGATATATGTATATCTCAGGATAGTCATATCCATTTATATCTGTAAACGTATATCTCAGGATAGGCATATCCATTTATATATCTGTAAATGTATATCTCACGGTAGTCATATCCATTTATATATCGATATATGTATATCTCAGGATAGTCAGATGGATTTGTATGTCTGCAAATGTATATTTCTGGATCGTCATATCCATTGATATGTATATCTGAGGATAGTCAGATATATTTATATCTCTGTAAATGTATATCTCAGGATAGTTATATCCGTTTATATATCTGTAAATGTATTTCTCAGTATAGTCATATCCATTTATATGTCTGTAAATATATATCTCAGGATAGTCATAAGCATTTATATATCAGTCAATATATATCTCAAGTTAATCATATCCATTGATATGTCTGTAAATATATATCTCAGGATAGTTATATCCGTTTATATATCTGTAAATGTATATCTCAGGTTTGTCATATTCATTTATATATCAGTAAATGTATATCTCAGGATAGACATACCTATTTATATATCTGTAAAATATATCACAGGATAGTCATATCCATTTATATATCAGTAAAGGTATTTCTCCGGATAGTCATATCCATTTATATGTCTGTAAATGTATAGCTCAGGATAGTCATATCCATTTATATATCAGTAAATGTATATCTCAGGACCGCCATATCTATTTATATATCAGTAAATGTATATCTCAGTCTGTTCATATCAATAGATAGATAGATAGATAGATAGATAGATAGATAGATAGATAGATAGATAGATAGAGTGAGAGAGAGAGAGAGAGAGAGAGAGAAAGAGAGATAGGTAACAATCTATCTATCTGGGCACCTCGAGTTCGTGTAATGCTTGGCAATTTTGTCACGCTAAATGCATTACTGTTGAGTAGTGAGTTCGATCTTCTCTGGGTGTCCCATACTTTTGGCCTTGTTCCACATCTAATCTACGCTTAGAAAAGGGGCACTTAGACGTGGTGTAATGGTTAACAAGCTTCTCTTGCTAGAACCTGTTACAACAGAGTAGTGACTTCGATCCTCACTGGCTATCCCATACTTTCTGCCTTATGCTACATCTAAGCGCTGCTTAGAAGATCGACTATTTATTTATCAGTGACATTGTTTGGCACAATACTTTGTTCGTTATTCCCTAGCGCCAGCCTATGAGCTTCAGCCATACTCGATAAGAAGTCCACACTTCATTCACTCGAAATTAGCTTTAATCATTTGAAAAAACATATGTATACAACTGACTGCTTAGATATTTCGTAATCAGTGCTGTCACATCTGGTCGGGTGCCCCTGCTACTCTCCTCGGGCTTCTTGACAAAATACAGCGGAGAATCTGTAATATGATCGATACTGATTTGGCAGACCGGCTGCAACCACTCTCTCACCGGCGTGACGTGGCTTCCCTGTGCCTCTTCTATAAATACTTTCACGGCTTCTGCTCCGATAAACTTAGATCATTGGTGCCGCCTAGGTACGAATTTACACGAAATACTAGACTAGCAACAGGTCCCACCCTTTTACAGTAAAACTGATAAGATGTAACCGTAATTTCTACTCCAACAGCTTCTTTTCTTGCGCTTCCCGCCTATGGAATTCCCTTCCACGTGTATGCTTTCCCGACAGCTACAATATCCAGGAGTTTAAATGTAAGGTCAATAGACACTTCATATCACACTAACTTGCATCTATTCTACCAACCCTCTCACCATCTACCCAACCCTCATTCTCGGTATCCTTACCCGTCTATCACCCTCCTTCTGACATTTCTTGTCTAACCATCCTTTCTCACCACTTTCCCCTCTATGTAACCCCCTGAGCAATAGTGGCAGTGAAATGCCTTACTCGGGGTGAAATGATGATAAAAAAAAATGTTCATATCGATATAACAGTTTCGAAAAGAAGATGCAACATTACTCGTATTTTTCGGTCAATGTTTTCGCTTTTTAGCACCGTGAAATGTTCGTTAAGACAAATCCTACCACAACCAACTGCATGCTGGATTTCCTTATCGCATTTATTATCATGCATCATCGCATCACTTCTCTGATACATTAAAATTACATTTAAAATTCTGCTTAGTCAGTCATGTCTCTTTCGAGACATGATCACCCAAACGTGTTTCAGTAATGGCAATTGACTGACTTACCTACTCTTTATGAACTATGTCTTGAATGTCCCCTAATCTTAGTCTCGGATATAACGACAAACTATCAGTCAGTTAAGTGCCATGAAACACGCTTGGGCGATCATGTCTCGAAAGAGACATGACTGACTAGGCAGAAGATTATCCCGCAGTAGGTTGCCATTGCTTTCTGCGGTGGACTGGTTGCCGGCCAAGGCCATAGAACCCAATCTGTCCTGTTATTTAACCCATAACTGGAGGGAAGAACGGATTAATACCTTTCCCAAGAGTATTTGCGCGTAAGTGAATGCAATGAATTCAGCTGGAATTCGAACTCGGCTCCCCGATTTCTCCTTCCGAGCCGTTATCCACTGCACCACAACGCACATCCGTCACTATACGCTTACAGCACCTGGTATTCCCAAGTGGTCACCCATCTAAGTACTGACCACGCTCAACTTCGGTGAATCGAGCGAGAACCGGTGTATTCAACGTGATAGGCCGTAAGGCCATTAAAAAAGAAATCATTCTATTGTTATTATGAGAGGTAATTTAAATCTTGGAAAACATAGATGAGTATTTCATCTCGATTATAATATACTGACCATTTTTTTTTATCATTATTTCACCCCGAGTAAGGCATTTCACTGCCACTATTGCTCAGGGGGTTACATAGAGGGGAAAGTGGTGAGAAAGGATGGTTAGACAAGAAATGTCAGAAGGAGGGTGATAGACGGGTAAGGATACCGGGGAAATAGCTTACTTCATTAAAGCGTTAGCTCGTGACCTTGTAGTCATAGTAATTGCGAGTTCAAGCCATGAACCGGACAGTGTGTAATTGAACTCTATGGAAGCGGCCGATTAACAGCTAAGCATTTCTAGATAAGAACATGTCTAGATACCTCTAGACATGGGCAGTGGGACGAGAACAATCTGCTGCCGTAGATTAAATAAATAGCGTTCATTTCGAAATTATATGAAGGTTACCAAGATCGACATGCACCGGATGAAAGCCGGGAAGCGCAACGGCCGAAATGTTGTGATAGCAACAAAAAAGATGAGGAAAATCATCGTCGTCGTTGAGGGAAATCGTTACCAAATATCGGTGTGTTAATAGCTTCTATGTGAAATAATAGTACGTTTAATTTGAAGAGAGCTCCGTAACTAATGCATGGCAATACAAGAAGGTTCACGGGAGGAAGAGCTTTGGACTTTTTTCTATTGGTTTTTATCGAAAGATTTTTTTATGGACTGCTCTTCCTCAATTGGTTCTTTCAGCAGCTTCCGTCTCCCAATTGACCGGATCGATTTCTGTCCCCCACCAAGATGTTTTTTTAGCTGATCTTTGAATCGACGACCTAGGACTTCACGTGGTCTCTTACCAGATGCGAGCTCTGAGATGATTTCTTAAAGTAAGCGGATGTATGACAATAAGTCAAGTTGTCCTGCCCATTGTAATCGGCGGGGGGTCCTGGTTTCTAGGCTCTCCATCTTTGCCCGAAGAACAATTTCAAGATGCGTCATCCGGTCCTACCACCCGACATGATAAAAAGAAAAGATTTTGAGCCGGAAATCGTTGGCGGCGAATTGTTTGAGGGAGTCTATGTGTCGCCATACCGTAACACACACACCTGCTTGAAGGCAGATTTGGTTTGTTTGTTTGTTTGTCTATTAGTTTGTTTTCTTTTCTTGGGTGGATGGAGGGGGGGGGCTAATTTAATTTTTTTTCCCAAAAATGTGTTGCTGGTACTATTTTATTTTTTAAATATATTGCTGGTAATTTTATTCCAAAAAATCTATTGCCGGTATTTTTACTACAAAAAAAATATTTTTCTGCTTTTGCAATATATTGACCCCAGGTTTGAAGGTTAACTATTTGTTCATATCTGCGACCCAAATAGTTACTATCACCCCCTGAGTCAGGTGTTCGTCATACCTGGATGATTGACAGGCAGGTTCATGATCACAAGTTGCGTTGTGATGCCGACTTGTTTTGGTACGAAGAACGTCACCTTGACTACCTACCGGGGTCGAATCCTTGTTAGTCTGATCCCTTCCTTGAATCCTTACCGCTATGGCTAACCCTACCAAGAGATGGCGCTCCCGACGGCATTACATTCCAGTTCCTCAAAACGCGGATGTTCGATGAGAGCAATAGTTCCCGTGTTTACCCTTGAGCAAACTAAGTGAAACAGTTTCCTTTCTTTCACCATACTGTGAGTTGCAAACTCACGTGAGTGACAGAATGTAATCGATTTCTATTTTTTACTCAGAATACGGTTTTTTCCAGCGGTGTGCAGTAATATGAATCTATTTTTCGTGTATATGATGAAATTTGTTTGGTTTTCAAAAATATTGCGTCATCCGTGATTGCATCAGATTTTTATCACGCCCAGACAATATTATCTCGACTCTCGATTAGTTGTCCTACACGCATTGCCTGCGATTGATGTTACTCCAAGGAAGCGTACGAAACTCTTAACGCTGCACAAACACACTGGCAAGCCTTACAGAGAGATCGTTGGATATTTTTGTGTCAGCCTTTTACCTGTCAGTCGTGTCATCAAAGCGAAGAAATAAACTGGATTCATCAATCCAAAGCTTAATGGAAAATGCGGTCAGAGAGAAAAACAACGCCAAGAGACAACGTATACATGATCAAGAAAATGTGTGAAAGATCCTAAGATCACATTATTCGTTCTGTTACTGTTAATTTTCACAAGGCTATAAATAAAAAACAATGTTACTGTCAGATGATTTAGTTCACTTGCAAATTATAGGTCGAGCAATGAGAAAATATTTACTTTTGAAAAAAATAAACCATCATAAAACGTCTTCTTGTTTAGGACGTTAGCGATCCTGATTCTCTTCGTGTCCACAAAGGGTGTAAAAAAATGAAAATATTTAATAAGGAACCGGAATAATACAAAAAATAAATTATTGAAAGATGCCCGTTGCCTGGAAACAGACTCCTGAGGCTGCACCACCACATTGCACTAGAAATGTGGATCGGTGGTCTCCACCGAGGCAAGCGCAACCAACAGTTGTGGAGGTTGGGTAATTTTTAGTATGTGCTCGGGTTCCCCACCATAAACTCGATTTTCTGTCGCATTGCGTCTCAGTGGGCAGACAAGGTAAATATCTATCAGTCAGTTATTTGGCATTTGTGATTCACGCTTAAGTATCTTTTGATCTATGACTGACCAGGCAGAAGATTTTCCCGCAGTAGATTGCTATTTCTTTATGTAGTAGATTGGTTGCCAAGCAAGGCCATAGAACCCGATCAGTCCTGCTATTCAACTCATAGTTTGGAAAAGGAAGAAATAGATTAATACCTTTTCTTAAAGGTATTTGAGCGGAAGTGAATGCAAAGAATTCAATTGGAATTCGAACTTGGCTCTCCGATTTCTCATTCTGAGCAGACATCAACGCGCCACGCACCTATAAGGAACCGGAAACTCAATCCTAGAAAAGAACTGAGCGATACGCCTCTACTCATGTCCAAAAGACTGATAAAGAGTGTGAACCAAACGATAAGAGACGCTATCTATTGTTCAATAAAAGAGAAAATATGTTTTGTCGTTCGATGTTCATCAGTAATCAGAAATCAATAATGAACAAGAGCCTCTAATTAAGATTTTATCTAGAAACTAAAATTCTACGCAGTACGGTTGATAAGTACCTTTTTGACGGAATATTTTCAAATAGCAATAAATCAAAGTCAAAAGTTTTGACGAAAATAAATGTAGCTGGTGATATAAATGGAACAGTGAAATAAGCGAAGTAAAGCAGTAAATAAACAAATGCGTCAAACAAGTAAAAACGGATGTGGTAACATGAAAGTGAAGAAGAAGGAGACAAAAGGAAGATGGAAATCTGGTAGTCGAAACACGTAAAACGTCAATGCATCACAATGTGGCGGTGCGACAGAACCAAAATTATACAAGGGTTAAGCGGTACCATAAGTCAGCAATACAACAGATAATTGGGCGGTTGCTTTGTTTAGATTCCTAACAACCTCTACGAGTTATTTAATTCCGAAATCTAAATCAGTTGAGTAGCATACGTGATACACGCTTGGGAGAGACATGACTGACTGGGCAGAAGATTATCTCGCAGTAGGTTGCCATTGCTTCCTGCGGTAGACTGTTTGCTAGCCAAGGCTATGGAACCCAATCTGTCCTATTATTTAACCCATAACTGGAGAGAAGAGATGGATTAATACCTTTCTCAAGGGTATTTGTGCGTAAGTAAATGCAAGGAATTTTACTTCAATTTGAAATCTAAATATATTTCAGTAATTTTATAGATTCAATTCCAGAGATTTTGTAACATAGTTTTATATTTTCACAGTAAAAATATGATTTTTTAATATATAGTTTGCAATTGATAAAATTTATTGCTGATAATTTTACTACAAAAATGTATTTTTATAAACATTTACTGCTGATAGTTTTATATAAAATGCATTCTGATACTTTTATTAATATTGTATTGATTTTGTTATTTTGTTATCTAATCTAAACTTATTTATGAATGAAACTTTGTCTGTGTGTGTGTCTGTGTGTGTGTCTGTCCGTTACCTATAGGCTCCGAAATGGCTGAACCGATGATCTTAAAAATTTACACAGTTGTACTATAAGCGTCTGCGAGTGTTCTGACCTAGGTTTTGTATCGAGGTACCCCCGATAAATATCGAAAATCGATAATCGAAAGAATCTGGTTATAGAATGATAGGTACGATTTTAATCAAATTTGATACACTCATAGACAAAAACATTATAAACGATATTCAGAAGATTCAAGGTTGCAGTTCTTACAATAGTGAAGAAAATCGATAATATATATATATATGTTAGGGCGCCGCTCCTATTTGACTACAAATGGACTGTTCCCATTGCTATATATAGCAATGGTGGATTCTCTACAAGAGAGTCGTACCGAGTCACTAGACTGACGACTCTACGACACTGTCAGCTCTCTGCCTTCAGGTAGAGAGCGCTCTCTGCTTCCGAGCAGAGAGCAATAACCCAGTCGTGGTTCCGCCGAAGGGTAGAACCACGACTGGGCAAAAATAGACAGATATTTTTTTGGCCCGGCTATATGGCCGGGAATACCCACTATAAAATGACCATGTGTCACATCCAGCCTTGCGTGGGAAGGCTAGTAAATACAGTCGTAGAGAGTCACTAGACTGATGACTCTACGACACTGTCAGCCCTCTGCCTTCGGGTAGAGGGCGCACTCTGCTTCCGAGCAGAGAGCAATAACCCAGTCTTGGTTCCGCCGAAGGGTAGAACCACGACTAGAAAAATAGACAGATATTTTTTGGCCCGGCTATATGGTATTCCACCCACTATAAACTGACCATGTGTCACATCCAGCCTACGTGGGAAGGCTAGTAAATACAGTCGTAGAGAGTCACTTGAGAGTCTCTAATGAATTACTGAAGAGTCAGTGCGAGTCAGTGAAGAGTTAGTCACACTTCCGGTAGCGTACCGGAAGTAATCACGTATACACACGTCTTACGACGGATTGGACTCTTGTATCTTTCTATTGTAAATATTACTAATCACTTCTGTACATACTAACCGTCTTTCCGCGGAATACAACTTATATTCTGATTCTGTTGTCGAGTTATTCATTTATACTTGGCGACATAACAGTGGCGACGAAGATGTTGGAAGGAAAAATCGTCCCACGACATTAACAGTGGCGACGAAGATGTTGGAAGAAAAAATCGTCCCACAATATTAACACTGGCGACGAAGATACTTTAAATTACTTCGAATTTACGCGGAGGTGAAAACCAAAATTCGTCACACAACATAATAGTGGCAACAAAGTTACTTCGAATTGCTTCGAATTTACGCAGAAGTGGAAACAAAATTCGTCCCAAACATAACGGTGATGACGAAGAGATCTCAAAGAAGAAGAAACCAAAACGCGTCCCACAATACAATAGCGGACGAAGAATTTCAAATTTACACAAAGATTTCAATTGGACGTAGAAAAAAGTTTCGCAGGTCATACGCGAAAGTACTTCTGAAAAATATACGTACTACACCATTAACTGCGTTGACGAGAATTATTACACGGCAAAGAAAGCGTAAGTTATATCTTTCTATTTTTGTCTGTGGTGAAATTTTTTTTCTGTTGAGGAGGTTGAAATTTCGGTCTTTTCCCCTCGGTATAAAGAAATTGTAATAATGGAACAATTTCAAGCGTCCATGTTAGAACTGTTGAAATGTCAAATGCAACATCAATTACACATACAAGAAAGAACGGAGGAAAAATTCCAAAAACAGCAATTGGAACTACAGGAGAAGATGATGCAGTTACGTCTAGAAAGTGACAAAAAACAACAGAAATGGCAAGAAAAACTCGTAGGGTTAATTCTAGAGAAGAATAAAAACTCAGATGAGAGTACTTTCTCCCAGAACACCATCTGGTCGACTATTGAAACTTTTAATTATAATCCAGGCGAAGACAAAACTTTTGAAAGGTATTACCATAGATACCAGGACTTTTTTGAAATCGACTGTAAGTCATGGTCTTCGGAGAAAAAAATCAGATTACTCCTCAGGAAATTAGGCACGCATGAACATAACAAATTCACGGACTTCATCCTTCCGAAAAAAACAAGGGATCAAGAATTCAATGAGGCTGTAAAACTATTAAAAAAATTATTTAGCCCTAGGTTATCCTTGTTCCATAAAAGGTGGAGATGCCTAAATCTGCAAAAGATCGAGGCTGAAGATTACACCACGTTCGCCTCAGTAGTTAACAAAAACTGCGACGATTTCAGACTTGCAGAACTAACTGCAGACAATTTTAAATGTTTAATTTTCGTGCAAGGGCTGGTGTCAGGGAAAGACAGCGAGATGAGGAGAAAAATTTTGACAAAGTTGGAGAACGAACAAAACATATCTCTGCAAAATTTGGCGGATTATTGCCAGAAATGTATAAGTATTAAAGAAGATGCAAAAAAAATACAGGAATCCGCTGTGGCCAATGTAAAAAAGATAAATCGGAAGTCACATTTTCGGTCTCCGTCTCCAAGACGAAGAAATCATTCGCCCTTGGGAGGAAAAAAAATTTTTTTTTTTAAAAGACCCCCCAAAAGCTTGCTATGCCTGTGGAGAATGGCACTGGCGCAGTTACTGTCCGTTCAAATTTTAAAAATGCAGACACTGTAATAAGCTAGGTCACAAAATGTCTAAGTGTAGATTTAGACGTAAATCGCAGGTAAAATTAACCAGATCATATGAGCAAAACCACGGCGTTAGAAAATATTTAGAATGAAAATATTTAAAAAACCGGTGAGAATGCAACTAGATAGTGGATCGGATATAAGTATCATAAATATGAAAACCTGGTACAAGTTAAATAAACCAAGGTTGATGAAAACTAGTAAAGTGGCTAAAACGGTGACTGGAAAGAGGAACAAATTTGAAGGTGAGCTAATTCTCAACGTAAATTTTCACAACCAAACAAAAAGACTGAAAACGTTCGTTATGAAAGGAACGAATAATCTGTTTGGCACTGTCTGGATGAGTGAATTTAATTTGTGGGATCTTCCCATATATTCTTATTGTAAAAATATAAGAGAAGACTCGTCTGACGTGACAACAATACTAAAGGAGGAGATAAAAAAGATTTCCCGGAAGTATTCTCTGAAGGTTTGGGCAGATGTACCAAAACGTCGGCGATAATCAAATTAAAAGAAAACGTGACTCCGGTGTTCAAAAAGAAGAGAAACGCGCCTGATGCGGCTATTGATAAAATTGACGCTGAGCTTGAAAGAGTAGAAAAAATAGGCGTACTAACAAAAGTCGATTATAGCGATTGGGCCGCACCTGCTGTTTACGTAAAAAAAGAAGACGGGAGAGATTAGAATATGCGCTGATTTTTTATGCGCTGATTTTTCGACCGGACGAAACAACGCCATTGAGGATTATCACTACCATCTACCAAGCCCGGAGGAGGTATTTTCTAAGCTGAATGGCGGGAAGGTTTTTTCAAAAATAGTCCTTAGCGACGCATATCTCCAAATTCCAATGGAGAATGAAAGTTCAAAGCTATTGTGCATAAATACTCACAAGGGGCTTTACAAATACGAACGTTTGGCGTTCGGAATAAAAACAGCACGGCGGTGTTCCAGCGGACAATGGACACTATGCTGGCAGGATTAGACTTCGCGATATCTTGATGACATCCTAATAAAAAGTGAAACTGCCGAAGAACATAAGGGTCACCTACGGGAAGTTTTCAAAAGAATACGGAATTATGGCTTGAAGATAAAGGAAAGCAAATGTGATTTGTTACTGGAAGAAATTAAATATCTGGATCATATCATCAATACAGATGGGAAAAAGCCAGACCCAAATCGCTCCCATGTGATTCGAAATATGCCAGATCCAAAAAACGTAAAGACATTGCAAAGTTTTCTAGGTTTGGTGAGTTACTATAAGGAGTTTATTCCAAATTTGCACAAGTTGCGTGCGCCTTTAAATGAGCTACTAAAAAAGATAAAGTATGGTGCTGGTCTGAGGATTGCAAGAAAGCATTCAAGGAGATAAAAGATAGACTTACATCAGATTTATTTTTAGCTCACTACGATCCCAAATTAGACATCGTAATCGCTTGCGATGCTAGCACATATGGGATTGGTGCATGTATATTACACAAGTGGAAGGATGGACAAATAAAGCCGATTGCACATGCAAGCAGAACACTGCTCTCGGCTGAACAAAACTACTCACAAATCGAAAAGGAGGCACTGGCAATAGTGTTTGCAGTTACAAAGTTTCACAGATATATTCATGGAAGGAAATTCACATTGCAGACGGATCATAAACCGTTGTTGGCCATTTATGGATCCAAAAAGGGACTCCCCACATATCCTGCAAATAGACTACTGAGATGGGGTACTTTGCTTCTAAATTACAATTTTGACTTACAACACTTAGCATCAACAAAAATTGGACACGCGGATGGGTTGACGAGACTCATCCCGAAGTCAAACGAACCTTTAGAGGACACCGTTATAGCAGCATTAAAATCTGAAGTGGAAGTGAAGAATACTCTCACTGGAACTGTCAGAGATTTACCGGTGTCATTAGCAGATATAAAAAAGGAAGCGTCAAAAGACGATTACATCAAAGATGTAAAAAATAAATTACTGGAAAAAGACCAACGAATGGCAGAAACTTTTTCTACGTGGGACAACGTATTACTCTACAGCGAAAGAGTTGTAATTCCTAAAGTGTTACAGAGGAAAATACTGAAAGATTTTCATACGGGTCATCCCGGTGTGAATCGAATGAAAAGTTTAATGCGGTCGTACGTGTTCTGGCCAGGCATGGACGCGGACATTGCGGCCATGGTTGGAAAATGTGAGGGTTGTGCGCTGGCGGCGAAATCGCCACAAGTACTACAAAACCTTGGCTGAAAACGGATAGACCGTGGTCGAGACTGCACATAGACTTTGCCGGTCCAATGAGTAAAACGTATTACTTAATTGTCGTAGATAGCTACACAAAGTGGCCGGAAGTTTTTCAAATGAAACAACCCACAGCAAAAAATACTATAAACAGACTCCATGAGCTTTTCGCAAGATTTGGTGTAGTAGACACAATTGTCAGTGACAACGGGTCACAATTTACATCAAAAGAGTTTAAGGAATTCTGCGATACATTTCAAGTGGAACATATAACCACTCCACCCTATCACCCACGTAGCAATGGTCTAGCTGAAAGATTCGTGGATACCCTAAAGAGAGCATTAAGGAAGGATACGGGGACGCCCACGAAAACGGCTTTACAGTTATTCCTACAGGTATACAGAATTACGCCGAACAGAGCAGCACCATCAGCGCTGTCGCCAGCTGAATTAATGTTCGCAAGAAAAGTACGTTCGGTTTTTGATAAGCTAATTCCATCAAAGAAAGCTGATACACCTAATGTAAGCACACACAAAAGAAAATTTGTGGTGAATGAAAAAGTGTTTTTCAAGAACTTTAAAAACAACACTACGTCCTGGATGAAAGGCAAAATTAAACGACGTATAGGGAACATGCTCTATGTGGTGCAATGACCGAAATTTGAACATAGAAGGCATGTAAATCAATTAAAGAAAAGATTTTCGGAAGAGACAACTGTTGCGCCTGAAGAGATGGATGAAAATGTGGAGGATCTTTTTGATACTTTCGAGTTACAAATGCCTCAGGTACAAGAAGGTAGTACCAGGAAATTCACCCGCAAAAGAAAATTAACACACCAATTGTCGGTAAACCCGAAAAAGAAAAAATACGATTGAAGCAAAAGTCTTAGGAGTGGGGGGGGGTTAGGGCGCCGTTTCTATTTGACTACAAATGGACTGTTCCCATTGCTATATATAGCAATGGTGGATTCTCTACAAGAGAGTCGTAGAGAGTCACTTGAGAGTCTCTAATGAGTTACTGAAGAGTCAGTGCGAGTCAGTGAAGAGTTAGTCACACTTCCGGTGGCGTACCGGAAGTAATCACGTATACACACGTCTTACGACAGATTGGACTCTTGTATCTTTTCTATTGTAAATATTACTAATCACTTCTGTACATACTAACCGTCTTTCCGCGGAATACAACTTATATTCTGATTCTGTTGTTGAGTTATTCATTTATACTTGGCGACATAACAATATATAAGGCAAGATGTCTGTGTGTGTGTCTGTTTATCTGCCTGTATGTCTGTATTTTTTTCAGCCCTTTTATTTTAGTTTTTACTTTGGGTTTGGCTCTAAGTTGGTATAATTGTAGTTCTTAGTCTCAGCCATGATACCATTTACTCAGAGGATTTATTTAGCCTTTAAATTTCAGTTTACGACCAAAAACTTATTTGATATCGATACGAGGAAATCAAAATTTGACTTACATCCATTCATTTTTCTTTCAGTCTACGGTTTCACTTTAACTGGAAACAATATTGCTTTTTAGTCTTTCATGCCAACCTTCAAAGAAACTGAGCTCCAGGATCATGGATTAGTTTTAAAGCTTTCATTACACCCGAGCAACGCCGGGCTATACTGTTAGTATAAACTAATTGTTGGTTATTTTAATATAAAAATGTATTTTGGTAATTTAATTATAAAATATGTGCTGTTGATTTTTGTTTGGGGCTTTACTATTTGACGATAGCTAATTTCTTAGAAAGCGCTACTACATCGGCTTAACGAGGACCTGGGAACAACAACAGTTTAGAGATGGTTCCATATCCTTCAAAACCTCCAGCCTTCCGATCAGAGACTTTTTTACTGGTTGTAGTTTGTCGTGGATGTGCGTCGTGGTCCAGTGGATATCGGCTCGGAACGAGAAATCGAGGAGCCGAGTTCGAATTCCAGCTGAATTCATTGCATTCACTTACGCGCAAATACCCTAGGGAAAGGTATTAATCCGTTCTTCCCTCCAGTTATGGGTTAAATAACAGGACAGATTGGGTTCTATGGCCTTGGCCGGCAACCAGTCCACCGCAGAAAGCAATGGCAACCTACTGCGGGATAATCTTCTGCCTAGTCAGTCATGTCTCTTTCGAGACATGATCGCCCAAGCGTGTTTCATGGCACTTAACTGACTGATAGTTTGTCGTTATATCCGAGACTAAGATTAGGGGACATTCAAAACATAGTTCATAAAGAGTAGGTAAGTCAGTCAATTGCCATTACTGAAACACGTTTGGGTGAACATGTCTCGAAAGAGACATGACTGACTAAGCAGAATTTCCCAAAATAGGTTGCCATTACTTTCTACGGTAGACCGGTTGCCAACCAAAGCTATAGAACCCAATATTGTCTACTTTTCAACCCATAGTTGGGGGAAGAACAGATGCATTAATACCTTCCCTAAAAGTATTTGTGGGTAAGTGAGCCGATATTAATTACACCAGATTTTTAAATTGTTTTGGCCTAAAGCAAGGCGATAAAATGATGTAAGGAGGGTACTGAGTGTGAAAGAAACCTAGAAAATAATTGTTAATGAGAAAGGAATACCACTTATGGAGACAGATGGTGATAATTGACGCTGCTTTTAAACCATTGAGGATCAATGGTCAACAAGAAACCGAGAGACAATTCCACAATCGAAATGTAGGAGAGAAGAAAGAAAGAATGATAGGAAATATGTACAGGTGCTAACATAAAATTTAATTATGCACATGTCGCTCTAATCTATCACAATTCCTTGTCTATTGAAGCTCTTAATAACTTTTTTTTGTTTGTTTTTTTTGTTTTTGTTTTTTGTCAAACCTTAACCCACTATACATTTACTCACGCTAATCGTGTAATTTGTGCTTTGCTTTCTTCTGGCCCTTTTATCTTCAGTCTATCCTGTGAGTATGACACATTCATGTCCCCTTTTATCATTATATGCTCCAGAGCCTCAACTACTTCTTCTTCATATTGACAATGTTTCTATATTTCTTTTTGTTTCCACTGTCTCTATAACTTTTCAGTTGCTCACATGTTTGCTTCAAATTACTTTTTCATCTATGAAGAGATTGGTCAACATTCGTTTCCATATAAGAGGACTGATATTGCATAACAGTTCAGTACTCTTATTTTTTGAGGTTTCCAAAGATATGTTTTATATTTAAATTCTTTGCACAGCTTTTGGAAATAGTTTTTCAGTGCATCATGATTTTGAATGCTTTTTTGATCAGGCTGAGTGTATTTCAGAATTGCCTCCTTTATAAAAGGAAAGAAAGAAGGAAGAAATTCTAATATAAAAGATCCGAGTGATGACGATGTCAAATTCATAGATAAGCTCACATATATTTAATTGTTTAATAGTCTGTGGGGACATAAAGCAGGAGATATATATACATATATATATATATATATATATATATATATATGCATATGTACTATATATATATATATATATATATATACTATATATATATGTACTATATATATATATATATATACAGAGAATAAAATATCTCTTCATTGATTTTATCTAAAAAGGTAGGCGCCAGTACAGAAACAGAAACATCGTATTAATCTCTCTAGCTAGACAACTTATCTTTGAATAGATCGAAGAAATAAGAAAAAACAATCTTAATCTGCAGACAAGCTCTCTCATTCTCATATTTTATATTTATTATGGATGCAATAAAAAAGACGTAAAAATACCAATCGTAATGATATATATGTATATATATATATATATATATATATATATATAATGCAAGCAAAACGGTTGAATCTACCCAGGGTCTCTTTAAAAAGCAACTTAAAATGTAATATTTTTAAAAGGATAAAATTTTAGTAACTAAAGTACATCTGCTTTTATTTTGAAAAATAAGCAGTTATCTATAAAAGAAATTATCATACAACACCATATTATTTTTTGTTGTTTTTTTTTTTTTTTTTCATAAAACTACCAACTGCCTTAAATACTGCTTCACAAATTCTTAGCTTTCTTTCTAACTGTTTTTGGAAATTGACATGACAGACCATTCCACGCATTCTTCAAGAACTGATAAAGCTCATATTCACTCTTTGGATATTTTTATCTGACTCTCTCATCCAATACATCTTATATTAAATCAATGTGAGATAGTTCAGGAGACTGAGGTGGCCAAGCCATAATTTTCAAAATTTTGTTCCTTTTTCGACTCGAGATAATTTGAACATAATTTAGCATAATATTTTGAAATATGAGATTTTCCAATTATACGCAAACCAGATAGTATAGCATTTTTTTTACAAAATCTGGTGATATTGTCCTTTTTTTATGAGTTCTTTGACCTGAATCAAATATCTAGTCTCATCTTCCGACTCATAACAGGACCACACCACCATGCTTACTTGTTGGAACCACACATTCATCATTCAGTCTTTATCCCGACATTCTGTTCACATACACTCTCTTTTACCACCAAAAGATTCCAATCTACAATACATTTTGCCACAGTTTCAATGTCCAGTTCTTATGCTTTGTTGCCCGTGGACAATATTTGTTCAGGTTAGTGGCTGTTGCGTAATGATATGGCAAATATTTTATTGGCATACATAGGGACCCCTGGTATCAATAAAATATTGTTTTGAATGGCGCTGCCTTCCTAGGTATTGTGACTAACAGCCTGCTTCAATTTATGGCTATGGGGCATCCATATTCCGGTGACCACTTCCTTCTGGACAGTGTATCGTATCACAAATCAAAAATACATTCAGACTGGTCGATAAAATACTGCAGTGGATTTTCTATTTTAAAGAGGCTTTGACAATCATCGCATAATAAAATAGAGCGTCTTCTCGATGTGGAGTAAAGGCAGAATAAATATTTGATGTGCAGCCTACTAATATAAAAGAATTCTGAGATGTCATTATATCAGCATGGATGCAAATATCAAAATAGTGCTTCTAGTTGAATCTATGTTAGGAAAAAATACAAAACGGCGTTTAACTGGGTACTAAAAAGTGTATAATTCTTACTACTAAAATGTATACTATTAGATACCATTAGATTAACTGGTAAGTTCCTTTATAACGATGTATTAAATTCTAAGAAAAAGGCTCAGTTTGCTTATTTTTCCTGTATTTTTCCAGTTTTCGAATAACCTCAATGGAATGATACACTTATATTTAATGATACACATCTATTTAACGAGACACATATTTAATGGTACCCAGACATTTCAATCTAGAATATAATACTCCAAAAAATAACTTATCTGATAAAATTTCTTGAAAAATATGCTTTCATGGAGTCTTTGACATAAAAAGTACAAATATTGCTTCCTATAATATCCCTGGAGATGGAAAGAAAAAAGAAAATCTGGAGAAATAAGAAAAATGTTTTAGATAAAAATAAGATAGATTATATGACATATGATTAAATTTTGTAATAAACCGAACCAAATTTCGTAAATGTGAAGAAAAATAAATGAAACGAGACATACGATATTGGATCAAAAACATACAACATATATAAATTCGGCATTTAATCTCCTTTAAAAAAAGTCGTATTATCTGAGATTTCATACGATGTTTTCAGATTTTTCCTTTCAAGTGGATTTTAATTATTGAAAAAGAAAATGTTGCAAGGGGTGAGATTTGAGGAATATAGAAAGTTGTTGGACCTTGAAAATGTCTTTACTTGAATAAAAAAAATTTTCCAGGCCACGGTCACTGATGGAACCTTTGTAGTGCAATGAAACAACCACACTCTATACACTTTCCTTCCAAGCATTGCTATAAACTAAAGAAGTAAACCTTATAACTACGGTCAATCCGTGCCAAGCGGTTTCACCCTGTGTACTTCAGTTCCGTTAACATAGAAGCAATCCCGATATTTTTCATCAGACATCGTACGCTGGATAACGCTTTTTAGATGGAACAGTTTCCATATTTTCATCTTTTTTTCCGGTAGCAGAAGGGTTCGTGTGTTAAATTCATATCGAGTCTATTGTGTTCAATTACCACTTTATTTGCCACTTGCTATTGTTAATGTTTGGTAAATATTTCTTTTAATCTTATTTTTTCTTGTTTTTAAACAGTCAATATCAGACAAAAAAATGAATCATTTATTTAGTTTTCGATCTTTGATGAAAGTTTTGCAGTCGTAGGATATCAACAAAGCCTTAATGTTGTGATAAAAAAGCAACAAAGATGAAAAGAAAAATTAATCAGAAACTAATTGTTGAACAAAAGTTGATAAGCATTCACATTTATTAACTTTATTTCAATTAATGTAATCCTAGTTCAATATTAACAGTTTTATCCCATAATTTTACTGTTAAAATTTCCAAGTGTGGAGGTAAGTTCTATTCTTATAGTTTATTCACCTGAGAAAGTCCTTTTTATATATAAGCATTTCACCACAAGACAAGACCGGCACTTGATGTTGAAGAAAGGATAAGAGAAAGTTGTGAATCAAGGAAATGGAAAATATTAATTGACGTTAAATGTAAACTTTCAAGATTGTAGGTATCAGAGAAGCAAAAACAAGGTAAGAAGTTCCACAATGGGAAGTGCGAAAAAAAACTGTTAGAGTAGAAGAGTCGGTTACATTTAACTATTTCAACTGTAAAAGGGTGTGGCCTTTATGCCAATTTAATAGCACGTGGTTGTGGTCCACAAATCAGGGAAACAAGCTCGTCAGAACGGTTGTCATGAAAAGGGTGAAAGTGACTGAAGGCGAACTGCCAAGTCAGGATCAATTATATTGCGATCCTCCTATCGAATTAATCGAGAGACTCCTTATAAGAGGAGCACCCGACCAGATATGGCAACAGCATTTAATGCACCAACAAATGGTAGATTTATAAAAGTGCAAAATGAGGCCTTTATGCCAATTTAGTAGCACGCGTAAATACATGTGGTTGACAAATCAGGGAAACACGCTCGTTAGAACGGTTGTCATGAAAAGGGAGAAAGTGACCGAAGGCGAACTGCCAAGTCAGGATCGATTATATTGCAGATCCTCCTATCGAATTAATCGAGAGACTCACGATAAATAACAGGAGCACCCGACCAGATATGGCAACAACATTCAATGCACTAACAAATGGTAGATTTATAAAACTGCAAAATGGATTCTCACAAGAAAAACCTGATTAACACACAATGACCTAACCTTCTAACACTTGATGTAATGAATAGGTAATGAATAGATATACACCTTAGTTCCTCCTCACTGGAATGTGATTGGCTGGTGTCAACCATAAATATAGACTAAGGCGACGTCCAGAGATCTTCCACGAGAGATCTACCACTAGAGGTCTATTGGTCTTCCACTAGAGTTCTAGAAGTCTACGATTATTGACTACGTTTAGGTTTCAGGATACTGCATACTACGAGTACCGTTCATTATGTCCATGTACTAAACCCTACCCAGTTACATTTGCCTAACCACTTAACTACCTCGAATGATATACATGTCCTTTTCCAGGACATATCAGCAGTAGATGTTGCTATAGATTCGTAGTTGTCATTCCGCATGAGATCGATTGAGAGAGTGAGGCCAAGGAGACAACGTGTTGCTCTCTAGGAGACTAGCGTTATCCGTTCTGCAGGAAAATTTCTCTATACCAGCTACATTTATATCCTTCGTCATCTTCTATCTACTTGTGTCCTGGTCTTTTGACGCCTTCTCTCCATCATTTTTTCTAGTTATATTCACAGTTTCCTCTAGCATGATAGTAGAACTACCTTTCTTCTTAATATTTAGGTTGTGTCATCACGTTTTGTACCTAGTCTGACTTTAGTTAGAGCTTATGTATGGAAGCGCATATTACGATCTGATCAGATGTTGAGTAGCGTTATTCTTTTTTATGAGTCGTCTCTTTTTAGGACGTAGGCAATCACAAACACCCATTTAACCCTATCCTTTGTTGCTCTTAACACTTTTTTCTCTTAATATCTCTCCCAAACCCTGTTCTGGAATCCCATCACTCCATCAAGTATGTCACGTTGCTTTCTTCTTTCTCTCCTTCCCTCTATCCGCCTTGTAAGCATTTAATTCTCCAAGCCCTCATTCTTGTCCCAGTAACTTTAGCAGTCTTTTCCTTATATTAAATATGTTTATTTTCGTTTGCATTCAAATCTTTGTTATTGTTCTGTCCATGGTATTCTCTGTATTCTTCTGTGGAACCACATTGTTTTCTCAAATCTTCGGTCACGATGACGTCACAGCCATCGAGAGCTTCGGAACATGGCTTTTGTCAACAGGCGGTATGGTTTTTAGACACTTCGCAACAGTACCGGACGCTGGGACGAAATACCAAATGTAACTTGAAGAACATACCCTTCGACGAAGCGAAGATTTTATCTGGTTAAATTAGTGAGAACGCACATGTTCCAAGCACTTAGCAACCCGCTGACATAACTAGAAAGATCCCTGGAAATTTCAAAGTTTTATTTTTCATTTTTTCTTATGAATCTTAATTCTTAAGTTAATGATTGAATAGGCTCATGGCAAGATGACAATAAATAACCCCAGAAATCCACCTGTTACATCGTTAAATAATTGAGCTTAGCAACTTTAACAAAATAGTGCAAGAGCAATTGCTATTTTAAGAAGTGGATGAAAATTAAATGATTTGAAATTTACAACTTTTTAATTTCACTGTAACAGCCATTAAGCACATCTATCTTCCCTTCTTTCTTTCTTTCATTCATTTTTAAATGAAACCAAGTAACATCTTTTCAATCTTTCCCCATGTTCAAAACAGAAACGTCAAATATTTTTAAGGTATTAGCAGAGCGTAACAGCCTTGCAAACTAACGAAAGAAAGGACAAGTAAAATTATATACATAAAAAAATAAATTACTACTATTTTCATGATATATATATATATATATATATATATATATATATATATATATATATATATATAGTCATCCACAGACAGATCTGTTTCGCTGTATCACAGTTCATCACTACTGTTAGACATCCGATTGCTTTTTATCCAGGATTGAAACCCGACGGAATTGGCATCAGTCGCGATTCTACCTCTGAGCTATGGGCGCTCGGTAAAAGAAGGCAGACTTTTTAGCGTGTATATTATCATTATACACGCCCAATAGCTGAGAG
Source organism: Ascarosepion bandense (assembly GCA_037127315.1). Classification (NCBI taxonomy): domain Eukaryota; kingdom Metazoa; phylum Mollusca; class Cephalopoda; order Sepiida; family Sepiidae; genus Ascarosepion; species Ascarosepion bandense. Next base: position 2,923,467 of record JBBBDQ010000820.1, on the reverse strand, counting down.
TGTTCTAATTCATTGCGGAATGAACGATGCGTATATGCTAGAGTAGCTACTGTTTTTCAAAGTCTAACATTCTTCCAGAGTGCTCAATCAGGGTGTGAGAGCGATATGATTATATATATATATATATATATATATATATATATATATATATATATATCACCGCAAGCAAGGCAGTTTACTGCCACTGATGTGCAGGGTGTTACATAGGAGGAAAGTTATGAGAAAGAGTGACGGGTTATAGGAAGTGGGTAAGCGATAGATGAGAATACTGATGAGACTGGAGTGGACAGAGAAAGAGCCTGAGAGAGAGGACGTAAGTCAGAGAGATAGGAGATGACTATTGATTTAACATTTAAATTCTTGAAGATTGTAGGAGACGGGGAAGCACGTAAACGGAAGGGAATTCCAAAGGCGGGATGAGCGAGAAAAGAAGCTGATGGAGTAGAATTTCCGGTTAAATTTTACTGGTTTCACCGTTAAAGGGTGGGACCTAGTTGCTAATCTTGTGGCTCGAGTAAATTCATGTATAGGGGGCACGAGAGAGCTAAGTTCATTGACGCAGAAGCCATGAAAGTATTTGTAGAAGAGACACAGGGAAGCCACATTGTGCCGGGGTGAAAGTGACTGTATCTGAGGTGCCAAATCGGGATCGATCACATTACAGATTCTCTGTTAGATTCCGCCAAGGTCCCTTAGGTAAATAGCAGGGGCACCCGAAATAAATATATATATATATGAAAATAGTAGTAATTTTATATAGATTAGGTGCAGCAATGATAGTAGTAGTAATCTTATATGCATACATAAATTGATGCATGTATATAAGAGGGACAAAGAATGTTGTGTGTTTGTAAAATGTACATATACTTGGATATGCGTTGTGGTGTAAGGGATATCGGCTTTGGAATGACAAATCGGAGAGCCGAGTTCGAATTCCAGTTGAATTCGTTTCATTCACCAATGAGCAAATACAGTTGGGTAAAAATATTACTCCAAATATTCTCCCTTCAGCTATGGGTTGAATAGCAAAACACATTAGATTCTACAGCCTTGGTTTTCAACCAGTCTATGTTCTTCCGAAAGAAATGGAAAACTACTGCCGCGAAAATCTTCTGCCTAATCAGTCATGGATTGAAGGAGACTTGAACCGTGCATCACAAATTACTCTTCACTGACTGACTAATATATATCAGGAACGATAATAGAGCCAATGCTTATTGATGTTTTGATCGCGCATTCACGGATTCGGAAAAAAAAATTATTTTCTGTCCACCTCAACATTTTGAAATGAAGGAAAGGATTTTAGGCATTTCTGGATTTTATCTCAAATTCTGCCATATTGAAATGTACGTGAATTGACGCGGGAAAGTAGAATTTAGTAATCGCTAGATTTACTTCCACCCATTTTATTTTTTTATTAAAATGTTTTTTAAGGTTAAAGGGCAAACGTTCATTTTGTGACCAATTTTGCATTCATGAAACCCAGAAACTAACCGATAACCTAAATAGTATGCATATAAAATACATTTTCAAAACGAAAGAACAACATTTGACCTTTTGTAGAAACTGATATTTCTGTGGCTATCATGCTACAGATAATAAGATTGACATTCAACGTTTACTAAACAAAAATGAAAAAATAAAGAATAAAAAAAGAATTTTAAAAAATAAGTAAAAAATGTTCAAGAGCTGTATGCTGTTTTTTTTATCTTTTTATTTATTTATTCATTCATTTATTTATTTATTCGGAACCTACCAGGGAGAGTTAGCTAAGGTAAAAGAAATCAATAAAATAATTCACTGATACTACAAGCGAAGAATTTGGAAATCAAGAAAAAGAAATGCAAAGATAGTAAGTTTAAAGACAGCGGTCTCTTTTTTATTCGAACTAGGAAGGATATGGTGAGTTGAAAGCGCCTTTAACCTACACACATCTTCACACACAGATATATGTATTATTTCATACGATTGGGAAGGAATATTTGTTAATTCATTATGTATTTTCTATTGTTTTCGTACAAAGGCTGGCATGGTTGCTTCAAGAATATGCAGAAATTGTACATAGTAATCATTATAAAGTTTTTAATCATTCTTTGGTCATTCTTTAATCATTCTTTGGTCATTCTGTAATCATTCTTTGGTCATCTAGAGCAACAAAACACGAGCATTATTTGTCAGAAGACAGAATAATAAACTCACACTGATGCCATTAATGTGTTTCGGATACATAAATTGTACTTTAATAATGACATTGTGATAATCCATTATATAACACGTAGGTATCACTACGAATGTGCGTTATGGTGCAGTGGATATCAACTCGGAACGACAAATCTGGGAGCCGAGTTCGAATTCCAGTTGAATTCCTTGCATTCACTTACGCACAAATACTTTTGGGAAAGGTATTAATCCGTCTCTTCCCTCCAGTTATGGGTTAAATAATTGAGCAGATTGGGTTCTATCGCCTTGGTCGGCAACCAGTCTACTGCAGAAAGCAATAGCAACCTACTGCGGGATAATCTTTTGCCCAGTCTCGAAAGAGACATGACCGCTCAAAATGTGTATCACGTATGGTACTTAGCTGATTAAGGTATCACTAGTCATGTAGAAGGTATTTTGAATAAATTTATGTTAGATTCATAGTTAGGGAAATTTGATAAAAAAATAATTCCTTGCAATAACTGAGTTTCAGTTTACCGAGTATGCCTGTCTGTTTGGCACTCCCTGCTGCAGACGCCTGCTTAGGCACTCTTTTCAGCATCTACAGTGCTAAATGCGGTTTATACTGTAACTATGCTCACCTAACCTGACATTAATTAGAGTTTGTTTTAGTAAGAGCTAATTACTTTCTTTACTATCATGTGGGACTAATCCATTCATGAGTAGCAATGGGTTATATTCAAAAGAGGATAATAATATTGAAGTGACTTGTCTTGCTGAGTATTGAATACTAATATCGCGACTGTCTTTTTTTTCTAACTATTTCACCCCAAGCAAGGCATTCCACTGCCACTACTGCGCATGGGGTTATATGGGGGAAGGTAAAAAGTAAGAGTGGTTAGATATAGGAAATGTCAGAAGGAGAGTGATACCGAGATTGGGGTTGGATAGATATGAAGAGTGTTTGAAAGTATGGATGCAAGCTAGTGTGTTAGGAGGTGTCTATTGACCTTACATTTAAACTCCTGGAGATTGTAGCCGTCGGGGAGCAATCATGTGGAAGGGAATTCCACAGTCGGGAAGTGCGAGAAAAGAAACTGTCCAACGGTAGAAATTGCGGTTACATTTTATCGGTTTCACTGTAAAATGGTGGGATCTAGTTGCTAATCTAGTATCACGTGCAAATTCGTACCTAGGGGGCACCAGTGATCTAAGTTCATAGGAACAGAAGCCGTGAAAGTATTTATAGAAGAGACACAAGGAAGCCACGTCGCACCGGTGAGAGAGAGACTGCAGGCGGTCTGCCAAGTCGGTTTCAATCACATTACAGACTCTCCGTTGTACTTTGTCAAGAACCCCGAAGAGAATAGCAGGGGCACCCGACCAGATGTGGCAGCAGTATTCAATTCACGGGAGGATGGTAGATTTATATATGTGCAGGATAGATTCAGACTGAAAAAACTTCTGGGCCCTGCATAGAGAACCGACTTTCATAGCAGCGGATTTAGCAATGGATTCGATATAGTCATTCCACTGGAGGTCCGCTGAAAGTGTGAGACCAAGGAGGCGTTGTGTTTTACTCTCTGGGAGGCAAGTCTGGTCCATGCTAATGGGAGGTAGGTGCGATTGTCTATGATGGTTGGTCTAGTTAATTGTTGTCTCTTGCCAAACCTCACATCAAAAGAGTTTTTTTTTTTCCTCTGGTTGAGAGCGCATATCCAGGTGTGATTAAAGACCGAGAAAGGCCAGTATTCTCAAATCCTTGCTAACGATGACATATCTTTAGGCTAGCCCAACCATTGTCAGCATAGGAAAGAGGCTTTGCACAACACGTCGTATGATTTCCAGGCACTTCCCAACAGAAAAGCACACTGGGGGCGTCTTCTAAATGAACTTGAAGAACTTACCTTTTTGACGAATCGAACATAGTCAGACTTGAATCCAGTTCTCACTGTAAAAACGCTAAGGCTCAAATCACTCAGCCACGCACCAATAATAATAATAACAATAATAATAATAGTAACACACACAAAACTTGATGCGTTTAAATAAGAGACGTGTAATATAGAGTACTTGGAAAATCTATATAAACTTTAAATGGTCATAATGTTAATTTTTATTAAAATTAAAATTCATTTTTTTTTCAATATAAACTGGAATCAATGGAAATGATTTAATTTTTCTATCAATGCCTGTTTTCAGCCTGTTGACCTTTCTGTTCGAGAAACTTCTGATAAGGGGAAACAATCGAATCTCAAGTACCAACAAACATTCTGTTCTGTATTTTCATGCATTCCCGCTTAATGATCGCTTTCAATTCGTTGCCTTTTCCGGTTTCAATATCACCATAATTATACACTTTAACTGTTGCCATGTTAAGAACTAGCAGTATAGCCTCGCGTTGCTCGGGTGTAATGAAAGTTTTAAAACTAATCCATGATCCTAGAGCTCAGACTCAGCCTAAAGAATATTTGTGTGAAGTTTGGTGAGAATCGGATAAAAATTGTGGATTTGTATAAAGGACATACAGACACACACTCAAACATCTTGCCTTTCATATATATATATATATATATATATATATATATATTATCGATTTTCTACACTATTGTGAGAACTGCAACCTTGAAACTTCTGAATATCGTTTCTTATGTCTTTGTCTATGAGTGTATCAAATTTGATTAAAATCGGACCACTCCTTCTATAACCCGATTTTTTCGAGTATTGATTTTCGATATTTATCGGGTGTACCTCGACACAAAACCTAGCTAAGTACACTCGCAGACGCTTATAGTACAACTGTGTAAATTATCAAGAAAATCAGTTCAGCTGTTTCGGATTCTATAGTTAACGGACACACACACAGACACACACACAAACACACACACACACACAAAGTTTCATTTATAAATAAGTTTAGATATAACAGTGCCATCGGATAAAAAAGGTATCTTTAAATGAATAAGGATTGGCATGTGGTGTTAAGTAGTGATTTAAAGTTCAAACTCCAGTCGCATTTGTTTTATTTACTTTTATACAAATAATTAATAGATTAATTCTATGTGTAAATAGTATGGTTGATGTTAATAGTTGTGGGTAATAACTAATCTATAAAGATAACCATATGTAGCCCTGGCGTAGAACACATTGTAAAGCAATCAAGAAGATGATGAACTTCACAATGACTATAATCTTGCCCGGGGTCGACTTAGGATTGCATACATCTATTATTATTATTATTATTATTATTATTATTATTATTATTATTATTATTATTACAACATTTAGAGAAGAACGTGATTTAAGAAAAAGAAAAGAATACAGTTTTAACTATGTTAAAAAACAATGATATTTCGACATTATGTCTGTCCTCAAATTCTGTTTATACCATACACATTTTTGCTCATTTTGCACATATACAAATCAGCTATTCAACTGTGCATGGAATATTGTTGTCATATCTGGTCAGGCGCCTCTACTGTTCGTCTCAGTGTTCTCCACAGACTCCAAAGAAGAATCTGTAATATGATTGGTCCCGACCTGGCAACTCGACACCAGCCACTGTCTGATCGTCGGGATGTAGCTTCCCTCTGTCTCTTCTATAAATATTTTCATGGCTACTGCTCTGACGAACTTGGGTCACTGGTTCCCCCTCCACAAGAATTTACTCGGGCAACCAGACTGACAACAAGGTCTCACCCTTTTAAAGTTAGATCAAACAAATGCAGGAGACAATTCTATTCCATCAGCTTCTTTTCTCGTGCTTCACGCCTATAGAACTACTTTTCAGAAACGTGCTTTCCTGACGGTTGTAACCTCCAGGAATTTAAATGCAAAGTCAATTCCCATCACTTAACTCTAGCCCTTTCTACATCGCTCTGTGTATATTGTTCTTTTTCTTTTCTTTGTTTTCACTCCTGTGTTCATATCTTTCTCTTGTCATTTCTCTTTCGCCCCGTGTAGCTGGTTTGTCTTTGTCTTCACTCTCCTCCTGTCTAATACAGGCATAAAATAATATTTTAAAAATACAAGCCTTTCTACAGACGTTACTTGAATACGGTTAATCAATGCAACAGAGCGAATAAAACGCAATCAGCGGGGATGAAATGAAACTTAAACGTGTGTAACATAATAGGGAACCTGTACATTTTCAGATTTGACTTTGTATATTAATAACAGTAACTAATAAAATCTTATAGAACATTTCTGTTATTTTGCCTATTGGTCGGGTGGGAAAACGGTAGCAACTTTGCATATGCAATTATCAACATACATTTTAAAGTTTGAAAATTTGGTGACTCTTTGACACACACACACACACACACACACACATATATATATATATATAGCATAATGATGATACACGTATACTGTCTTAATATGTATAGGAAAAACTACTAAAAAGTTGAAAAGTTTAAAAATGTATCTTTTGATAGTATTTATTTATTTCTGTTATTATATAATAATATAATATAATTATATATAATAATAGAAATAATACATTTTTAAACTTACAACTTATATATATATATATATATATATATATATATATATACTTTAAGAAATTACATCGTTCGGTGGAAATTATTGTACAAGCTCCGTTGATGGTATATTGCTGTGTTGGACGTAATACTTACCGCCATTAACTCACGACAAACAGAAAACATTATCAAGGAAAAGAACAGATATTAAAGAAAAAAAGATGATAACGATTTTTCTTTTCTTTCAAATCTTTTCACTACAAATAAGACAAACGAATCCCTGAGATGCAATGTGTCACTTAATGCTAAATAATACGGAAAAAAAGAAAACATTATTAAGCAAAGAGGACAATAAAAGAAATGTAAATAATAATTACATTTAAACTCCTTCCACACGATTGCTTCCCCGACGGCTACAATCTCCAGGAGTTTAAATGTAAGGTCAATAGATACCTTCTAACACACTAACCTGCTCCCATTTTATCAAACACTCTTCCCATCTGCCCAACCCTCATCCTCGGTATCCTTACTCATCTGTCACCTTCCTCCTGACATTCCCTATGTCTAACTAGTTCTTCTCTTTACCTTCCCCTATGTAGTCCCATGCGCAATAGTGGCAGTGGAATGCCTTGCTTGGGGTGAGATGATTAAAAAAAAAAGGCAGAAAATAACGATTAATAACGCATTTAAAGTTTTTAAGATAAAAGTTGAATGGAAGCAAAACAAAAGGAATAGAGTTTCGCAAGTGAGAATTACATCTAGCTCTTTCAACCGTAAAATGGTGAGACCTTGGCACCAATCTAGTCAGTCAATCAGTTAGGGGCCATAATTTGATTTTTATCAGAGAAAAAAAAATTGGTTTCTGGTAGAGAGACCATGGAAATTTGGTTTTAGTGAATGAACTTATGAAAAATTGGTTTCTATAAGTAAGACATATTTGCTTTTCGGTAGTAAACCCATGGAAATTTGATTCCTGGGAGTGAGACATTTGAAATTTGAGATGCTAGGCCAGGAGCGATTGCATTGTAGATCTTTGCGTGGATAATGTCAAAAACCTCGAGATGAATAATAAGAGCACATGGCCAGACATGGCAACATTATTCAATGCACGGACGAATAGTAGATTTATAAGGTGCGAGATAGATTCTGACTAAGAAAGATTTCCGGATCTACACAGAAACCCAACTGTCCTAGCAGTAGTGACATCTATAGATCCGATATATTCTATCCATTTCAGGTCAGTTATAGGTCAATTATCAAATCACACACGGTTCATACGCTTACTAGAAAAGACACCGATTACTTAGTTTAGCTTAGTTTGCCATTACTTTCTGCGGTAGACTGGTTACCAGCCAAGGATAAAGAATCCAATCTATCCTGTTATTTAACCCATAACTGAAGGGAAGAGACGGATGAATACCTTTCCCAAGAGTATTTGCGTGTAAGTGAATGCAAGAAATCTGGTACTACGCTTAAATTCTTAAATAGGAAAGTTCATCAAAACAATTATCATGAAATTATTTATAGAAAAGCACAAGAAAAGGGCTGTGAAAATGTCTGAAATGCAAAATTCCAATTTAGGACCAATAAAATTGCAGATTCTTTGTACTTTATCAAGAATCTCTAACTACATCGGAGAAACAGCAGACCAAACATGATAGCAATACTCAATGCATGAATGTATTTGTGATGGAATTGACTTGAGATGTTGTTGCACAATAAACAGGATTTTCCCATTTATGATTGTTTTCTGAAGTACAATGATAGAAAATTCAAACTGGGTTTTGAATTTTATCGTTTGTATTCGTTCAAATTTGTCTAGGCTTTTAGCTTCCCTGCAAAGAAAGTTTAGGCTAGTTTGGAATAAACTCTTAAAAACCCTTTACAAAACTTATTAATAGATGCTGAGTATTACTATGATTATTATGTCATTTTTCATCATATTTCGATTTCTGCTATGGTCGCACTACCAACCAAGTCTGCGGGAAGACCTAAGGCAGGTCGTGGCGTGTTATTATGGCTCCATTTCATGTTTTTTCTATCTTCCCTATCATCCCCAGCGTTACATATACAAAGTTTTCCTTAGTGTGTGGGCTGTACTTAATAAGACAATTTTTTGTATATCTCTTAAGCTGGGGTTTCCAGGGATTCTTTCTTTTCTTCTTCTTCTTATTATTATTATTGCTGTTGTTGTTGTTGTTGTTGTTGTTGTTGTTGTTGTTGTTTCTATTAGTATCCTGTTAATAAACATGGCAAAACAGAGAAAATAAAAGGATTTTAAAAATGAAATTGAAATATATGGTATCTTAAAATTGTTGTTATGCCTGTTACTAATGAGGCCTAGGTATGATCATAAAATACAGAGACAAAAGATTAGGATGAGATTGTCATCCCCTATTTAAAAGGGAATTAAAAATTATACTGTGTGGAACTGCTCATCTACACAGGAGAATATTATCAATGTAAAAATATATAAGCACTCCACAAGTTCTATATCTTGCCTCCAGGTAAGTCTCATCTAAGGAGACTGTAGGTTAGAGTGCTTAACGTAATCACGAATTCAATGGAACATAAAGAAATTAGAATTGTCTGCAGTATTCTGATATCAGAAGAAGAATATTTTTTCTAGAGTATATTAATTCGCCACAATATTTATATTCGTCTGAGAAACAATGTGGTGAATTATATTTTTCGAAACTAAGACTGACAAATTCAAATCTCACAGTAAAAAAGAGGCAAGATTTTCGAGAACTGTTCAGTGCTGAAGATTACTGAAAGGTAAACAGAAACAACAAAAGAAATTTAATTACCTAACAAGAAATTACTATGATGTCAAACAGATGAGAAATAGTAAAATTCTCTCGGGACAGAGAAAGCGGATTCAAGTTATCAAATAAGATGAAGGAAAATGTCAGCAAAGAATAGATAAAGAGAAATCGGAGAAAATGTACTGAACAACATAACAGTGGTCAAAAACAGTAAACGAGTGAGTGGAAGCCAATATGAAATATTCAGGTGGTTTCCTTAACTGAACAGGAAAAATCAAGAGAACCGTTGGTCTCTGAACAGAAATGCAGAAAGCATTGTCTTCGAGGAAAGATTTCGGTGAAATTTATATGAAAACTAAAGAGAGAGGAAGAAAAGCTCGTCAGAATTGAGTTTACGCCATATCACGTTGCAACACGATCGCCGAAATTAAGCATCGTCAAACCTGATCAGCATTTAGATTGGTAACCACTTGAGCATACCAGGTGCTGTAAGCTATTGTAATGGATAACGACTCGGATACGGAAATCAGAGAAACGAGTTCAAATTCCAGTCGTGGAAATGCCCTTGGAAAAGTTATGAATCCACCTCTTCTTCCAGTTAATTTGTAGGACTTGTATTAGTAAGTCACTATCGCCTCAAAAAACTAATGCAATCAAAAACTATATTCTAACCTACGAAAAGATGATAAGCCATAAATATTCAATCAATCAATTTTTTTTTCTCAGGGTACTTAAAGTTTTAAGGTATAGTAATAACCGATGATGTGGGGAAGCTGAAAAATGACAGAGAATGATAAAAGTAAAGAAATTTGAGTAAAAATAATCAAACATCAACATTTCAAAATCCACCCCTGGTCATGTCAAGCGTTTTCATAAGTATTCCACTCTCTCTCTCTCTCTATCTATCTATCTATCTATCTATCTATCTATCACTGTCTCGTTATATATATATAATGGATTCTCCCGTCGCGTTCAACGTATGAGGGTCCAACCTTTCTCCAGCAAGACAACCACACAGAGATTTGTTTATAGTGGTGAAGGCATTGTGTAGTACCATCCACACTTTTTGGAACTGCTGATAACAAACAATTGGTACAGATGACTGCCACAGATCGCACGAACAGCAGACCTCAATTGCAGATGACTGCCACAGATCGCACGAACAGCAGACCTCAATTATTTAACCCATAATTGGAGGGAACGAACGGATTAATACCTTTCCCAAGGGTACCAGTGCGCAAGTGAATGCAGCGTGCTCGACTGAAATTGGAACTCGGCTCACCGATTTCCCCCTCCAAGCCGACATCCACCGCACCCCAACGCACATCCGTGAATGCTAACAGCACCTAGTGTTCCCAAGTGGTCACCCACCTAAGTACTGACCAGGCTCAACGTTGCTTAACTTCGGTGATCGACCGGGAACCGGTGTATCCAACGTGACATGACCGTTATATATATATATATATATATATATATATATTGTATATATATATATATATATATATATATATATATATATATATTATATATATATATATATATATATATATATATATATATATATATGACATTATCTGTTACGAATTTTATAAATTTTTTTACGAAAATGTGTGTCATTCTGCCTAATGACATATTTTCGTAACAAAACATTTATCGTAAGTAATCAGGCGGAGGGAAAATAAATATATAATACTGTTTGATTATAAAACAGAATATCTACTTAAATACGAGTATCGATCAAAAATAATGTTCAAACAAATAATTTCATATATATATATATATATATATATATATATATATAATTTACTTTTTATTTTATCCTTCTCTTCAGTTAAAGTAAATGCTTATTCCGGCAAAATCTTTTGTACCAAATGGAAGGAATATTGTAAAGTCTAATAAAATGAGCTAAATGGCTCATAGAAATGAACTATAGTTTATAACCACTTGAAATGACGTGTTGACCTTTCTTTTATAAATATAATATTGCTCTGGATAACATCCATTGAGCTCTCTATACAGATATAACACTTAATATTTTATATTAGGTTAATCTTGTTGGATTATCCTCACCGTTTACCGACTGAACATATATACCTATATATATATATATATATATATATATATATATATATATATATATATATATTCAAATACAACTTCGAAAATCATATGTGTCGTATGATCATTTTCGCGAGGAATCCTTGTTTCGTCAATGACAAAAAAAGCTCATTGTTATGACAAATTAAAAATAAACGTTTTTGTCGCTGACGAATCGAGGATTCTAAAAAAGCAGCACGTAATAAAGTTTTAACATGTATTCATGAATGAAGTCAGTGAGATTTGTGCATACGAAATAAGTTAAAATAAATTGAAAATGTGGTCATTAAAAACACGAAAATAAAAATGGAAAGTTTTGGGGATAGAAATAAAGGACGCGGATATAAAGACGAAATGCTTATAATTACAAAATATAACTCATCATTATATATCAATAAGCTGATGTACGTTGTGGTATAATCTATATTGGCTCGGAATTAGAAATCGGTAGAAATGCCATTCACTATGAACCATGCAAACGATGGGTTTAACAGTGATAATCACAAATACAAGGAGTCGAAAAAATTTTTCAGGTGCATTCTCTTCCAAAGATCTAGCCAGATGTCTATTCATCAGAATTATTTTAGAGTCAGAATTGTTCGATATTGGACCGAAAACTTTTCAACGCAATTCATATCTGCACAAATAAAATTATGTTTTAAATAATAAAAGAATAAATTTTTAAAAATGAAGAATAAATTTATCTCGTGTTTTCAAATGATTCCCCCAATGAAGTCTCTTGTTATGAACAAGAACAAACCTTATCAACGTGGTTATCTTTGTTCCAACAGACAATAGACTCAACAATTCAGAACACATAAAGAGACAGAAAGAATAACCAGACCTTGAGAAAAAAAAATTGCAAAGGGAAGTTTTACTCATTTTACAGGCGGAAACGCAACAATTCCGAAAAGACTTTGAAAAGGAATAAAAAAATATAAACGAAATATTTCTCTAGGAGTTGTAAGCGAAGGATTTCTTTACAAAAGTTAAACAAATCGTTAAAATACAGACAAATTTTGTTAGACACAAAAATGAAATGCTATGTAATATTCATCCGATAGTGAATACTAGAACATTTAGTAAGAGATTTTTCTTATACAGAAGAATGTTAGGAATATCATCGACATAACGTATGAAAGAACGAGACAGCTTTATGAAAAATAGACACAAAACGAAATCCGTATTTACAATCCGAAAGAGACAGTTGAAATTGCTAGTGTTCTCGACAGGCTCCAAAGGAGAATTTGTAATGTGATAGGTTACTACTTGGCAGCTCGACTGCAGCCACTTTCTCACCGGCGAGATGTGGCTTCCCTATGACTATTCTACAAATATTTTCATGGCTTTTGCTCTGACGAACTTAAGTCACTGGTGCTCTCGCCACAATAATCTACTCGTGCAACCAGACTGGCAACAAGGCCTTACACATTTACAGTTAGATCAACTAAATGCAGCCGACAATTCTATTCCATCAGCTTTTTTCTCGCACCACCCGCCTAATGAACTCCCTTCCATGTACTTGCTTTCCTGATGGCTACAACCTCTAGGAATTTAAATGCAATCCCAATACCCATCTCTTATCCACTTGACTCCAGTCCTTTCTGCATCACTCTCTATATCTTCTTTTCCTTTCTCACTAACTTCGCAACTGTCTTCACACCTGCGTTCCCATCCTTCTCTTTGCCCTTTCTCTGACACCCCTTGAAACTGGTCCGTCCTCTCTTCACTCTCCTCCTGACTAAACTTTTACTCTTATGTAGCTCCCTGCTCATCATTGGGGTGAAACGACTAAAAAAACTTAGCGAATATGACACTCACATGATATACTGAAGGCAAGATAGATACAAAGGGTCATTGTTTAACGTACCTAACAATCATGTGTAATGGGATGACACAATAGGGACAAAAAAGTGGGCAAAAAGTATTTAGAGCGACAAAAGATTGAAGGATGAGATCGTTGTGATTTTTTTTTATAATCATTTCACCCCGAGCAAGACGGAAACGCCACCGATGTGCAGGGGGGTTACATAAATGTAAAAAGATTAATTAGAAAAGAGTGAGGAGTACAAACTAGTTAGAAAGGAACAATAGAAAGCTGAGAAAGCAGGTGAGATGACAGATACATAGGTGGAGAGAAAGGGAAGGTTATACAGGGGAGGGAAGAGAGCTAGAGGCCAGTGGTTAGTAGATGAGTATTGACTTTGCATTTAAATTTCTGGAGGTTGTAGCCGTCAGGAAAGCAAAAATACGGGAGCGAGTTCCACAGGCGGGAAGTGCGAGAGAGGAAGCTGCAGGAGTAGAATTGTCGTCTGCATTTGGCTAACCTGACTGTGAATGGGTGGGACCCAGTTGCCAGTCTGGTTGCACGAGTAAACAACTGTTGAGGAGGCATCAGTGACTTAAGCTCGATTACCTATTCTTGAAGAAACATGTCGCATAGAAGACCCATTCAAGAAACAGAATTCCTAAAAAAAACCTAGAATCGTAAAATAAATATACAAGACTGAAAAGTAGACCTGTCTTCATTTGCTTACCAGTAAAATCAACTAATTATAATTCATGGGGAGGTGCTTAATGAGTAGCAAAATGAAGTTCCCTATTGGCAGCAAAAGCAAGCCGTAAATGACTACAGGTCAATTTTATAAGGGTTTAGCTTCTACTGTATCTTTGTTGTTTTTATATATTTCGCCGGAAAGCAAGAAGTCACATGAGACTAAAGTCGAGAAGTAAAAGTGAAGAAACTATTAGCATATAACTTACAGTTACATCTGGCTATTTTAATTTTAAAAGGATGGAGTCTTGCCGGCAATCTAGTGCTACGCATAACTTCATAAAGTCTTGGGACCACAGAAAAAAGGCCACCAAAACAATTAGCAGAGAAATATTTGTAGAAGAGTCAGAGGAAGGCTAGGTTATGGCATTGGAAAATGAACTGAAACTTAAATGCCAGTTCAGGATGCAATATTTCCAATAAATTTACAAATATAAACGGTATATATTCGGACTATTGTCCTCGTCTTTGTTGTTACCGTCACAATGCTTTGGCCGTTATCCTCCTCTTGCTTTGCTCATGTGTATATAAATCTAAGTAACCTACAGAAGATTTTGAAGTGAAGCTTTTATTTATTCTACGGAGGTGGTTTGCTTTCGGCGAACCACCCATGTCAATGAGTTTTGTGTAATTCTTATTCTTACTAGAGCTCAGGTATAGCGCTTCCGTTTAATTTTTAGGGACATTGTGGATGTTCGTTGTGGTGCAGTGGTTATCGGCTCGGAATGAGAAATCGGAGACCCGAGTTCGAATTCCAGTTAAATTCCTTGCATTCACTTACGCGCAAATACCTTTGAGAAAGGTATTGATCCGTACCTACCCTCCAGTTATGGGTAAAATAACAGGACAGATAGGGTTCTATAGCCTTGTCTGGCAACCAGTCTGTCGTGGACCCGGTTACGAATTCCAACAAGAAATAATACAACAACAACAACTAAAATGGACAAAAAACTATATATATATAAATTAACGCAGCAAAATACAAATACGCAGAACTTTGTTAGTAGAACGAATAAATATGGGTTAGGTAGTAATACTAGACCTGGGACTCGCAATGGTTGTACGGCGTCAGTCTTGGCGATCTCTGCCTATTGCTCTCTGCCTTATGCTGATCCCCTTATCTACCCTTCTCTCGTGTGAAGGGATGTATATGTAGTTGTAGGAAGAGTTCAATCCGTTGAATGGGTGATGCCACCTGTTGTGGATTCTTGTTTAGAAAACCACACAATATAATAATACCAAAAACAAATATGAGAGGAAAAATGTAAGTATATTGAATAAAAGATATACAACCTGTACAAAGTCAGTAGATTCATGAATATTTGTGAGCAGGAGTCAGATATATACAAGAGGTAAGTCCGGTTAATAGTCTATATTCTAGCTGACCAACAAGCAGCGGTTCAACTGCTCTGACAAACACCAACTCTAACAACAACAACAACAACCCGTTCTATGTTGGAAGGCTTATACCATGGAAGAGTCCATAGAGTGTGTGAAAAGGGGTGACTCTCCAACACCCCCTCCCTGGCTTCTTTTTAGGAAGTGTTAATATTTTTTTTCGTTTTGGATCTATAATCAAAGACTGTGAACTTCCGCTTCCTGTTGGTTCTTCTGATTTCCGTGTTAGCTTTTGGTTTCTGGATGTCAAAAACTACGAAGATGTCCTCCATATAATATTCACATTCTAAAGGTGAGGAGCTTGGTTCTTCACTTCTTTTTTGGATTTGATTCACGTGTCTTCTATGCATGAATGTTTTCCCTTTGATAGTAAACATTTCGCTTCCAATTCAGCTTTTAATTATTCCTAGCTCCCAATACGCCATATTGTTATTAAAAATTTTGAAATATACTTTTTCGCCGGGCTTGAACGATCTTTTCACTATTGTAGGTGCGTTTCGATTATTGCTTTTACCTGGTAAGTATTTCTCGAAAAGCGATCGGATTTCTCGCACGAACATCACCTCGGCCGGTAACAGTCCTGGTGGTGTGTTCTGGTTTGGCGTAATACAGTAGACTTGTAAAAATTGCCGTAATACTTTTTCTGATGGTGTGTCTATCGCTATGTTAAGCGTATCTATAAATATTTCGGCAAGCCCATTTGATCGTGGGGGATAGAGAGATGTTTTTATATGTCTTATTTCACAAAAATCTTTAAAATCACCTGACGTGAATTGTGTGCCATTATCTGTAACTAAAACGTCAACGAAGCCGAACCTCGCAAATAGTTCATGCAAACAGCTTATAGTATTGTCGGTTGTTGGGTGTTTATATCTAAAAACTTCCGGCCATTTATTAAAGTTGTCTACTACTATAAAATAGTAATAGTCATTCATAAGTCCTGCGTAGTCTGCGTGTATTCTTGACCACGGTTTGTCTGCCTTTGGCCAATGTTTTTATATAATCTGTGACGATTTTGCTACCGCCGCACTGCCCTTACACTTTTCCACCATCTGTGCAATATCCTCATCTATTTTTGGTCAGGACACAGAGCTTCTCATTAGTGCTTTCATGCGATTTTTCCCGGGATGTCCAACATGAAAATCTTTCAAGATTCTTCTTTGAAGTGACTTTGGTATCACGACCCTTTCATTATACAGTAGTACATTGTCACAAATTGAGAAACTATCTGCCAATTTTGCGTCTCTGTCTTCAATTCTTTTTCTTCTGCGTTTCTTCTTATCTCTAGCAATGTAACCGGTAGTTCTTTAACCGTGTTACTTAGTACTTTGCTGATTTCATACGCAGCTCAGTGCTGCTATCACTGAGTCTTCCAAGGGTTCACTTTCCTTAGGAATCAGCCTCAATAGTCCATCTGCGTGTCCTATTTTTTTCGATGGTAAATAATCTAGTTTAAAATTGTATTTTATTAGTATTGTGCCCGACCTCAGGAGTCTATTCGCGGTATATACAGGTAGTCATTTTTGGATCCAAATATGGTAAGAAGCGGCTTATGGTCCGTTTGTAGTGTAAATTCTCTACCCTATATATAGATATGAAATCGAGTTACGGCGAAAATAATTCCCAAAGTTTCATTTTCTATTCGTGAATAGTTTTTTCTCGGCCGGAAGTAATGCTCTCGATGCGTGGCCTACCGATTTTATAGTACCACCCTGCATTTTATGTAAAATGCATGCTCCTACCCCGTAGGAGCTTGCATCACTTGCTACGATAATCTCCAGCCTAGGGTCGGAATGTGTCAAGGTTAAATCTAATTTCAATTTATTTATAATTTCGTTAAACCCTTTTTTGCTCTCCTCCGACCAGTTTCACTGGACATCTTTCTTCAGTAATTCGTTGAGAGTTGCCCTCAATTAATTCACACTATCGGTAAACTCTCCATAGTAATTAGAAAGACCGAGGAAGCTTTGCAATTCTGGGACATTTTTAGGCTCAGGCATGTTTCTGATTGCTGAAGCTCTTTCTGGGTCAGCTTTCCTGCCATTCTCATTTATGATGTAGCCTAGATATTTTATTTCATTCAAGAAGAAGTCACATTTCTTCTCTTTCACTTTTAACACAAACTCTTGTAGTCTTTTAAAAATTTCCTTGATGTGTGTTGCATGGTCTTTTAAATTATCGCTTTTAAATAAAATATCGTCCAGATAAGCTGTGGCGAAATGTTGCCCCGTCAACATAGTATCCACTGTCTGCTGAAAAATCGTAGGCGCTACTTTTATCCCGAATGGTAGCCTGTTGTATTTGTATAGACCTTTGTGCGTATTTATGTTCAGTAATTTGGAACTTTCTTCCGTAATTGGAATCTGCAAATATGCTTCACTTAGGTAAATCTTTGAGAAAATTTTTCCACCATTAAGTTTAGTGATTTTTTTCTTCTGGGCTAGGCAACGGATAGTTATGGTCTTTAATTGCATTATTCAGTCCCGTAGAAAAATCTGCACACATGCGGATTTCTCCCGGTTTTTTCTTAACATAAACAACCGGTGCTGCCCATTCACTGAAGTCAGTTTTCGAAATAATCCCATTTTGCTCTAGCCTCTCCAATTCTTTGTCTATTTTGTCAATTGTGGCGAAAGGTACGTTTCTCTTTTTCCTAAATACAGGTTGAGCATTCTGTTTAAGCTCAATTTTCGCTTCAAATTTGTTGCAACGTCCTAACCCACTTGAAAATACTTCTGGGAATTCTTTGTGCAATTCCTCCTTTAGTTTTGTGACTTCCGAAAATTCACAGTCTATTCTTCTACAAAACTAACTAATAGGCAAATCCCATGCATTGAATTTCTGCATCCAGTCCGTTTCTACTAGGTTGTCTGAATTTCTCATCACATAAATTTTTAATTTTTTTATTTCTCCTTGGAATTTTACGTTCACTATAATTTCGCCATCGAAATTTATCTTTTTCTCCATTACAGATTTAGCAATCTTTTTACAATTCATTGTCGGCCTATTTAACTTCCGCCATGTTTGTAAGTTTATAGTGGTCAAATCAGATCCCGATCCAGTTGCAATTTAATGTTTTTATTCAGAATTTCCATTTCAAAGTATTTTCTGATATTTTCCTTATTTTCAGTCTCCACTCAAGTAGACTTTATCCTTCTAAGTTGATTTTTATTTCTGCATACCGTAGCTTTGTGGCCCATCTTACCACATGCTCGGCAATTTTTGTATTTAAAAAGACAATCCTTAAACCAATGCCATCCACCACATCTGTAACATGTAGAAGGAGGAGGCTTGTTTTTACTGGATTCTTGTCAACCGCAGTGCTGTATTTTTTCTCTTTGACATTATAACTTTGTTTTGTCTGTGGGGAGGGTACAAAACGTAAATTTCTTTTTACCTTTCGAATGTATGCTACTCCTAACTCTTCAATGTCCTTGCTATCTTTCTTTATGCTGAGGCATTTCTGGCAATCTTCTGACAATTTTTTTAATGTTAGACCTGGCTTGTTTTGCAGTTTGGTTAGCATGCGTTTTCTTATTTCGCTGTGTTTAGCAGCAACTAGTCCTTGGACAAATATGAGACAAGCGAAATTGTCTGCGGTAAGTTCCGACAATTTAAAATCGTCACAATGTTTATTGACGATAGCTGCAAAAGTAGAATAGTCCTCGTTTTCGTATTTTCTGAGATTAAGGCATTTCCACCTTTAAACGAGATTGTGGGGCTAAATAGCTCTGTGAGGCCTGTCACTGCCTCATCGAACGTTAGATCATTCGATTTTAGAGAGAATATAGTCTACGAACTTGGTGTGTTCGTCTGTGCCTAATTTTCTGAGTAGAAAGTATTAATTTTTTCTTCTCACTCCAGTGCTGACAGTAGATATTAAAAATATCCTCGTATCACCTGTAACACTCTCCGAAATTTTTTATCTTCCTCAACTGAGTATTTAAAAATTTCAATCGCGTTCCACACCACATCTTGTGAAAATGTCTCCTCTTTCTCCGTGTTCTTATCCAGGGCTGTGCTTGTTAATTTTAATAACAGTTCTTGCAGTTGTGTTTGTCTTTCCTCGTTTGCCTTTTGCATTTCCATTTTTCTTTCTTCAATTTGCTTTTGCATCTCTATTTGTGTCTTTTGTATTTCTGGTTGTCTTTCTTCGTTTGCCTTTTGCATTTCCATTTGTCTTATTTCGTTAGACTTTTGCATTTCCATTTGTCTTATTTCGTCAGTCTTTTGCATTTCCGTCTGTTTTATTTCTAATTGATATTGTCTTTCTTCAGTTCTCTTTATGATTTCGAGTATTCCCTTTCAAAAATCTTCCATTTTTTTCTTTTCGGTATTCGTATCGACAACTTGTTTGTGGTCAACTTGTTTGAGTCAGTTTGTAGCAGACTTTGTTAAAGTGATTCAGGGGGTAGAAAAAATTCGTCACAATTCTGTTGTACGACTTTTGCGCGAATCTGTTTCGCCAATTTGGTGTTGTTGACTCCTATTACGTGATTTTCGAGGTCCTCGACGCTAGATCTTAAGCTTAAGTTCGTTCTTTTTGTCGCCAATTTGCTCTTTATGACTGATGTTATGTCTTTTTTCTCCCGTGTACACTTGTTAGAATCCTCGTCGCCAAATTGTTGTTTGGCGAGAATGTATTTTTTTCTCCGCGTGAACTTGTACGAATCCTTCGTCGCCAAATTGTTTTTTGGCGACTGACTTGAAACACGTATTTTTCTCCGCGTGAACTTCTTCGAATCTTCGTCGCCAAATTGTTGTGGCGAGAATGTATTTTTCCTCCGCATAAACTTCTTCGAATCTTCGTCACCAAATTGTTGTAGATTCTTGTTTAGAAATCCACACAATATAATATTAACGAAAACAGATATGAGAGGAAAAATGTAAGTATATTGAATAAAAGATATACAACCTGTACACGGTTAGTAGATTCAGGAATACTTGTTAGTAGGAGTCAAATATGTACAACAAGTAAGTCCGGTTAATAGTCTATATTTTAGCTGACCAACAAACGGCGGTTCAACTGCTCTGACAAACACCAGCTCTATAAACAACAGCAACCTGTTCTATGTAGGAAGGATTATTTGTATACCATGGAAGAGTCCATAGAGTGTGTGAAAAGGGTGACTCCCCAACACCACCATGACACAGTCTACTGCAGAAAGTAATGGCAACTTACTGCGGAATAATCTTCTGTCTAGTCATTCATGTTACTTTCGAAACATGATCACCCAAGCGTGTATCACGTATGGCACATAAGTGACTGTCATAGTGATTGAGGATTCAATCCTTGCGTTGTGAAGTGTGTGTTTGGACACTGTGAAAATGGGTGGACAACAACTAAAATGTATTAAAAATAAAAACAGGACGAGCTATCCCTAGATATTGGGAGTGGAAGGAAAACAAATCCCCTAATAATGTACAGTAGCCGTTAAACCACATTCTGGCTTACGGCCGGATCACCCTGAAACAATGCTTTCTTTACGATCACCACAGTTAAGCAACGACGATCCTGGTTAGTAACTTGATGATAAACAAAATAAAAAGAATTAGCGACTTATATAAATGGCTAAGCTGCTTAGTCACTTCATTATAATGGAGAAAATTTCAGTGCTGATGACTTCCGGAAACAACAAAACAGAAACAACAAAAGTAATCGGAGGGCCAAGTTCGAATTCCAGTCGAATTCGTTGCATTCACTTACGCATAAATACTCTTGAGAAAGGTATTAATCCGTCTCTTCTCCCCCACCTGCTATGGGTTAATTAGCAGGGAAGATTGGCTTCTATAGCCTTGGTTTGCAACCAGTCTACAGCAGAAACTAATGGCAACCTACTGCGGAAATATTTTCAGCCGAGTCTCTTACGAGACATGATCGCCCAAGCGTGTATCACGTATGGCACTTAACTGACTGACTGTTCTTCATAGATAAAACAATCTATTTTACAGTGTGTGATAGTTAAATTATCACCATTTTTTATTTTTCATTTTGTGCATGTCCACTGTTTGTTTTTGATTTTGTCGACTGCACAGAATAGTAGGGTCTGTTCGGTAGTGTTTGTGTGAAAAAGAGCACGATAACGCAATTCACTTCGCTAGAAAAAGGAAAAAAAGCATGCTGCCTTCTTAGCATTCGCGCTGATAGATCGAATATGAACATTCCAGTGTGTTTAGGCGACAATATGAGGACAGGGCAGCTGGTTCAAAAAGTTGGTTGAAGGTGTTTTGAGTGATGGGGATGTTCTGCCTCTGTTCATCTTCTACATAGCCTCAGACTCAACAAGCACACCTACATAAAGGATGAAGTGCCACGCTGGGTGAAGAAGGTAGCTTCTGGAAGACTGTATGTCTGGCAATAGAACCCAGTCATGGCTGTCTGAGAATCTCTACAACCACATCACCTCTTGCATTTGGTTACTTAACTCCGCAGATTGCAACCCCTTATAGCTGGGGCGCACCTCTTCAGAGGGGTAACTTCCCCAGTTATGTCCATAAACTAGATCTAGGTGCCTTGTTAAACGATAGACTGCATCCGGCAGCAATGATTCTAATCAGAAAGTTTTCAGGAGCATGGAACCACATCTTAATTGCTGTTGTTTCCAGTTTCACACTGATCCTGGGTGGTAGAAACTGCTAGTGTCCCGGCTAAGGGTAAATAGTAAACCCCAAAACTGAAGTCAAAACACTATGAAAATAAAAAAAAAGTATATTTTTATAGTGAAATACTATTTTGGAGAAGAAAAGATTACCAGCAATTCATTTTTGAAGGAAAAAATATTAACAGTAATATATTTGTGAAGAGAAATATTATGAACAATGCATTTTTGAGAATAAAAAGAAATATCAACAGCAATATATATGTGAAGAAAAATATACATAGCAGTAATAAATCTGACTTTTGAAAAAAACCCTCTTTGAAGAAATATGTTAATGAAACCTGATCTACAAACTGATTTCTTACAAAGAATCATCGTCTTGCGGCCTTGACCGAGATAGAACTCACTACACCCCTCCAGTATTCACTGTGTATTTGGAACCCTGGTACAGTTTGTAATGAAATTCATAATCATGTTAAATAGCTGAATACTTGATGCAAGTGTGTTTTTTATCGTGACACCAGCATTAATGGGTTGCCTCCAGGTCTTATCCAGTTATTTAACCCATAACTGGAGGGAAGTGGCGGATTAATACCTTTCCCAAGGGTACCAGTGCTTAAATAAATGCAGGGTACTCAACTGGAATTCGAACTCGGCTCAGCGATTTTTCTTTCCAAGCTGATATCCACTGCACTACAACGCACATCCGTCACTGAACGCTTCCAGCGCCTGGTATTCCTAAGCGATCACCCTTCTAAGTACTGACCAGGCTCAACGTTGCTTAACATCGGTGATCGAACTAGAACTGGTGTATTCAACGTGATATGCCGTAAGAATTACAAAGAATACATATTCCAGACATATGAATCTAATGTAAAAATCTTTTCAGCATTAAATAAATCTTTGGGGTTGATTTGCCGTAAAACAAAACGAACCAAACATAAACTAAAGGCAAGGATTATGACGGCATTCGCCAACAAGGAGACTGTTCTGAAGAGATGCAGGAGATTTCGAAGATGTATGGAATCCAATGACAATTTTATTGAATAAATTTAATATTTCTAGATATGTTTGTGTCATTTTGGTAAATATATCTGTTCAAATGAGATGTCGGTATTATTTTCAGTTTTGTCTAATTTAGACGACAATTCATCCATCGCACATGTAGATTTTTGCAAGTGACGTTTCATAGCTTTTTAAAACCTGTCGATGTTTCTACTTGTAATATATGAAATAACTACGAACAGTAAAATTTCACAGTCGACACCTTCTACTAAAAGTACTAATTTGAATAAATGAAAAAATAAAAGTTGAAGTTAAATAAAAATTAAAGTTAAACACATAAGAGACGATAGTAAATCGGTGATGCGAATCTGCTAGCCGGCTTTTATAGCAGCATATATTTATAGAGAACACCGAAAAACTTGTGGTGATGATGGCGCGAGGGGCGAGAACAATGAAGAAAATCATTGCATAGAATAAAAAAATGAAATAAAAAATGTATTAGAACGAAAATAATTTTATTGGTTTTCGCATCGAAAGACCGAGTCACACTTGAAAAAGCACTTGTGTAGAGTTTTCTTTTTATAGATATAACATAAATTCTTGTCCAGAAAAATGAATGTGCATGTTCACACAGGCGGACAGAGTGAATATGTATCTGACGTCTTTGAGAACGTTCATTAACATACGAACACACGAACAGCAAATTGTTGTTATCTTCTAAATCCATGAGAATAGCAGTTTAACTGAACACAGACAAAATTTAGAGTTCCCAGTACAAACAAATATGAACCATAAATATTTCTATAGAATGCACTATTAGAAAAGTAAAAAGATAAAAAAAGAGAACCTTTGCCTGCTTCTTTCTCTGCAAGTATATTTTTGTACATGTACATACATATATAAGTACACAGATTCTTATTAGCATATATATATATATATATATATATATATATATATATATATATATATATGCTGTTTGGCAATTCGCTGTCAGATGACAAGCACTAAAATGGTCGCAGCGTCTGAGCTCCAAACAAGTAAAGATAATTGCAGACTTTTTCACATGCAATTATTATAGTCTGACGTTAAGATGCTGACGATAAGATTTTCATTAATCACATCACAAACAAATTGCAATGACCTCTATCACATTTATCTTTCTCTTTGTGTGGGAGGTATATTAAATATTAGAATAGATATATTATATATTTAAACGCTTCAACGCAGTAATTGATTGATAGATATGTCTCATCATATTACATTTGAAATACCTAGAGAAGTCCTTTGAAGTTCGACGTAGTTCTAATGAACCAAGCGCTTTCACAGATATATATTGTTACGGATATAGATAGCCACACACACACCCACACACATATATATTGAAATTGGTCTCCGTGTGGTAACAAGGAGATAATCACGTGGATGCCTGGAGTCAGTTTTGGGATAGCAGGTCAAGGTTGGTTGACACAGATACCCTTAGCAACAAATGTATAGACAGGAAATAGACAGCAGCTAGACATGGAGGTCGCGAAACAGCAGGAGCCAGAATTCGCGCCAAATATCAAATCACGTGGAAAGCAAGATTTTGAAGTCAGTTTCAGATTGAATCTTGAACGAACAAGTCATATTTGCTGGGCACTGATAAATGATGAATGAAGGGAAAACGCATTTAAGATAATAGCGTAATTTGACTAATTCATCTTAAGCACATGCAGATAAGAAAAAAAGAACTTATAAAATTCCTATTGTTAAAACAAAAAAACGAGGCCGACTTGTTTCTCAAAAAAAAGGAAGAAAGATAAAGAAGAATCTGTAATATTATTTGTGCGCTGATTCCTCTTTGTTCAGAGAAGAGAAAAAAGTGAAGCCAAGCTGTTCATCAAGAAGTGAAAAAGAAAAAGAAGAAAGATAGCAAAGATGATAAAAGAAGAAACTGTAATATTATTCGTGCGCTGATTCCTGTTTGTTTAGAGAAGAGAAAGAAAGCGAAGTCAAGCTGTTTATCGAGAAAAGAAAAAGAAAAGAAAGATATATAGCGACGCAGAACAGTCAACATATAAAGGGAAGATATTTTAAAGATAAGAAGAAGCAGAATTGTCCGAATACAGAAAATACGACGCTGGTTTGAATAAAAGAATAAAAAAGAATGCAGATCTTTCAGAAATTTACATGCTGAAAATACGACAGTTAACTGAAAGAAAATAGAGACGGTCGTAACTACATATATTTCAAGTGGACTGCGTTTGAGTCCGAAGCTGTATAAAGAAAGTGGTGGAAGAGAAAAAAAGAAAAGAAAAGACAGTAAGATAAGAGAGAATGAACTGATACAAAGATAAGTTATTATATTCTTAGACCTATGATAGAACACGCATACACTTCCACGAATAGTATGTTACCACATACACCATAACACGTGTTATGAATTATATAGTTCTCCCCATTTTAATTTTGTGTTAATCTCTTGCATTCATATTCGCCTGCATTCATTCATACTTGTTAATGTGTTGTAAATTGTTATTCGGATTACGTTGGGTATCTGAATATAAGTTTTGAGATTCAGGTCATTGGACATTCTTTCATACTTAATTTTTTTATTTTTAATATTTCATTACTTATTAAAATTTCTATATTTAACTAATCTCGTCTTGTGCTTCATTCTTGATTGTTATTCAGCGCATGTGTCAATATTGAAGCAGACTTGAGAAAGATTGCCATTCGATTATATGAATCGACCAGCAATCTTAGTTTATTATTTTTTATTTATCATTGTCCATTTGTCATGATCTTGGACAGGTAGGCCGTATCTGTCCACAGATGTGGAAGTGTAAATATTCCCGAATCGACGTGTAATTATCTTGATGGTTATTGTCGAGGCAGGCATATGACAATATATATATATATATATATATATATATATATATATAAGGAGATAAATAAGTATATACAAACACAAAATAAATAAAATCTAAATACGCAATATCCATTTATATATATATATATATATATATATATATATATATTTAAGTAATTCATCGAGCTTTTTATTCGAACTCAAAAAAATGCAGAAAACACTGAACGGCCATTTTGTCCTATATTTGGGACTCTTCAGCAGTACACATCCACTACCAGAAATCGAAACCCAGACAGTTTGGTCATTAAGCTGATGTCATACTAACTGTACCACGAACCCTGGGGACGAAGAAGTAATGAATTAAACTCGATGATGCGCCGCTCGTTCTCAAATTCCGTGGTGGAACTCATCTAAGCTTCTTTACCCGGAGGACGGTGTCTCCCAAAGCCACGACTTCTCCAACACAAGCCGCTCAATCCAGAGCATGTTAAGCTGGTTGAAGCACAGAGATATGATTGATTTCTGCATTCTGTTGAAGTCGAAAAAGAAGCTCGATGAATTACTTAATTATTCAAATCCTCCTACTACTTCAATATATATATATATATATATATATAATCAAAATACAGAGATAAATTAAAAATATGCAATCAATACAAATGAAAAAATAACAAGATACGAACACATGAAAATAAGCACATATAAGCATACACACGTAAAAAATAAGAATATTAATATTAAGAATATGGAACATAGGTACACACACACACACACACACACACACACACACACACATATATATATATATATATATATATATATATATATATAAAATATTATGTATTATCTTGAGACAGAACAAACAAAAGGGCTATGCCATAAAAATTCATTTTTACTTAACCTTAGACGGTTAATATTCAATTAGTTATTTATAAATGTAATACAGTAATAATACCTAAATTATAATTTAAAGTGAGCCCTTAAGTTTGTATGAATCTATAAATACATGCATAGGGATGGATACCTGATTCTATATCAAATCTTTGCACCCTGGGCTTAGAAGGAAACCACTTTAAACTCGATAATATATCTTCATTCGAAATTAAAAAGAAATCTGAGCTACTATTCTAAAAACGTAATTTATGCTCTGAAATGCGATGAATAGTATACGTGGAATATACATGTGAGCGACACAAGGCCGGAATAAAAGAGTATCCCAGCACAGAAGTAACGTTAAACTATCAAATTACAAGAAATTGTACGTTTCCCAGTATTATACCGATGTAGTGGAGGTAAATTCAGAATAATGCCTACCTACCAAAATGCAGACAATTACAAGATAATGATCCACGAAGAAATATTTATAAAAAATACAAACCTTCCTTTAACAAAACAACATGAAAAAATAACACACACGCATACTGATCAGGTCACAAACTCACACACATTAAATTCAAATGCTCAAGACACACAAACAATTATTATACTCATCAAATAAATCGAGGAAAACATTTTAAAGGATAAAAAGACCAAAGCAAATTTTGTAAGCCATTGCGAAAAAATAGTAATTCTGGATTCCGATTGAACAGAAAGCAAAAAACGGAAATTTACGACCCGTGTCATATTTCTTATCACAAAAAAGTAGAATTACACACACGCAAAATTGTATCGAAATCACTGAAAATTTTGAGGAAAAAAGACGAAGGCAAATTTTGAGAGTCAGTGTGAAAATAATGTTATGGCTAAGGAAAAGTGAGCGATTCTCAAAACTGAGAAAACTTTAACAAGCCATTGTGAAAATACCCAGCAAAGGAACACGCACGCATATCAAATTTCCGGCCTGTTCACCGATCAGTTATCTACTTACATACAGTTTTTTGTCGTCAGAAAGACAAACGGATCTCAATATGTAAAGTCAGTCATTTATTAGCCTGAAGAAAGTCAACTTTGAAGTTTAAACACGTGTGGCGACACAAATATAATTATGGACACTTAATGTAATATACAAAAGATAAATAATATTAATAATATTAACAATAAATCTAGGCTTTAAAAAAACGATCACGACTTCTCACACTTTTTACACACACACACACACACACACATACACACACATATCTATCTATCTATCTATATATATATATATATATATATATATATATATATATATATATATATATTGTTAAATATATCAGACAATGAATGTCAATTATTTTTAATCATGAGCCGTTCTAAGCATAGTATTTTGGCTTTAATTTCAGGTGAATATATACATATATATATATTCATAAATTATGACATGTATATGTTACAATATCACTACAAAAGTAGCCATTTTGTATCGATACTTTTTGTGTCTTGTCAAGTGATGTGATTATTTAAAAAAATCACATCACTTGACAAGACACAAAGAGTGTCGAAACAAAATAGCTACTTTTGTAGTGATATTGTTACATATCCATGTTATAATTTATGAATAAATAGTATTAGCTCTTCTTTTGTATTGACCACTTTTTTAAAAATAGTGTTTCTTTGGACAAGGACTATTATTCCAAAAATACTTATATATATATATATGTATATATATATATATATATATATATATATATATATGTATGTCCCGATGAAAAGAACCTGCATGTTTTGAATCCAGAGTTCTCTGGCATTTTCTTTTTTAAAATCATTCTCTGAACAACGTAGAGCGTAGTATAATTAAATTTACTTTAAATTTAAATTTATTTTACATTGCGCCACGAAAATGTCTATGTTTCGAGATTTTAAATTTTATCGCGTCATCAGTAACTCTGGTGAAAATGACTTACATCTGAAAATAGAAAACAATGCGTTTGCTTATTAAAGAGTTAATAAGGAGTGGGGAAGAGAGAAAATTTAGATCTTGTGGGTGTGTCTAATTTAACTAATCAGAATGAAGATCGACATTGAAAAATTAAAAAAATAGTTTAGATGTCGGAGAATGTGGGGTATATATATATACCCCACATGTTTAGGGGAACTGTCATATTTACGGCTTGGCTGCATACTTCCAGCAAGAAATATACATTTTAGTTAACTCTTAGAGTTATATGTATTCATGCTTTTTCTTTTCTTTAAATAAACCTTTATTTTAGACTTGTCTTAAGGTAACTTTAGGTATTGTTAAAATAATTTTATATTTTTTATTATATTTTTATGTTTTGGGGGTTCAGAGTACATTTCTTTATCAATTCATCATGTATTCTTAACACATAACAATCCTAAAATTAAAAATGCATTAAATTAATAGTATTTATATTGTAAGAGAAAATATATTTATATGAAGAATTATTGACTATATTCTAAGGTAAACATGTTGCAATGTCTACATGAAACAGTAATTTCATTTCTTTGGTTTTTAGATCCATATTTTTACGAAACTTAATAATGTATAGCTTTTCATATAAAAACAAGGAGAATGGATCATATTAAAAACTTACATATTCTCGTTTTTTTCCATTTCAATTTGGATGTTTTATTTGTTTCCTTTAAATAACAAACATATTTTGATAGGGATGTTCGATTATGGTACTTATTGTGATTCAAGGAATAAATATGCTGGTAAAAGCTTAACTTAGAGTTTTTATTGTTACCAATATATCTTAATTACCAGGATTTTCAGTAAGAGAAATATTACATTGATAAACAACAAATTTAGTAAAGCATTTATTTTCTAATAAACACTTTATAGAGTTTCTACAATTACATATTTCATTGTCTAAATTATTGGGTCCTATTTTGGAATTTGTCATATTTTCATTTAGGTTGGATTTTTTTTTATTTTATTATTGTTTTATATAATTTTTGCTAGATTATCAGTATAGCTAAAACTTAATTTTAGTGCATTTTTATTGAAAATCTTGCTTAATAGATTATTGTTCGGAAAATGTTTCTCAATCAAAGCAAAGAAATTTTTGGCTTAACTTACAACTAACCATTTGGTTGCATATATATATATATATATATATAATGTAGAGAGGTTTTTCACTTTTTCAGTGTTATCCTCAGTCATGTCGACTTCGAAGTTAATTCTATTAACGCCCTATATCGATATCCACCAGTTCATGTCAAAAAAGCATGCTCGTCAAAATACCTCTCCATCAGTCAACCTTTTTATACTCATTTCACTCCAAGCAAGAAAGGACCACGACTAGTGCGCAGGGGATTGTAGTGAGAGAAATAGAAAGTACAGAGGATGTCGAAGAAAAGATAAAAGATGGATGGGATTCAAAGAGATAGAAGGATACAACTGACGTTGCATTTAAACTTGTGTGGATTTTAACTATCAGGGAAGCAAGCAAACAGAAGGAAGTTTTACAATTGCGAGAAAATAAACTGTTAGAGTAGAAGAGGTGGTTACATTTTATTATTTCGACGGTAAAAGTGTAGGACCTTCATGCCAATCTAGTAGCACGCATAAAAACATAAAATAGAGAAAAAAGCTCGTCAGTATGAAAATAGTTGTAGAAAAGAAAGAGGGACGCTACACACGTCGATGAGAATGTGACTGAAGGCGGGTTGCCAAGTCAGGATCGGTTATGTTGTTGATCCTCCTTCGCATTTAGTCGAGTATCTCAAGATTAATAGCAAGATATCCCAATAGTATTCAATGCACGGGCGAATGGTAGAGTAAGTTCTCAATAGTCTGAGTGATAAATGTAATCTATGCTTAGTAGGAAAAATTTGGATATTATAATATCATGATCAAAAGTTACTTCTTAATCAACATAACGAGTTGGCTAGCAATTGTCATCATATGAATAGATTTAAACTCCCTTAAAATCGTAGTAACTTATTCCCTTCCTTCCCATTTAACGGTTACATTAAATTTTAACCTAAATTTATTGATACCGGTTGGAATTTGGTTTTATACATGTGATAATCCTTGAGTTTATTCCTATTAGCTACACTTGTTCCAACGGGCAACCTGCCTTCCCTTCTACTCATATCTTAGCTAATGTGACAGTTCATCCTCTCTCCCCTCCTCGGCCTCTTACTTTTTTAAACTAAACTTCTTTTCTTCTTCCTCTTCAAAACTAACATATATTTCAGGGCACACTATAATTTCTTCACTGTTTGTTCGGCTGCGGTTGGTAACACGGGTTCTTAGAACCTGTAGAACCTGTAGCTAATCCTCAAAAGTAAAATATTGATTCTACATATGAAATAAATATCTACTCTCTAAAATAAATTTACACCGATCTCTCTGATGCATCTTATGTAATATTGAAACTAGTATAACTAGGATCCACTGTGATTATTTATTAACCAAATCTTCTCCCGGATTTATTCCTGATATATATATATATATATATATATATATATATATATATATATATTGTCTAGCATTTGATGCCATACAGGGGGACAGATATCACATAAAACCTAGTACCCTTTTCTTTGTTTCAAACGAAATTTTTTTGTTTCTCAATATTCTGCTTAGCTTCTGAAATGCGTCCTTGACCATGCCAATGCGTTTTCGGATCTCAATGTTGCAGTTTCTGTCCACTATCATTTCTCATCCTCTGTCCGAACCCTTCCCAGGTATTTAAATTTCTACACCTGTTTGATTTTAGTATCCCCCACCTGTAATTGGCATTTTGGTCACCTCTTTATACTCCAAATAAAAACAATACATACCTTCTTTATATTTTTCGCTTGTCCATTTGCATTTTTTTAAACTCTGGGGATGAAAAACCTGGAGGTTAGAGTTAATTGTGACATCGTTCTGAGGATATACAAGTGTTTGTGGAAGAATTTGATCCAGAAGCTAATTTTTCGGCTTCAGGCTCGTTCTCAACTGATGGGCGTGATTCATGTTGTATCAAAGGACAAGCAAAACGGATTACAACTTCAATTCTTTCATTTTCATCGTAATGATCCCACGAATGATCCACTGGAACATATTATTGATTAAGATAAAATAATACTTACATACTTTAGACTTGCACAACTCTAGTTGGCTAGGTATTTTATAAATCTCTCTTTTTTATCTCGTTTTTATTCTTTCTCTCCCTCTCTCTCTCTCTCTCTCTCTCTCTCTCTCTCTCTCTCTCTCTTTCTCTCTCTTTCATTCGGTAATGAATTAGAACACTCTCACTACTGGCGTATGAATACATAGTATATCACACGCTAAAAAAGTCTGCTTCCTTCTACCGAGCGCCCATAGCCCAGAGTTAGAATCGCCGACTGACGCCCAGTCGGTCGGGTTTCAATCCTGGCTAAAAAGCAATCGACAGTCTGACCATACTGATGAGCTGTGATACAGCAAAACAGATGTGTCAGCCGCTGACTATATATATATTTATTATTTACTAATTATATATATATATATATATATATATATATATATATAATTAGTCCAATTTTTTTATTTATCTATATATTCTATCTATCTTCATGAAAATTTATTATTACCAAATTTAGCGACTGTCAGAACAGCGATCACTGAATTATTCTCGTCGTATCGAAAGAAAAAATCCTTGGGGACGAAGAGACTTTCGCTCCACCGAGCATGACGATTACTCTCGATGCCCCCTCCACGTCTCCTCACTGGCTTTTTTCATCCCAGCCTCGAGGGTAGTACTTTATCACACCCATTACCTAACCTTAGACTCTAGCAACAGTTTGATAGGTTTTCGAGAAAATGATTCGATCTAATACAAAGCATTTCGCACGCACGCACGCACAGGCGTGTATGCGTGAATTTGCAGATACGGAAAATTCGAATATTTTCGGTATTTGAAACAATATTCCTTTATAAATATGCATGTTGCTTACTATGTATAAATAAAGATAAATACATTTATGAATAATGCACCCAAATAATGAATCATTAGTCTCTCTCTCTCTATATATATATATATATATATATATGTGTGTGTGTGTGTGTGTGTGTGTGTGTGTGTGTGTGTGTGTGTGTGTGTGTGTGTGCTGAATATATCATGTCCTAATTTATTTTCTGGTATGTGTTAAGATATTCAGGGAGACGTTTATATTGTGTTGTTATGGTTGTTGGTTCGCCCACGTTCGGGAAATACGTAATTCTTCATAAATATTCAACGTGTGTAAAAAGGTGTGTTTTTTTATGCGAATTAGAGAGTGCGTATATTTTTGCAGGCACGGGGAAACACGCCCCTGAGCATATACATGTGAGTTGGCTATTAGAATTAATAAGGAAAACTTAGGCTTGTTGAAATTTCTTGTTTAAAGGATGAAGGTCTTAGTTTGCTTTTACGAAGTTGAACTTTAACATTTCAGAGCTTTGAAAATCAACTCATGTAACCTTTTTTTTTAATGTACACTCCTTAAGCAAGAATTTTTTATGAATACATTAAGCACACTCACTGATCGCCTAGATATATGTTCCAAGGCAAATAGAAACTTAAAACAATTGATACCGATTGATTCGTTTTTTACAATTTATCAACCTTTTCAATGTTATTTAAATCGAGAAATTGTTTTTGATTGTAAGAAATTTTGTCGATAATAATGATTTTATTAAAAAGTATATTGATTATGTGTTTTGTGGTGCAGTGGATATTGACTCGGAAGGTCAAATCGGGGAGCTAAGTTCGAATTTTAGTTGAATTCCTTATGTACAAATACCCTTGGGAAAAGGTATTAATCCGTCTCTTCCCTCCAGTTATGGGTTAAATAATAAAACAGATTGGGTTGTATAGCCTTGGCTGGAAACTAATCTACCACGGAAAGCAATGGCAACCTACTGCGAAATATTTTTCTGTCCAGTCATTCATGTCACATTCGAAACATGATCACCCAAAGCGTGTGTCACGTATTGCACTTAACTGATGGTATTGACTAACTCCTACCTGGGAAAGAACATGTAGATTCACACCTTTCCTAAGAGTATTTGCACTTGAACATAAAGAACTGAATTGGAACTCGGTTTTCGCACATCAAAGCTTTCATTCCGTGGTATTTCCAAGCTGTCACCCCTCTAAATTCTGTACAGGCTCGACTTTACTTGATATTGTATGGGAATCGGCTTTTCAAAGTAATATGATGCTAAGGGCCAAACAATGTATAGTACTAGAACTTGTTCATATCTTTTTCTATACAAATGACTTTACAATAGTCAGATCTGATCACTGCTTGTTTTGACAGAGTTCAATATATCTAAGCGGGCCTATGAATGATTATTTTCCACCTCACAACAACCTACACGCTAGCACCAATGAAAAAGATATCAATCCGTCTGTTCTCCTTAACTATGATTAAACAAACAGGAAAGATTGGGCCATATCGCCTTAGCAACTAGTGAAAACGAGGAAGACTTTTTTTTTTTAATCATATCACCCCGAGCAAGGCGGTAATGCCACTGATGTGCCGGGGGCTACGTAAGAGTGAAAAAATTAGAAGAGAGAAAGCCGGAAACCACATCCTAAACAGGGAACAAGGGATGAGCCTCTACACCTGTTCAATAGACGTGGGTGGAGTGTGAACCGGGCGATAGTTCACCCACGTCTTGGGGACGAAGAGACTATTGAACAGGTGTAGAGGTTCATCCCTTGTTCCCTGTTTAGGATGTGGTTTCCGGCTTTCTCTCTTCTAATCTTCCTCGTTTTCACTAGTTACTTAGGATTCAAACCAGTCTGTAAAGAGTTTGGCTCCGACAGGTTTTCTTCCTCCGTACACAAGAGTGAATTATCCCCATTCCCTTTGTATTCTCATATCAAGAAGTCCTATTACTTCATCTCCTTAACATGAGCTGCTGCCACGTGGAACATACTTCCGTCGGATATTTTTCCAATCACTATTATCTTCACAACATTAAATCTCACATTAACCGTTATCTTTCTTGCATGAACTCCACTTCTTGGCTTTTCCTAATGTAATATTACGCTAGAAAACAATAATCGTTTTGACAGACAATGACGTGGGTGACACTGGTGTTGAGTAGAAGGACAACCGGATAGAGATCGCTCACATATGAGGGAGCTTTCGGGTTAATCGTTAGCCAATCTCTGCATCTTCAGCCAGCGGGGGTTTCTCTGTCTCGCTTCTTCGGCCAAAAACCCCTGACTTATATAACCCCAAAATTTCTCTGCATTTTTGGTTTTTCGGGTTTTTGTTTAAATGACGTCATCTACGGCCAGATACACCTATCAATCATCTTCAACGGTTATCGTCTGCGCTCATGCCTTCGATATTGCATCCCGCCGCAACCATCCACGGTGGAATATTTTTGTTAATCATATTTTTACTGGCTATCGCTTTTCAACCAGTTGCTGCCTGTGTTTATGCCTGCGATGTTGCACCCCGCCGAGACCATATTCGGCCGGAAATTTTTATCAATTATATCTTTACTGATTGTCGTCTTTCAAGCCGGTTGCTGTCTGCATTTTTGCCTTTGACGTTGTACTCCGCACCATGTCCGGATATATTTGCCAATCATATCATTGCCGACTATTGCCTGTGTTTCTACTGTTTTTGCTCTGCCAACACCTTCCTTGACCAAATATGTTTGTCATTAATATCTTTGAACTAATCGACTATTTTACCTTGTATTGGATGAGCATTAGTATACAGAGTAATCATCTTCAGTCTGCATGGGGAACTGTTGGCGTAGGGTCGTTACTTAGCTGAGAACTTGATCACTTCATTCTATATATCTGGCTTGAAAGCGTTAGTTATTCATTCATGCGAAGAGTGTCTTCGGAAAGTAAATATTTCGGAGTACATAGCTCTCCAGGTCAGACACCAGATGGGTTTCAATCTCCCGTTTACCACAGACACGCTACCGTTGATTCTATCAGGTTCTATCAGTTACTATCTCTAAGTTGAACTTTCCACTCCTTGAAACATTTACCCAGGTAATTGTCCGCTTATTTCAGTGCCGGAAGCGGTGGATGATGTGCCTTTTCATTTTTTTCACGATTTTTTTTTCATCTCCACATAGTGGTGAATAGTTTCCAGCGATGATGTTTAAACTGTGAAGGAACTTCTTCTTTGTGCCCCGTTCTTTCAGGACGTAGGCGATCGTGGCTTCCCACGTCTCCCTATCCCTGGTGGCTCTTAGCACACTTTCTTCTGTTACACCACGCAACCCTCGTTCCGTAACCCACCTGATCAGGCCCTTCAAATATGTTATCCGCCGCTTTCCCCTGTCGGTTTTTCCCTCAATCCGACCTGTTAGTATCAGATCACGTACAGCACTTAACTGACTGATTTATTTTTTATTTTTCCCCTTTTTTATTTTATTTTATTGCTGTTTTTATATGTTTATTTACATATTAATTATTGCTTTCCCTTCCCATGAAAATAGTAAAGTACAAGTGGCCCCACCTTAAACTACACGTAAACACAATTTACAAAACTTACCCTTTCATATTACTTTTCACTTTTATGATATTACGTTCCAATTTCATTTTTAATTTTCAGGCTAAAGCAAATTAAATTATAAATTTAATAAATTAAAAATGGCATCCCAGATTTACAGTTTATAAAGAACATTAATGGGGAGCCAAAAATAAAACTTCAAATATAGAAACAATCAGTTCGTAATATGCACCTGATGATTGCATAGCTGATTTAACTTGAAGACGTGCTACAGATGTAATAATATGTATATTTATTAATATATATTTCTTAGCACTGTTACAATTTAATCGATAACTGTTTTCTTAAGACCAGGAAAACTATTTATTTATGTGTGTCTACTTGCGGTTATATCCAAATGTGGATTTATTGATATCCATACTTCTGTCTGTCTATATGTCAGTGTGTGTGTGTGTGTGTGTGTGTGTGTGTGTGTGTGTGTAAGATATACACACACACACACACACACACACACACATATATCTTCCAACCGTTCCCCAATAATAATGATCCCACAATCAATTAACCGCAGGTTATTTGACAACTCCTCCAATTAAACGATCTTCTATCAAACCAAAATTATGAAACATCCCTGAAAATTCACATATACACCACACAGTATCAAAAAGCTAACAGGCAAAAACTCATATGGCTAAACTTCTTCTTCTTCTTCTATGTGCCCTGTCCCTTCAGGACGTAGGCGATCATGGATCTCCACGTCTCCCTATCCCTTGTGGCTCTCAGTATGTTTGCTATGGTTAAACTTACCGGACAAAAAAATATAAAAACAAACGTTGGGAAAATAATAATTAAACTCACACACAAACAATTACCCGAATTTCGCACTCCCCATGATATATTCAACGGACATATAACGCAAATCAGCAACAGATGCTCCAAGAACCTGACACAAATGATTAAAAAAGCACAACGAATAAATAACGAAGAAACAACAACAAAAAAACTTTTAGTTGCAGAACAAACCACGACACTCCCTTAAATGGCAATTTCTTGCAAAACAATATATCAAGCAGCAGATAAAATCTGTAAATAATGAAGGTAAATATAGAAGGGCTTTGGAAACAGAAATTACGCAGATATAACATCATTTACAAATAGCAAATAGGCGAACAGCAAAATGTTTTCTAACGATGGAAAATTAAATAAATAAAAAAAACAATGAAATTAGAAATCGCATGGAAAACAGCATATAACAAAAATTATAAACTTTATCTGGAAGAGAAAATAGCTATAATTAACTTCCCTGTCAGTCAGCTAATTAATTCGTGATATTAATTAATCCGTGATACTGGAATTCGAACTCGATTCTCCAATTTCTCGTTCCGAGCCGATAGCCCTGCATCACAGCATGACCACCCAAAATTACTAAAACAATCAAAACTTATTCCAGAATGCACATACTAAAATAGATTTTTATTCCGTCACTTAGAAATCGAAAACATAAAAACGAATTTCTTGTATAATACCACTATGAATAATGTAACTATTTTCTCTATATAATACTCAGATAATATACTTTATACTTTATAATATCAGTCAGTCAGTTTAGTGCCATACGTGATACACGCTTGGGCGATCAAGTCTCGAAAGAGACATGACTGACTGGGCAGAAGATTATCCCGCAGTAGGTTGCCATCGCTTTCTGCGGTAGACTGGTTGCCGACCAAGGCTATAGAACCCAGAACCCAGTCTGTCCTGCTATTTAACCCATAACTGGAAGGAAGAGACCTTTCCCAAGGCTATTTGCGCGTAAGTGAATACAATGGATTCAACTAGAATTCGAACACTGCTCCCCGATTTCTCGTTCCGAGCCGATATCCACTGTACCACAACGCACATCCATCTTTAAAATATACTTTATACTTTAATATACTTTAAACACAGCCCATCCTTTAAACTGAAGAAATAAGATAGTCGATAAACCGGAAAACACTAAAATAAAAAAAATCTAAATAAATAAATGAAAAATGGATTAAGTAATAAAAAAAGTAACAAATTATGAGTGACCAAATAAACACAAATAAATGTAATAGAAAATAACCGGCAATAAATAATTAAATTAGTAATAATATTAATAAAGAGATAAATCAGTAATAATAAGTAATGTTAAAAACTATCACTAAACGACATTAAAAATATGCACAAATAACATCACCTGAA
This sequence comes from Ascarosepion bandense, assembly GCA_037127315.1. Lineage (NCBI taxonomy): Eukaryota > Metazoa > Mollusca > Cephalopoda > Sepiida > Sepiidae > Ascarosepion > Ascarosepion bandense. The sequence goes on along the minus strand of JBBBDQ010000820.1, from coordinate 2,884,999 downwards.
TCCACAATGGTTTCTACTCAACAGTTTATAGAATAACATGAAAGACTGGCGTTTGACCCAGTGACAAAATTAATTGATGCCGTACATAGAGAAAAAATATATATTATTCATGGTGGTATTTTGCAAGAAATTCGTTTTTTGCTATTTTTGATGTGAATTACTTTTGCCAACTGTGCGATCTTAAAAACTGTTTGCCATAAAGTTTAAAAAAATGCTTCTTACCTATTTAAATCAATTATATATATATATATATATATACACTATAGTCATCCGCAGACAGATCTGTTTCGCTGTATTACAGCTCATCAGTACGGCTTAGACTCCGTTCGCTTCCTAACCCAGGATTGAAATCCGACTGAGGCGGCGTCAGTCGGCGACTCTACCCCTAGGCCACGAGGGTCCGGCAGAAGAAACCAGGCTTTTTAGCGGGTATAAACACGCCCATTAGCTAGCGTGCTCCAATTCATTATCGAATGAGCGATATATATATATATATATATATATATATAATTATCGGCAGACAAGCTCGTTCCGCTGCATCACAGCTTCTTAACGCAGCTTGTTTATCAATGTCGTTTCAAGCTGGGATCGAAATTCGACTAGTATGTCATATGTCATCTTACAACTAGACTATGCGTGCACTCCAGGAATAGGTAGCTTTTCACAGCGTGTTTTTCACATGATGTAAACAAACCCCGATGACTTAGAGCGTTCAACTTTATGGTCGAACCATAACGCACACCAGCGTTCAATCCAGTAGTCATGAACGTAGCGTAAAGCTATAAGCAGTCATTGCTTAACATGAAATCAACCACCCTCTCTAACGTGCTCTATCGACTAGTGAGAGCAAAGAATAACTGGGTCCCATTCTTTTACTGTGAAACCAATTAATTTTAAACGCAAGTTCTACTTCAACAGCTTCTTTTCTCGCACTTCTTGCCTGTGGAACTTCCTTCCGTATACTTGTTTTCCCGACATCTACAATCTTCAAGAATTCAAATCTAAAGTCATTAGTCTTCTCCTATCTCACTAACTTGCATCCTCTCTCTCTCATGCTCCTTTCTCTGTCCATCCCACTCTCATCAGTATTCTCATCATTCTCTTACCCTCCTGTAACCAGTCACTCTTCTCTTAACTTCCCTCTTATGTAACCCTCTTATGTAACCCCTAAAGTAAAATGCCTTGCTTGGGGTGACACGAGTATAAAATATATATATATATATATATATATATATATATATATAATTCGAATGAAGATATGAATAATTGCTTACTTCCGACTACAGTTTCACTAATTTAGCTCATCAAGAAATAAACGTCTAAGAACAATGTTTACTTATAAATTACTTTAAATTATAATATTTTAAATAATTCAGGGAATCACAATTCCTTAATATTTTCTTCTTTCCTTGAATGAATCGGTCTGATTAAGAAAGGTGACTCATGGCCAATTCTGTAGACCTTAATGTTTCAAAATGTGTTCATATTACCAAATAGTGTCTTCCTTCATTATTATTATGCAGTGTTTAGACGTTTATTATTATCATGTATATGTGTGTCTGCTCATATATACAGTATATATATATATATATATATATATATACTATGTATATGTGTGTCTGCTCATATATGCAGTGTATATATATATATATATACACTATGTATATGTGTGTCTGCTCAGATATGCAGTATATATATATATATATATATATATACACTATGTATATGTGTGTCTGCTCATATATGCAGTGTATATATATATATATATATACACTATGTATATGTGTGTCTGCTCATGTGTGCTTGTGTGTGTGTTTGTGTGTGTGTGTGTGTGTGTTAACATTGGACTCATTGATAATTCAGTTGAATAAGTTCTCTCTCTCGCTCACTCACTATCTCTCTCTCTTTCTCCCCCTCTCTCTCCCTCTCTCTTTATATATATATATATATATATAAGACCAAGTAATTAAATATATATATATATATATATATATATATATATATATATATATTTAATTACTTAGTCTTTGGTCTTAATTAACTTAGACCATTACACAGAAAGTGTTTAGTATATTGTAGAACTTGAAAATATTTTTAATTTGTAAGCGTGTTATATTACGCAACGCAGGTACCTACCTTTCTGGTGTCTTCAGCCACCCAGGTATCTATCATCTGGTTTATTTAGCCACCCAGGTATCTATCATCTGGTGTCTTCAGGCGATTTACAATAACTGATTTTTACTGTTTTTTAAGAAAGTTCACATTACGAGGATTTTTGAGAACGCGCAATTTTCAAAATTAGAAATGATAACGTTTTCATCAATGGTTGTATGATTCTAAGCACATTGTTACCGTGTTCATAATTTATGTTATTAAGTGTAGGATTTCTTTTTTATTAGTAATGCGTCCATTATTTTTTATCTTGATGCTATTTATGTATGTATTTTCAACCAGGATACGTGCTCGGAACTTAACATAAACAAGACTCTATATGCATAAATTTAAACATATTTATTTATTAGTAAAGCAAATTAATCCTTCATAATGGCTAAAAGTATAGCTGAAAGCGGTCGAAAGTACAAAAACTTTGGACAATTCTTATATAATTTGAGTTTTTTTTTTTTTTAACCATATCACCCCAAGTAAGGCAGTCCACTGCCACTATAGCGCAGGGGGTTACATAGAGCGATTGGGTATAGGAAATATCAGAGGGAGGGTGATAGACGAGTTAGGAGGTACGTAAGGGGAGTGTTGGGCGGGAATGGGTGAGAGTTAGTGTGTTAAGAGGTTTCTGTTGACCTTATATTTAAACTCCTGTAGGTTGTAGCCGTCGGGGAAGCAATCGTGCGGAAGAGAATTCCACAGGCAGGAAGTGCAAGAAAAGAAGCTGTTGGAGTAGAAATTACGGTTACATTTCGTCTGTTTCACTGTAAAGGGGTGGTACCTAGTTTCCAATCTAGTATCTCGTGCCAATTCACAACTAGGGGGCACCAGTGATTTAAGTTCATCCGAGGAGTTCCAAAAAGAAAAAAATTGTACGAACACATGAAAAATTATATATAAAAAAGAATAACTTCTGTGTCATTTTTAAATAAACCTGTATTAAAGAGGGATTGTTGCTCAAATACACAATGTACATATATATATATATATATATATATATATATATATATATATATTGATTACAGCAATCTTGTTTTGTGTAATAACGTCCCTTCTTTTTTCTACACTATACCGTGTTAAGCCATTCTCATTTATGAACAATAGTTCATATATTTTGCAACGAAATTTCACTGAAATAAGGAAATTGTTGATTTTCAACGAGGATAAATAATAGGATGTCATCAGTAGGGCAAGACAAATAGAGAATTTGCTAGGTTTTTTAGGTTTATCATCAAACAATTAATGACATTGTCAAGAAGACCAAGCATTGGGTCTGAGCAAACAAAAAGGACGCTGAACAAGTAAGTCATCGGAAAACGTCGTCAGGGCGCCAAAGATGTCGTCAATAGTACGGAAATGTCATCATATGCGGTAAGAAACACTTTGAAAGCGCCAGGCCATCAAAGAAATGGTGCAAGAAAGAAGCCATTGGTTTCAGAGGTTAACAAGGACAGGTCTATGCACTGGGTAAGAGAATTCGAGGCAAAGATAATTAATTTTGGCAGTCTGCAATTTGGTCAAATGAAAGTAAATTCTGCCAATATTCGAATTCGAGACAGGTTTATGTTTGGAGAAATTAGAATGACATTTGGAACACTAAATGCCTGCAGGTGACCATGAAACCTGGAGGGCTTGAAGTTATGGTGTCGGATGTTGTCTGGTTTGAGGCAAATCTGAGCTGATACTTGTTGACGAGCGGTTGAATTGTAAAAAATATTGTCAAATATTAGAAAAAGGACAACACTCACTATCTGAAAGCAATCAGATTGATAAGAATGGCTACTTTTTTCAAGAAGATGGAGCGCCATATCATACCAGAAGAGTATCAAATGACTGGAAAGAAATCGCAAAAAATCAAGTCACTGCTTAGGTAGCCGAGAGTCCTGACATGACTCAAGGAAATTTTTAAAATAAATTTTAAATTTAAATCAAATATTTTAATTTACATTTAAATTTTTTAACCACATGTTACCGAAGAATTTTTAATCTTTTGATTAAAAAAGCAGTAACCTAACATTATAAAATATAATGAACATCGAGTGAAATCTATTAAATGGTCAGTTTGAAATATGCACTTAACGATTGCATAACGCAGGAAACCAACGAGTCGTGCCTTAGATGTAGAATAATATGTATATATATTAATATGTACATATATATATATGCACTCTGGAAGAATGGTAGACTTTGAAAAAACAGTACCTACTTTAGCATCTACGCATCGTTAATTCAGTAATGAATTAAAACACTCTCAGCTATTGGCGTGTGTATACATGATACATCACAGGCTATAAGTCTGCCTCCTCCCGAGCGCCCATTCCTCAAAGGTAGAATCGCCGACTGACGCCAATACGGCCTGGTTTCAATCGGGTTTTAATCCTGGGTAAAAAGCAATCTTATGTCTAACCGTACTGATAAGCTTTGATACAGCGAACCAGATCTGTCTGCGGATGACTATATATATATATATATATATATATATATATATATGCACAGACAGCTTGCCACTTTAACTGAGCAGGCATGAATCTGCTCAGTTAAAGTGACAAATTCTTTGTGCTTATCAACGCTCTATCCCCACCCGATATTGAGCACTTTACGATAAACAAAGTCTGATAATTTTATCATTAAAACCACTGACAAACATTATCACAACTCAAAAGTAATATATATATATATATATTTTTAATTCAGATACTTCAATCCAAGGGAAAAAAGCAGGAAGGTAAATTCCAAAAAACCCGATCCTAATTAATATTAAAAATTTATTTTAATATTAAAAAATGATACAGGAAGAGAGCTCCATGTAATAAAATATTACAGAGCAAATATATATATTAAAAAAGGATTAATTCAAAGATGTTGAATAGCCATTTCGATATGAAGATCCCCACGGGGGACGACACATCACCTCAGCAACAGAAAAAAACTTTCAGAAACTGGAGAAAAATTAGTCCACTTTTCCTTTTTAAATAGATTGCAAAGAAATTAAAAAATAAATAATAAAATAAAATAAAATAAAATAAAAATAAAAATAAAGGGAAAGAAAAAGAAAAAGAAAAAGAAAACGAAAAAGAAAAAGAAAAAGGTAGAATAAAATCAAATAAATAAGAAAAGAAAAAAATGACATCGTCTGGGTTCGCAAAAAAAAGGGAGAATGTAACTAAAAATTAACGGACGTTAAATCGACGTCCGTTTAGGCAACACGGAAAAAAGGTGGTAAGAGAGATAAAAGAAGGAAGGGAGGGTAAAAGAAAGAAACTAAAGAAAAAAAATATTACAGACGCTGGACAAATTCAAAAACCTAATTTCCCCTAATTTTTATTTTATTTTATTTTATTTTATTATTTATTTTTTAATTTCTTTGCAATCTATTTAAAAAGGAAAAGTGGACTAATTTTTCTCCAGTTTCTGAAAGGTTTTTTCTGTTGCTGAGGTGATGTGTCGTCCCCCGTGGGGATCTTCATATCGAAATGGCTATTCAACATCTTTGAATTAATCCTTTTTTAATATATATATATATATATATATATATATATATATATATATATATATATATATATATATATATTAATGCAGGTTTCATTGAATAATATAGACAAGTTTTATCTATTAATTTTGTGCAGGATCCGTTTATACCGTCTGATATACTTGATGGTGATATCGTTGAAAGACAACAAAAACACTCGTTGATAACACGTACATACTTAAACAAGAAAATAATAAACAGAAACCAAAAATCCTCGAAGCACTCTACATTAAACAATTTAAACCTGGTTTGAATACAATCAATTTTGATATTTCCAATAACGTACTCAAATGCCTGTAATCAGATCAGAGACCACAACGCCACTATTTTGTCACTGTCTTCGGCCATCCACCACGGTAGGGATGGGCTTATATTTTCAATTTAATTCTCTTTATTGTTAATAACTTAAATGTTCTATGTTTACTGTGTGTTAATATTTATTCTTTGATAATGGCTTATGCGAGCCGAAAGCTTAGACCCGATAAAAAACTCAACAATTATTGTGATTTTTTGTTGTATTTCAACGACATCACCATCAAGTATATCAGACGGTATGAACGGATCCTACACAAAATTAATAGACAAAACTTGTCTATATTATTCAATGAAACCTGCATTAATGAAAAAATGCTGCCAAAATACACACAATATATATGTGTGTGTGTGTGTGTGTGTGTGTGTGTGTGTGTGTGTGTGCGTGCATGTGTGTGTGTGTGTGTATGTGTGTGTGTGTGTGTGTGTGTGTGTGTGTGTGTGTGTGTGTGTGTGTGTGTTAAATCCAAAAGGATTATCAGATAGGTAAAACCCAAAAACCCGATTCTATCAATATTAATTTCATTAATATTAAAATTGATCAAGGTGGAGTGCCGATGCAAATATTCTATTCTATTTACAGAACCAAATATAAAAGGATAAAACAAAAATGTTGACATTTAAATCCGTCGGGTACCCATTTCTGCGAAAAATTCCTCGCTTCTTCAGCAACGGCTGAAACCAAAATTTTATTTTATATATAGTCATTCGCAGACAGATCTGTTTCACTGTATCACAGCTCATCAGTGCGGTTAGACTCCGATTGCTTTTAACCAAGGATTGAAACCCGACCGAATTTGCGTCAGTCGGCAATTCTACCTCTGGGATATGGGCGCTCGGTAGAAGAAGGCAGACCTTTTAGCGTGTATATTATCATTATACACGCCCAATAGCCAGAGTGCTCTAATTCATTACTGAATGAGCGATATATATAAAGAACGGCTGAAACCAAAGTTTTATTTTATATATATATAAATCAACTACTAAATCAAGTCTACCCCGAGATTAACAAATTCAAGCAGAATTTAGCAAGTGCTCATTCCCTTGAATCTTCAGGCTAATTTGGTTTTATATTTTGCCACTCTATATTTACATATACTAATAACTGGAGAAAACAGACGGATTAATACCTTTCCCAAGAGTATTTGTGCGTAAATGAATGCCATGAATTCAATTGAAATTCGAACTCGGCTCCCCGAATTGTCGTTCCGAGTCGATATTCACTGCACCACAAAATTTAGAACTGTAAGGCTCTACCGAAAAACTGACCTGAAATAATTTGGCTTTCTTAGAATATTGGAACGTGACAAAAGTATCATTTGTCTTTCTACAGAGAAGCAACAAACGACTGTATGAATCCATTTATCGTAGAAAAGGCCCCATATTTTCCAGACAGTTGATGAAGTTGATGGAGTATTTAAAATAATATTGGAGCTAATGATCTCCTTTCAAAATAAAGCTATAATGATGTGGTTCTATACCTGACAAAGGTTGCTCATCAATGAGGAAATCTGTCATGAGAAGAAAGTTTTCAACATTCATAAAAGGTTAATTTTTAAGGAACTATGAATCATATTTTTGCAAATTCAACTTTATTTCTGTTAATACAAACGTCGTAGTTCATGAATCTCCGATTTTAAGCCGCGCAATCAATGTCTCCCAGCCTAAAGATTAAAAAACGTACTAAAGAAAATTTGTCTCCTGAAATGAATCGATTTGTTCTTGTATGTTCTCAGTAAGAGAGTGGCTGCTGGAAGTTCTTATGTCTGACAACAGAACTTTGTAACATAGCAATCAATTCATCTATCTATATGCGCCATGTTAGGTAATTTTCTATCTACTTTCCTCTGTCTTTATTGATTATATTCAATATATCCTGTGAGTATCAAATTCTCCAAGACCTCTTTCCTCATTATTTGACTTTAAAATTTCAACTGTCTATTTCTGTTTTCGCCTCATTGAGAAAGTGAATACAATTTCCATTGTTGTCAAGAGGTACAGGATTCTTAGTACGAATTCTCCAGCTATAAAGCGGTATCTATTAATTTCATTTAAAAAAGAGATAGTCTGGGATTTCTGATTAAAAATCTTTATCCATTATATTTTATGTTCGGAAGAAAGTTTGATGACAAAACAGACATCTTTTTTTTTTCAATTTGGTACTACATTAAATTTATATCTTGTCGAATGGCACAATATTGACATAGGTCACTTAGTTATTTAAGAATAGTTCCTGTGTATTTTCTGAAAAATAAGTACTGCCAAAAGATAAGTGTGTCTACGGATATATCGAGTTGAATACACCGGTTCCCGTCCGATTACCGAAGTTAAGCAACATCGAGCCTGCTCAGTACTTAAATGGGTGACCATTTGGGAATACCAGGTGCTGTAAGCGTAAGGACCAAGAATGGTCCACCGGTCCTCCAGGTTTGGGTGTTGGGTGCAGGGCTAACATCCCTGCCCCAGAAAAAACAGTTTGTTACAGCAACAAAAAGTTACTGCCCTACGCACCGTCTGGGTGTGATGGATAAATGATAATGAAAAGATAAGTGTGAGATAGTCATAGTCATTAGATGCAAGGGAAGTGATTTATATGTTTTTTTTTATAATCATATTGCCCCAAGCACGGCATTTCACTGCCACTGTTTTGCAGGGAGTTACATAGGAGGAAAGTTATGAGAAAGAATGACAGATTATAGGGTGTGTCAAGACGTAGTTTAGAGAAGGATGAAAATACTGATGAGAATGGAGTGGGCGGAGAAAGGAGCATGAGAGAGAGGATGCAGGTTAGTAAGATAGGAGATGACCTTACATTTAAATTCTTGGAGATTATAGCTGTCGGGAAAATCACGGGCGGGAAGTGAAAAGAAGCTAAAAGAAAAGAAGCTAATGGAGTAGAATCTGCGTTTACATCTTATTGGTTTCACAGTAAAAGGGTGGAACCTAGTTGCTAATCTTTTGGCTCGAGTAAGTTCATATATAGGGAGCACCATGAGCTAAGTTCATCGGAGCAGAAGTCGTGACAGTATTTGTAGAAGAGACACAGGGAAGCCACATTGCGCCGATAATAAAGTGATTGTATTCGAACTGCCAAGTCGGGATCTATCACATTACAGATTCTCCGTTTCATTTTGTCAAAGACACATAGATGGATAGCAGGAGCACTCGACCAGATATGGTTTATCAATTTTTTTTCGTTGTACTTCTGAGATGAGGTAGTATTTACACTATTTACATTGTCCGGACTATTGTCCTCATCTTTATGGCCATGTTTACGACGTTTCGGCCTTTGTACGCAACGGTCTTATTCAGGACCGAACTTTTTATTACGTCCATTGAGTTATATCATTCGCATTCTATGTGTGATAATACTTCAGGTTGCCATCTAACTTAACTCTCTAAGTTATTTGTTCACCACTGCTGTCCAATGGTATTGAACTCACAACATTTTGGATCAAGTCACTGAAACTAATCGACATCGATATCCACTGGGCCATGTTTTCTTGGGGTCATGTACGTCCATATTTTGGGTTGCAGTAATAATTCTTTGTTTGGGAATATTGTATTAATCTTTCTTTTTTAACAATAATGATTTTTCTAGCTGAAAGTTCTACTACAGGATCATCTGGTTTGAATTTGTAACTGAATAAGTCACATTCACAATTTTTGACTTTTGAAAATAGATATTTCTACAGCTAAAAGTTTTCTCCTCTACACTTAGTCATTGGCACATAATTTTCTACATAGACGGTTGGCTTTGGGTACCTTGACGTGGCATAACGATTAGCAATCTTGTCTCATAACAATTGAGTAGCGCGTTCGATCCTCGCTGGAAGTTACATATTTTGGCCTTGTGCTGCATTTAAGCTGACATTATAGAAACTGACCACACACGATTAGCTTACGGTCACATCACGTTGATTCTCAACAACTGAATTTAAGCAACGTCGAGCCTGGTCACTATCTCAATGGGTGATCATTTGGAAATACCAAACACTGTAAGTTTGGATGTGTAGATGGTGCAATGGATATGGCTCGGAATTGGAAATTGGGGAGCCAAGTTCCTATTCTTGTTAGGTTCGTATTGTGGACCGAGGATAGGTCCGGAAGAAAAACACGAAGTCGGTTATTAGTGGAACATATATATTTAACGATAAAACAAATACAAAGTGTGTTACACGTCAGTCAGACTGCCAAGTATTAGACCGGGGTGACTCAACTCAAGTCAACTCCAATATTTACCCTTCTCCCCCACTTGAGAGAGATGTGACACAAGGTCTTTTTTAACGTGGGGAACCTGAGCGCGTATGCCTAGGTACTGGTCAAAATATTACCTAAATACCGCAGTGGATATGTTCAAAACCGGTCCAAAATAGTTTTATTTGATCTTAGGTGTCCCCAGCCCAAAGGCTGGAGAACTTCATCCCGAGAGGCATATTCTCCTGGTATTCATAATAATAGGAAAAGTTCATTAACATCCAAAAAGGTAGGTCCCATAACAGTTTGTTATATTCATTTACGCAAAAATGCCTTTGGTGAAAGGCATGAATCCGCCTCTTTTCTTACAGTGTACAGTTAATTATTAATACTTGTATCAATAAATATTTTTCTTTTCAAAAATAAAAATTCGCACGAAATATTTAGATTTTTATATTAAATAACAGGTAGATGTTGATATGCTACCAAGCAAAAACAAACAACCAACATGCAAAGTTGATAATTCGTCAATTGATCAATTGTTCTTGGTAATATGAAACCCTGAATTCTAGCCGCTGCTTCATACATGAAGTGATGTGCACCACTAAAACTCTTACACGTTAAAATATAATGGTTAATGGTTACCATGAATCAGGAAATCGGTTTTTCATATTTCATTCAATAATGGTGGCTGGACGAGCTCTTCAGGACATAAACCATCCAACCAAAATACAAAGAAAGAAAGAAAAGACAAAAAGTGAAAATTCAATAAAAAAGTTAACAATCAAAAAACAAAACTATCTTAGAATACCTGCATTGATCTTCAATATTTTTACCTTACTTTGAATATTTTTATAGACCTGACTTAAGAAGAACCAAAACTAAAACTCCTTCCTGCTTAAAAATCAACATATCAGCCTTATGAACCCTAGTAAAAAATATATCAGAATTCACGGGAATGAAGATCGTAGTAGAATTAGCGAAAGTAGGGCATGATGTAACTTTGTTAAAAACATTAAAACAAACACTGCTATATTCAAAGATAAAGATGATGTCCGAAAGAGAAATATACCTGAAAGAGCAATGCAAATGCAGAAGGATGTATACCATTTTTTTTTCTTTTATAGATGCAAAGGATGTTAGTACAATCATGAAGAAATGTTTAAACTACAAAGAAAACCTGATTTGTTTTGGAAAATATATTAAAATAACTGTAGTCTATACTGGAAGCAAACTGACTGCATGAAAATAAAACATGAATTCAGTAAATACACAAAAACAAAATAGGATATAAAACAAAGACATGTTTTTTTTGTTTTTTGTTTTTTTGTTGGACATTCAAACTTCACAGCGACTCGAATCTGAAAGAACAAGAAGTCCTACAAAGGATTTATTATTGGTACTAGCAGTATATCACGGCGTTGCTCGGGTATAATGAAAGCTTTAAAAGTAACCCATGGTCCTGGAGCTCAGACTCTTTGGACGATGGCACGAAAGACTAAAAAGTAGTAGTTGTTTCCAGGTAAAGCGAAACCATAGACTGAAAGAAAAATGAATGGATGTAAGTCAAATTTTGAAGTTTTGTGAGAATCGGATAAAAATTGTGGATTTGTATAAAGGATATACAGACAGATAAACAGACACACAGACAAACATCTTGGCTTTTTATATATATATATATATATATATTCTCGATTTTCTGCACCTTTGTAAGAACTGCAACGTTGAAACTTCTGAATATCGTTTTTTATGTCTTTGTCTATGAGTGTATCAAATTTGATTAAAATCGGAACATTCCTTCTATAACCCAATTTTTTTCGATTATCGATTTTCAATATTTATCGGGGGTATCTCGACACAAAACCTAGCTAAGAACACTCGTAGACACTTATAGTACAACTGTGTAAATTTTCAAGAAAATCGGTTCAGCCGTTTCGGAGTCTATACGTAACGGACACACACATACACACACGCACACACACACATACACACACACAGACAAAGTTCCATTTATAAATATGTTTAGATATACACATCTAACATAATTTTTTTAATCATTTCACCCCAGGCAAGATGGTACCACCACTAATGTGCAGAGGGCTACATAAGAGATTTAAATTTTTAAACAGAGGGAAGAGTGAAGAGAAAGACGAACCAACTTCAAGGGGTGAAAGAGAAGGATGTGAACACAGGAGTAAAGACAGTTGCGAAAGTAGAGAGAAAGGAAAAGCACAAGATGCACAGTGTGATGTGGAAAGGGCTGAAGTTAAGTGGATAAGAGATGGGAATTGACTTTGCATTTAAATTCTTGGGGATTGTAATCTTTAGGAAGGGAATTGCACAGGCGGGAAGCGCGAGAAAAGAAGCTGATAGAAAAAAATTGTCGCCTGCATTTGGTTGATGTAACTGTAAATGGGTGGGACCTTGTTGCCGGTTTAGTTACTAGGGTAAATTCTTGTGGAGGGGGCACCAGTGATCTAAGTTCGTCAGAGCAGAATCCATGAAAATATTTATAGAAGAGACAAAGGGAGGGCCACATCCCGCCGAAAGAAGACATAAATAACTATAGCAAATCCTAGTGACGATAGCAAAGGAAAATGAGAATGATAAAATGTACAGTTGTCGGTAAGTGGAAAATTTTAAATTAGGAACAATCAATCGGTGACACCAAAATCAGGCAAATGCGAAAGTGTAAATCTATAGGAAATGTTTCAACAAAGGACCGTGAATGTGCATTGAAATTCATTTAATCATTCCTCTACCCACATGCAAGGCGAGACCGCCACTAGTGCACAGGGGGTTACTGTGAAAGATAAACCTGTGTTAATGTGTATTGAAAAAAGTTAAAAGATGAACGGGATTCAAGAAGATAGAAGATTGCAATTGACATTCATTTAACTTTCTGGAAATTGTAGCTATCAGGTAAGTAAGTAAACGGAAACGAGTTATACAAGTACAAAGTGCGAGAAAAGAAACTGTTGAAAGAGAAGTAGCGGTTACAGTTAACTATTTCAACGGTAAAAGGGTTGGCTCTATATGCCAATCATACTTACCTGGCACATTTTTGTGTCGGGTGGGAGACAAAAATCATCTCTCAGTTGCGTCCTTATCCTCGAAGACAGAGTGCGGCTCAGTTGTAGCTCCGTCCGCGAAGACAGAGTGCGGCTCAGTTGTAGCTCCGTCCGCGAAGACAGAGTGCGGCTCAGTTGTAGCTCCATCCGCGAAGACAGAGTGCGGCTCAGTTGTAGCTCCGTCCGCGAAGACAGAGTGCGGCTCAGTTGTAGCTCCGTCCGCGAAGACAGAGTGCGGCTCAGTTGTAGCTCCGTCCGCGAAGACAGAGTGCGGCTCAGTTGTAGCTCCGTCCGCGAAGACAGAGTGCGGCTCAGTTGTAGCTCCGTCCGCGAAGACAGAGTGCGGCTCAGTTGTAGCTCCGTCCGCGAAGACAGAGGTGCATCTGAGAAAAATTATACTGTGCAGATGCACGATTCCGGGGAACAATGTCCTCCGGCCGGGCCACCTCATTGCACCAAAGGTTTGGACCAGATAATCGTCACCGGGGACAGCTCAACCGTCGGTTGAAGGGACTGGGGAATTCGCCCGCCTGTACGTTCCACGTTAAAAAAAGGCCTTGTGTTACATCTCAATCCAGTGGAGGAGTAGGGTAAATATCTATATGCCAATCAAGTGGCACGGTTAAATTCACATGGACGTGGTACCAAGAAAAATTTCTCATTAGAATAATTTCCATAAAAGTATTTATAGAAAAGACAGAAAAGCCACGTCACATCAATGAAAAGGTGACTGAAATATGCCTTTCAAAAGCTAAGTTACGATTTTTACTATATTTCGAGAGAATTGTTAATGTGAAACGGAAGTATTTGAAACATTTAATGGATTAATTTCGTTCCAAACGTTTCGATTACGCTAGCTTGTATCATCAACTCAGACACAGGACTTAAACCACGTACTTCACGTCCAGTACAAAGTATTGACATAGAGCTTACTAATCTCGTCCTTTATGGCTGCTTGTTATAAAGGGTTTCGTTGCGAGAGCGCAGTTCTTCATAAATAAATTTCATTATGCGTGCTGAGCCTGGTACGTACTTATTCAAGCTGTCACAGCTGCAAAATTACTCGGTTTTATTCCATATTTCATAACTCTATTTACGTGAGAATCGGAAACCCGAACTAAACTTACATTAGACCCCCTCACCACCACAAATCAGTATCGCATACAAATTATGGGAATGAACACGTGACTGCGTTCGTGCGTGTGTACGGCACTATTTACAACGGGATTTGAGTGCATACTTTCGTTCGAACATTTCGGGAAACGCTACCTTTAACAGTCGCCGTCCGCTTTAATGATGGCTCCATTGAATATGCAAAGCAAAAAATTGACTGTCCACGTATTTATCATTGAAATAACTTCAGTCTATTAGCGTCCAGGACATTACTTTACAAGCTGACCCAAAGTGAAATGTGATTGTGTGCATTTATGGACCATGCAACCAAATCACAATCCAGCAATAAATTGTCGACCTTTTCAAACAAAAATAACTCCAACGTGCTTTGTGGGTTGCAGTGATAGGCAAGTCCTACTCTGTAATGCTGTCAAAACCTGCCAGATTTCGCTGTTCTCGGCGTGGTGCAGTACAAACCTCGAAGTACAAACAACTCATATATATATCATATATATATATATATATATATATATATACTAGCAGTATAGCCCGGTGTTGCGCGGGTATAATGAAAGCTTTAAAACTAATCCATGGACCTGGAGCTCAGACTCTTTGGACGTTGGCACGAAAGACTAAAAAGCAATAGTTGTTTTCAGTTAAAGCGAAACCATAGACTGAAAGACAAATGAATGGATGTAAGTCAAATTTTGAAGTTTTGTGAGAATCGGATAAAAATTGTGGATTTGTATAAAGGACATACAGATAGATAAACAGACACACAGACAAACATATTGGCTTTTTTATATATATATATTATCGATTTTCTGCACTAGTGTAAGAACTGCAACCTTGAAACTTTGGAATATCGTTTCTTCTGTCTTTGTCTATGAGTGTATCAAATTTGATTAAAATCGGAGCATTCCTTCTATAAGCCGATTTATAGTACAACTGTGTAAATTTTCAAGAAAATCGGTTCAGCCGTTTCGGAGTCTATAAATAACGGACACACACACTCACACAGACACACACACACACAGACAAAGTTCCATTTAAAAAAAAGTTTAGATAGATTATATATATATATATATATATGTATTAATCGGAATCTGACAGATAATAAAATAAAGTAAAAGAACAATACAGGAAACGTATCTCAATCTAACATTCACTTTTTTCATTTTATTAAAGCTTCTTCAGATACGGTCCTGGGTATGACGGTCAATTGCATCCAGCAGCAAGGCCTCTGATTGGGAGGTTGTGAGGAGCATGGAATCACCTCTTAATTGCTGTTATTCCCAGGTTCACTCTGACCCGGAGTGGTAGCACCTGTTAGGGTCCCAGCTATGGGTAAATAGCTAACTCCCAAACTGGGGTAAAAAAATACACTTTTATAGAAATATAATATATATAAAAAAGACGTTTATAGAAAAATATACTTTGGAATGAAAAATATTCCCAACAATACTTTTTTTTAAGAAAATTATTACCATAACACATTTTTGAAGGAAAAAAAAATATTACTAACAATACATTTTCGAATACGAAACTAGAAGACCTCTTCAGTTTTCTAAAATAAAATAAAATAAATGAATTTTGTCAAAATCTGACTAAATCAACTTTCTTAGTATAACCGAACATTAAAAAAAATATCTTTAAACTCTACCTTTTCGGCATTAAATAAGCCTCAGAGGTTGATATGCCGTTAAACCAAACTCAAAAACCAAAAAAATCTTCAGAGACTAAAGAAGAAGCTTTAATAAAGTGAAATATGTTAAACTGAGATACGTTTCTTATTTGTTCTTTATCTTCATTGTTTCATTCATATATATATATATATATATTCTTTTTAACACTTGTCAACAACGGCTTTCCAAATGATTTACTTGATTACCATTTTTCTTCATAACGTAACCAATGGCAACCACAAACACGTCGACAAAAACAATATTAATATGTTTTACAAAAAGCATTTTTTTAATCATTTCACCCCAAGCAAGGCATTTCACTGCCACTATTGCGCAAGGGTTTACATAGGAGAAATTGATGAGAACGAGTGGTTAGATATAGAAAATGTCAGAAGTAGGGTGATAGACGGGTAAGGATACTGAGGATGAGTGGAAGAGTGTTGGAGAGAATGGATGCGAGTTAGTGTGTTAGGAGGTGTCTATAGACCTTACATTTTATCTCCTGGAGGTTGTAGCTGTCGGGGAAGCAAGTATGTGGAAGAGAATTCCACAGGCGGGAAGTGCGAGAAAAGAAGCTGTTGGAGTAGAAATTGCGGTTATATTTTATCGGTTTCACTGTAAAACGGTGTGGCTTAGTTGCTAATCTAGTATCTCGTGCAAATTCATACCTAGGAGGCACCAGTGATCTAAGTTCGTCGCAGTAGAAACCGTGAAAGTATTTATAGAAGATGCACAGGGAAGGCACGTCACGCCGGTGAGAGAGTGACTGCAGCCGGTCTGCCAAGTCAGTATCGATCACATTACAGATTCTCCGTTGTATTTTGTCAAGAACCCCGAGGAGAATAGCAGGGGCACCCGACCAGATGTGGCAGTGGTATTCAATACACGTGTGGGTAGTAGATTTATAGATGTGCAGCATAGATTCAGACGGGAAAAACTTCCGGGCCCTGCACAGAGAACCGACTTTCATAGCAGCGGATTTAGCAATAGATTCAATATAGTCATTCCACTCGAGGTCTGCTGAGAGTGTGAGGCCAAGGAGGCGTAGTGTTTTACTCTCTGGGAGGCAAGTCTGGTCCATGCTAATGGGAGGTAGGTACAATTTTCTATGATGGTTAATTGATAGCAGCTTCCTTTTGGAAGTATAAAAATTTACGAGCCATTTCTTACCCCAGTCCACTACGGATTGGAGGTCCTTTTCAAGCTCGGCAGCGAGTTTCGCTTTGTCGCCCACACCAGATTCGCAATATCATCCAAAATTATGCAACACCGACCAATTCAGACATCAACCCTGATGAAACATTGTTCTTTTAATGTCGAAACAAAATGTACAATTTTGTAGTAGTTTGTGGTTTGTACATGTTCTTCAGTAATAATTATTAATAAATATTTATAGTTCAATTTTTTATTGAGCACTGTTTTAAATTAATGTTTTGAAACTTGTAATTATTTTCTTTGTTCTGATTCATTTTGGTGATATATATATATATATATATATATATATATATCTGTAAATTCTGTAAAACTTAATGGGGAAATAGCCATTTTCAACATGTCATTTTAAGACATGCATTATTCGACCCCTTCTGAACAGAGAATGTAGAAAATTCTAAGCCCAGAGGTTAGTTTAGGTAAAAGAAGGGGTTTGGGATGTAGTTGTTTTTCTTTGGGTTGGGCTGGGGGAAGTAGACAGTAGTAATTCTTCTTTAATAATAGAAGATATGTGGCCTGATCCTAGGCTTAGTAGGGTATGTCGTGTGGAGGTAACTCCTAGGTCTACTTTAAAAAATCTTTGCAATTTTTTTATCTGGATTAACTTGGGGAATAGGATAATTAATGTAATTTATTTTTACAATTATTGTAGTTTATATTTATTTCTATGGCGACACATACTTATGATCTCACTTCGTTTGTTAAGGAGTATATTTTGGTCTTGAAATTTTAAAATTTTAATTTTTTCTGTCAAACAGATTACACCTATCTCTTAAGCTATTAGGGGTCCTAGCTTTGCCTATGAGTTCCCATTTTATTTAAGGATCTAAGTTACTTTCTTTTAATTCGGTGTATTTTCATAGAAAGTGCAGTTTGGCAGTGCATGTGGGTATAAAGCCATTGCTTCCAAATTCCCGAGGAAATTCCGATAAAAGTCTTTCGTTTCCCCTGATTTTCCTGAGGTTAGATGGTGGCTTTATATATATATATATATATATATATATATATATATATGACAACTTTCTTACATTCTCATCAGTCGCTTATTCTGCGTTGTTGCAGATTGTGCAGATTGCGCATCAACATGAGATATTATTCTCATGTGAATCTTTAGCTTACTCTTCCATGCTGGCTCAAGGTATGTTGGAAGAGAGCCCTTCGAGATTTTCATGCAGTAGATTACTTGATATTTTTATCAATCAAAGGTATATAACCCAATCTACCCTGCTATTAAGCCTCTGCAAGTTGGTTTTGTATTCAGAGTTTCCTATAGAACCCTATCTCTTCTGCTATTTTCCCATAGCTGGAGGGAGAAGAAATGGATTGATACCTTCCCCAAAGGTATTAGCCAGTAAGTGAATGTAATTCGAACCTGGAATTCGAACCTGGTTCTCTGATTCCTCAATCCGAGTCTTTATCTATTACTCTATCATATCGGAGAAAAATAAGTTTAGCACCGATTGAGATGCTGAAATGTAAAACAATGTGAAATGATTGATGCCAAACAGACATCATAAACCTTAAAACCCCATATCTACGAACATAAAAGATTTATATTTCGACGCGCATTCAAACACACTCGTAATAAAAGGAACAAAACTAGCCATCCTAATTAATAGGGAACATCATTCTTTACGAAGAAAGTACTTTGCGAGCCTACTAATAACAACATTACACAAACTATAAACACGCGCTAAAAACATTATATTACATCACCACTATTTTTAAAGGATCCGTCTTATGTTTTCTCTTAAAAAAACGATATGTACGGCGTGACGTGGCTTCCCTGTGCCTCTTCTATAAATACTTTCACGGCTTCTGCTCCGATGAACTTAGATCATTGGTGCCGCCTAGGTACGAATTTACACGAGATACTAGATTAGCAACTAGGTCCCACCCTATTACAGTGAAACAGATAAGATGTAACCGTAATTTCTACTCCAACAGCTTCTTTTCTCGTGCTTCCCGCCTGTGGAATTCCCTTCCACGTGTCTGCTTTCCCGACAGCTCCAATCTCCAGAAGTTTAAATGTAAGGTCAAGAGACACCTCCTATCACTCTAACTTGCATCTATTCTCCCAACACTCACACTATCTACCGAACCCTCATTCTCGGTATCCTTACCCGTCTATCACCCTCCTTCTGACATTTCCTATATCTAACAATCCTTTCTCATCACTGTGCCCCCTATGTAACCCCCTGCGCAATAGTGGCAGTAAAATGCCTTGCTCGGGGTGAAACGATTATAAAAAATTAAAAAAAACACGCCAAAATCAAACAAATACGTCTGCTACTACTACTACACGCTCACACACACACACACATACATAAACACATACACTAAGAATGTGTTTTATCATCTGATACCAATTAGACAAACTTACGTTTTTTAGTTTAGCTAAGAACCGGTTTTATTCTAACGTTTGTTGAACAAGTCGAATACTATTGAAACATGATTAGCCAATGAAAATGAAACAACGCAAAATAAAATATAGCAGATTTTCTTTCCCCATGTCATTCCTTGATGAAGCTTTAATAAAATTGAAACATGTTAGACTGATGTCCAAATCGACCTTCATTTCACGATTTGATAGAAACGATTAGGTTAAATCAAATAATTGTCCAGAAATACCGTAGACCTGGAGTTTGCATTAGAGGCCAGCATGCCAAACCATGTCAAAAGCTTTTGATAGATCAAGGGCCATTTGCTGGCAACTTAGTTTGTATGGCCTTAGGTTCTTTTCTGTAACTCCTTTGTTTGAAACTTTGGTATTGATCAAAATGTTTCTCATCATAGTTTTTAACGTTGTTTTCCGTTTGACAACCCCTGTAGATTACTGTCAGCGGTTTGCAGCTCTTTGCGAACTTTGGCAACAAATGGACCGTGCAATATTCTGAAAAGGAACAATCTTTTAAACCACTATCCTCTGCTTTCATTGAAACGATTATAATGTGCCTTTTCATTTGCAGAGTTAGTTTTTATTTATCTGAACAAAAATTATAATCAGAATAAGTTAAAAAAAAGATCAGCTATTAAAAGCTAAAACATCAAAGTACTGAACAACCGTGATAATTTCAATGAATATACGGGCCCCATCTTATCATGTCGATTTTCACATTATTTTGGTGCCAATATTGGACAATCAGACATTATGTTCTCAGCAGTTTCAATATGTGTTGACTGCTGTACCATTCTTTATTATGTCTACCTAGATGGTAGTGAATGCTGGACAATATCATCAAAATGAAATTAAAACTTAAAGCCATTGAGATATGGTTCTCTGCTGCGGATACCATGGATCGAGTATGTGTGCAATGATGAGGTTTTGAAAGGATGGAAACGAAAAGGAAATTAATACTGAGCATCAGGAAGAGACAGCTAAAGTTTCTGGGACTTGGAATGAGGATGGAAGGCTGGGAGAACCTGATACTAACAGGCCAGATAGAGGGGAAAAGAGACAGGTGAAAGCAGCGGATAACATATTTGAAGGGCCTGATCAGGTGGATTACAGAACGGGGTATTGCTTGGTGTAGCAGGTGAATGCGTGCTGAGAGCCACCAGGGATAGGTAGACGTGGAAGGCCATGTTCGCCTACGTCCTCAAAGAACAATGAACATAGTAGAAGAAAGAATGTCAACAGGAAAGCTTTCTTTATATGTAAACATTATTATTATTATTAATAGTAGGAGTACATTATTTGATTTTTGTTGTATCCGGGTCCTAACCATACCCCTAAAGTTAGACAGGCTTTCATGATATTTTCCACTGAACATTTTTGAAAAAAAATGCTCTTCGTAATGTGTAATTTGTACTTTGCGAATACAGTTGTTTATATTTCTTTAAGCATGAACTACCAAAAATCCCTTCTATTAGTTCATCAGAACTTTATCTAATCAATCCGAGTGCTTTAATTACAACTGGAATTACCGGTATCTTCATGTCCCAAATATTTGAGCTTTACACTTCGAGATCTTTGTATTTTAGTAGTTTTTGAAGATCTTTAAAGATACATTAAACGCTGCAGGGATCACTATGTCAATCAGAAAGCAAATTCGGTTTTTGTGGGGTTTTTTTTTCTTGTCCCATAAAATTGTTACAATTTCTATCTCCGTTTTTATTATTATTATTATGTTTTATTATTATATTCTGTTATGTTTTTCATCATATTTCGATTTCTGTTATGGTCGCACTACCTACCAAATCTGGGAGAAGACCTAAGTAGGTAGTGGTGAGTTGTTATGACTCCATTTCTTGTTTTTCCATATCTCCCTAACATCCCTAGCGTTACATAGACAAAGCTCTCCTTAGTGTGTGGGCTGTACTTAACAAAACATTTTTGTATATCTCTTAAGCTGGGGTTTCCAGGGATTCTTTCAATGTGTTGTTTTGTTCCATTTTTTTATCATCCCAAGTGCACCTACTATCACTTGCAACATTCTTCTTTTCAATTTCCACATTTCAGTTTCCAGGTCTTTATATTTTGAGTTTTTCGAATTCCTTGGTTGCTATGTTACAATCTGCTGGACAAGCCATATCAATTTATAGGCAAGTTTTTTCTTTCTGGTTTTTAACAATAATGTCCGACCTATTTCCTTTAATTTTTCTGTCTGTGTAGATGGTGTAATCCCATAGAATGGTGACATCTTCTGTTTCTATAACCGGTTCTGGGTGATGTTCATACCAGTGTTTGTTTACATATTTTCCATAGTGTTTACACAGTGTCCAATGTAAATATTGCCTCACACTATCGTGACAATTTTTATTATTATTATGTCATTTTTCATCATATTTAGATTTCTGCATTGGTCTCACTACCAACCAAGTCTGCGGGGAGACCTAAGGCAGGTAGTGGCGTGTTGTTATGACTCCATTTCATGTTTTTCTATCCTCCCTATCATCCCCAGCATTACATAGATAACGTTTTCC
Organism: Ascarosepion bandense; assembly: GCA_037127315.1. Classification (NCBI taxonomy): domain Eukaryota; kingdom Metazoa; phylum Mollusca; class Cephalopoda; order Sepiida; family Sepiidae; genus Ascarosepion; species Ascarosepion bandense. The sequence goes on along the minus strand of JBBBDQ010000820.1, from coordinate 2,862,791 downwards.
TTAGTGTGTGGGCTGTACTTAATAATACAATTTTTTGTATATCTCTTAAGCTGGGGTTTCCAGGGATTCTTTCAATGTGTTGTTTTGTTCCATTTTTTATCATTCCAAGTGCACCTACTATCACTGGCACAACTCTTGTTTTCAATTTCCACATTTTTTCTATTTCAATTTCCAGGTCTTTATATTTTGACAGTTTTTCAAATTCCTTGATTGATATGTTACAATCCGCTGGACAAGCCATATCAATTAATAGACAAGTTTTCTCCTTCTGGTTTTTAACAATAATGTCTGGCCTGTTTGCTTCAATTTTTCTGTCTGTGTAGATGGTGTAATCCCATAGAATGGTTACATCTTCTATTTCTGTAACCGGTGCTGGATGATGTTCATACCAGTGTTTGTTTACAGCTTTTCCATAATGTTTGCACATTGCCCAATGTAAATATTGCCCAACTCTATCGTGGCGATATTTATATTCGTTTGGGGCAAGCACAGAACAGCCTGAGATTAGGTGGTCTATTGTTTCTTGGTGTTTATCACAAAACCTGCATTTTGGATCCATATTATTATGCATAATATTTGCCTGAAAGTTTCTCGTGAAAAGACTTTGGTCTTGTGCTGCAAGTATTATTATTATTATTATTATTATTATTATTATTAAATCTTAATAGTGTTTATACCAACTGATATCCGTCAGGAGCTAAGAACTTTACAAATTTAATTTTCGGAGTTGGTATTAAAACCTGTCTTCTCAAGTGTGTGGTAAGGTCATGCACCTTATTTAAATTCATGACCTTAACCCGGCTTTGGCTGAAGTCATGCATAAGATGCGTGCACATCTTTTCTTGCATTCCCCTGCATTCTTGACATTGCGTGCATATTTCCTCATGCACATCAAACAGATGGAGTTGGAAAAATCTGTTTGACAGTCAAAATGTCCGGGAATTTGTTTTCTTTTGTTTTGTCGTGATCCACAGCGATGGCGAACTTAAAAGCATCTCCGTGGCAAAAAAATGTACACCTTTTCGGTTCTTACGTTTATACACGAGACTTTAACTTCAAGTTTCGAGACTTTATTAGACTGTGGTGTTATAGTTAAAACGAGGAAAATTGTAAAGGCCTTGTAAAGATCAGTGAGTAAAGCATACGTCGAACAGAGAAATTTCTGAGAAATTAATTAAAATATATCCAGAATCCACAAAACTTTCAACTATCAAATCACATGATGATAATTACATATGCAAAATTACTAACGCCCCATACCAAGAGAATAAATAAAATTGCAGGCGAGTTTTATTAGATTTTATTAATTACCTTTACTAACTCAACAACTACCGTAAATTATCAAAATTAACACGGTCCCTGTTATGTTACGCACGTCCAGATTGCATTTCATTCACAATGGCTGCGTTTTATTCCTTTTGTTGTATTGATTATTAAAATAATCATTCTTCTCAAAACAACATTTCTAGAAATGCTGAAAAAATATCCAGAATCCACCAATATTTTATACCTAAAACGCAAGAAGATAATTTTATATGCAAATTAAAAACGTTCTACCTGGTAAGAATGTACAAAATGACAGGAAAGTTTCTTAAGATTTATACTAAACTCTTTGATGAATATCTCTTATTAGTTAATTAACTAACAGAAAATTTCAAGATGAGTTCTTCCTCTCTCTCATTTTACTCACGTTTATGTTACTTTCCATTCAACCTGGTTGCGTTTTATTTACCTTATATCAAGCCCACCTTGAAGAAGATGGGCATAATGTCGAAACATTGTTAAACGCTGTATTTATTTCTTTTTTGTTTTATCAAAATGAAATTGTGTAATATTTTATACCGAATGACTCTAATTTCTTAAGGTACATACTCTGAAAAAAATATGAAATAGTCACCAAAATTTCAAATCTTAAAATGTATGATGATAATTACATATGAAATATTACTAACGTTCCACCCAAGAGGAATGTACAAAACAGTAAAAGTATTCAATAAGAATTTATTACTTACTTTTACTAATAAACTAACAGACAATATCAAGATGAGAAAGTTCCTTATCATGTTAAGCACGGTTAAGTTGCATTCCATTCGAGCTGACTGAGTTTTATTTGCTCTGTTGGGTTGATTATTCGTACAACCGTTTTTCTCAAGACAAGTAACGTTTGTAAAAAGACTTGTATTTTTAAAGTATCATTTTTCACGAGTAGCAAATGATTTAAAACAGAATTTTAGGGCAGACATACTCTTGAAATATTATTGTTATTTAACTTTCTTAAAAACTACAGTATTTTTTTCTTTTTATTAAATCGCTCACTTCTCTAAGTGTTTTAATATTAATAATATAACAGCTCTACACACCGCCTACACCCGATGGTGAAACCACACACGCTTAGCGGTTCGATCTTCAGTGACTTAGGACTGCGTGTTAACTTTTGAGCCAGCCCTGCGCTTGTCCAGATTGTCTGCACTCACTTTGCCCACGTTGTGTGCTTGTTCTCAGAGCAATTAAAGATCGCCTGCCGCTGGTAATTGAAGCGCTGCATCCAGCCGTGGTGAAAGCTATATTATGGGAAGAAATATCTTCACAACACAAGAAATAAACGTCATAAAAGTCATCGATGGGTTAAACTTCAATTGGTCTATATAGCTCTTGGTAAAAATAAAAAAATAACCTTTCCCGCATCAATCTCTCAAGTGATACTTAATCTTGTCAAAAATGCAGAAGCTTGGTTGAAAGTTCTTTGAAGTCAAAAGATTTGCTGACGGCCGATGTGAAGGCGATGTGAGGCGCCGATACGAGAATTTGCCTCACAAGTCTCTGAGTCTCCGAAACTGTCTGTTTATAAGCATTCCAGCATAAAACTGGCCTGAGGATGATGGATTATAAAGATTCGGTGATTCTCCAATTTTTGCATTAATCTCCATATGGTTTTTTGTTCCCTTAATTCTGAATTTCAAATTAACTTTCAAAAATTGGAGAACTATCCACCTTTTCGAAGAGTGGTAGCTGAGATCGCTTCTCTCCTCAACTCCAATTTCATTCACTTTATATCTTGTACTGTTACTTCATAGAGTTGGTGTTAAATTCTCACTCTTTTTTCCTTTCTTCTCAGCATTCAATCTCAACCTACTTCCCAGGGCAGCCAACAACTGTTTTGTGACGAATCTAATTTTTAAAGTGCGTAGGCGAAAAGGCGGTTTTCAATTCAAGTCATTAATTTTAATTCTATTAATTCCTTGAGGAAGAGATAAAATTATCAGACGATTCAATTGTCAACGGCAGTACCTGTTTTTATAGCATCGACCCCTCAAAAAAGCGTTCTTGTTCGGTTTTTATTTAAATTTTCCGTTCGTTTTCGTCAGCAAAAATAGAAGCCCAGTTCATCTCACTCTCCTCACCAACGACATGTGTCGTCCAAATTCTCTGGATAAGATAAAATAATTTCTCCATTCCTGGGCTTTATCTTTATCAAGCAAAAATACAAACCAGACTTATCTCTTTCCTTGTCAATGATAATTATTTTCTAAAATCCTCAATGAACTGATGCAGTTATTTCTCCATTGTTTTGCCGATGCCAGATCCACGATAGATAAAAAGTAAACACAAGGTGCATCTGTGGTGATACCGACTGAGCATAGCGACGGACCGGATGTTTGCGCTCTCACGGCCAAAAAGCAAATGACCAAAAGTCGTCGTTGCGCATGTTCCGGTTGAAAAATAAAAATTAATCAAATATTAAATTTCCATTTCGCGAGCCTACGCGAATTTTATTTATCAGCCAATGGGAAGCCCAGAATCAAATACAAGTGTGAAATCCCAAACAAGCTGCTGTGATCCAAAAACCAGATATAAAAGCGAATACAGACAGACCTCAGCAAGCAGAACTTGAGGAGAAAAGTGTAATCAATAATCAAGAGAAGAGTCTAATCAATATCCTCTTGACCTAAGTCAAGCGGCTTCTACGCTTGCCTCTTTCCTTCTCCCTTGTCTCAAAACTACTTACTGACCTAAGGAGCGACTACATCAAAGACACTCCTCACTTACACATTCCTAAGCATTAATTCCCTTTCAGCTTATTGTTTTCCATGAAAACATTTTAACCTCCGTTGGACCTATATTCAAGTATTACTTTAATTGTAAAAACATTAATTGATATGTGTATATATGAAAATGTTATTTTTCAACTCAATTTGCTTTTCTTGATTTTATAAACATTTTATGACTTATACTGGGCTATCTACCACAAGGCTAAATTCTGTTAACCTGCAATAGTATAAAACTACCCTTCACTAGAACGGACTCCCACTATAAACTTGAAAAAGAATAGATAAGCAACCCACTATACATCATCCCAGTTTGTAAGGGAGAAGGTAACACAAATGGTTCGTTTCAATTTCAGCTTATATTGTTTAAATTGTGGCCTCCGCTGACGAATCCTGGCATAACTTCTAGGGTTCTCAGAATAGTCTCGCTGTACAAGTTGAATAGATCCGGTGAAAAGACGCATCCTTGTGTTACGCCCCTTTCAATCTTAGTATAATTGCTGAATTCGTTACCATTCCGTATGCAGGCAGTTTGCAGCCAGTAGAGATTGTGGATTACTCTTAGGTCTTTCCCAAATATGTCGAGGCTGCCATCAATTCTTTGTGGTGTGTTTTGTCAAACGCCTTTGCATAATCAATAAAACATAGGTACAAGTCCTTCTTCATTTTTATTGCCCTTTCAGAGAGCATTCTAATCATAAATATAGCGTTCCCTTGTTCCAGTGTCTTTGACGAAATCGCACTGTTTTCGTCCTATCTCTGACCTGATTCTGCTTCTCGCTCTGTTCATCAGGATTCGAACGATCAGTTCTATTACATGGCTCATTAAACTGATGGTTTTGTAGAATTCGCACTCGTTTGCTCCTGGCTACATAGGCAGCGCTATGGAAATCGACATGCTGAGATCATCTGGTATTATACCACTATTATAAATTTCCTTTATTACTTCTGTAATTTTCTCTATGTCAAATTTTTCCAGGGCTATCAGCAGCTCTATGACTTTGCCGTCTGGTCCAGCTGTTTTGTTTCTGTTCAGTTTCGGCTATTGCAGATTCCACTTCAGACTTTAATGTTTCCGGTTTGTCCACATCTTTGTGTATGATTGGTTGCTCTCTCTTGTCGTGGAAAAAGATCTTTTTTATATTCTTCCCATCGTTGGAGTATTTCCTCTTTCTCCAATATGATTGTTCCATCCTTGGATTTTATACTTCCTGTTGGAAGAGCAGGTTTTTTGTCCTCTCAGTTCTTTTATTTCTGCATATCTGCTTTATTATTCCTGTTTAATCTTTCTACTTCTGCACATGTGTCATTGAGCCATTCCTCTTTAGCCCGTCTGCATGTTCTTCTTATTTCCTTGTGTTATTCCCTATACACCATTCCATGTCTTGATATACTTTTCTGCCTCCTTTGAGTCCATCTTGCGCATATACAAATCAACCATCTGCCCATACATTGAATACTGTTATCATATCTGGCCGGATTCCCCTGGTATTCATCTGGGTTACTTGACAGGATCCAGGGGAAATCTGTCATGTAATCGATCCCGATCTGCTAACTCATGTCGCCTTGACATCCATTCTTCTCTTATAATTTCCCCAACAAGCCCTGTATCTTGTTGTTCTCTCTTTTCACTCTACTCTCGCAACTCTCTTCACACTAATATTCCCATCCTTCTTTAGCATTTTCTCTGACATTTCCTGTAAATTTTTCTCCACTACAAAGTGTACATTTTGTTTCGATATTAATATGACAATGTCTCTTCAGGTGGTGTGGAAAGGAATGGAAAGTCTCTTTTCTTATATTTGGCGAATTGTGTGTGGGGTGTAGATGGGGGTCGTGATAAGGAGATAAGTCTTGTAAAGTGTCCGTTGGAATTTTGAAAAGAGAGAGTTTGTGGGTGATAGAGTTGATTAATGATCTTGTCGGGAATTTTGTACACAGATTTAACATTAAGATATTGTATAGTTTTTTATGACGTAGTGGCTGGATTTTTTCTTCCAGTTTAGTGAAATGGAGAGTAAGTAAATGTATATATATATATTGCAAGAAAGGGAAAGAACACATACATTAAAACCCACTGTTTAAGCATTTAGTTTTATAAACAGTGCTCGATACAGAGTAGAGGTTAATATTGTAATAGTTGTTACAATGGTTTATAAACGCATGGTATCACTACACAAAATCTTGTAACACCTATTATAATATATATATATATATATGAACACTCTCGGTTACTGGCGTGTGTTTACATTCTATATAACACGCTAAAGTCTGATTTCCTCTAACGAACTGCCCATAGCTCAGAGTTAGAATCGCCGACTGATGTCAATTCGGTCAGGTTTTAATCCTGGCTAGAAGCAATCGGATGGCTACCCGAACTGATGAGCTGTGATGCAGCGATACTGATCTATCTTTGGATGACTATATATTATAGACAAAATGCTGAATATTTTGGAATCCTACCGTTTCCCACAAAATTTATTCACTAAAATCCTTATTTGTAGAAGTGACTCTATTGTGGAGAGGCGTTCTAATGGAGAGTAATTGTATGTTGTTGCAGATCAAGGGAATTTGGCCTCGTTGTAGATAGCCCACAATAAGTCATAAAAAGATTATAAATCAAGAAAAGCAAATTGAGTTTACAAATAACATTTTATATATACAAACATATCAATTAAGGTTTTTACAATTAAAGTAATCCTTTAAGTATGGGTCCAACGGACGTTAAAATGTTTATGGCAATGAAAATGCTGGAAAGAGAATTTGCTCGTATGTATATGGGAGCGTTGTAAATAAGGAATGTCTTTGATGTATCCACTCCTTTGGTCAATAAGTAGTTTTAATACAGCGAAGAAAAAAAGGAGAGGGAAGGGAAGCGAGCATAGTAAGCCGTTTGAAGTCGGTCAAGTAAGATACAAATTACACTCGTCTCTCTCGAGTCTGTCTGTGTGTGTCTGTCTGGCGATGCTTTCTGTATCGGCTTTTTATTTCGACTTTTTGGATCGCAGCAGATCATTTGGGAATTCACATCCGTAAATGATTCTGGGCTTCCCATTGGCCGATAAAGTTCGCGTTGGCTCGCGAACAGGAATTTAATATTTAATTAATTTTTAGTTTTCAACCGGAACATCTGCGTGGAGCCGGTGTGCGCACCGACGAGTTTTGGTCATTTTCTTTCTGGTCGTGAGAGTACAAGCATCCGGTCCCTCGCTTTGCTCGGTATCACCACAACTCAACATATTTATTTAAAATTTGGGGTCATAGACGATGATGATAATGATAATGCAGATGAAAATGTAGTGAAACGATATACTATTTTCATTAAAATGCTGCGACATAATTGATCTGGTGTATTTTCCATATATATATATATATATATAAACATGTTACGGAAATTAACGAAGATTAACGAAACGTTATAAACAATCGAAATTTGAGATGATTCGTTTGAACATTGATGAATGTGCGTCATTCGCAAAATCAAATCCTGCTGAATGACGCATATTTTCGTAACAAACATTTATCGTAAATAATCAGGTCGGTAGAAATAAATACATAATACTGTTTGAGTATAAACAGAATATCTACTTAAATACGAGTATCGATCTAAAATAGTTTTTAAACAAATAAATTCATATATATATATATATATATATATATATATATATAATACTATTTTATTATAAACAGAATATCAACTTAAATACGAGTATCGATCAAAAATAATGTCAAAAGAAATCATTTCTAATTGTCGGTTGTTTATAACCAGTTTCCTTAATCATCGTTAATTTCCGTAACATGTTTACATTTGTTGACATTACGATACATTTCAGATCAGAGATGGTGATTACGATAAATTCGAAAATTGTGTTATAGTCTTAATTTGACTGAGTTTAGACTGGTTGTCAATTGTGGTCGAGGTGGCTAAGACACGCCAGGTCACATATAGATAGAAGTCGCAGGTTCGAGTCCTGCCGAATGAAACACATTTTCGTAACAAAGATTTATCCTAAATAATCAGGCCGGTATAAATAAATATATAATACTGTTTGATTATAAAAAGAATATCTATTTAAATACGAGTATCGATCAAAAAAAACAAATCATTTCAAATATATATATATATATATATATATATATATATATATATATATATATATATATATATATAAACAATGCGTCTGTGTTCGTCCATGAGAAACTTTATTGCCGGTTGTCCTACTTTAATTTCATAAATTCATTTGCCATCCAATGAAAATCTGTCACCGCATATCGGTCAGAGTTGAACCGCTGGGCCAAAATCTATCTGCGTTGTGCCAGGGGATTTCCAATCTCATTACAAGTTTCTGCTTGAGAATTCAAACGTAGGTCGAAAGCGATCTTCGACTAACTTTTAACCCAATTTGACCCACCACGCCTTAAAGTACTTAACATTATCAACTGAAACCAGCATCATGTATCAAATTTAATTTCCAATCAAACTATATGACATTCTTCGTTCTTCTTTTAAATATCCTCGCTATCATTTCATATGACTAATATATACATGCTACTTGTTTGGCATTCATGTCTCGCCATTTTACCGTTTAAATAGTTGATCGCAACCGCCAATTTTACTCGAATAGTTTCTTTTCTCGCACTACAATCTCAAAATAAAAATAAATGCAACGTCAATTGCTATCTTGTATTTCCTGAATCCCATTCATCCTTTATCTCTTCTTCAATACCCACTGTACCCAGGTCTTTTCCATCATTGTAACTCTCTGCTTAAACACTTGATCTTCAGGACATGTTCAGAACTGAAGGTTGCATTCAAGCATGAATAAAACAGGCCGTCGCCGCATTATATATATATATATATAGAGAGAGAGAGAGAGAGAGATTATAAATTATGTTTTAGAATATGTACATAATTTCTTCTATATATGTCCTCTTCCCTACAATCATATGGTTGTTTCAGTGTTTGGATTTAAACACCTCTTCGAGGGAAATAAAGGTTTGGAAAACATTCTCTGTTTATATTTGGTTCGTTGTTGTCGTATTTGGACGGAAAATCTTTTTCTTTTTTCTCTCCTCATTCTATACTCACTCGGATATATATATATATATATATATATATATATATATATATATATATATATATATATCATATATCCGTGCGTGTGTGCGTGTTGGGGGGGAGTAAAGTTCAACATATAATTAAATGGTTATAAATCTAGAATTTATTTCGGTGGTCTAAAAAGTTTTACAAGAGAGGATATTATACAGAAAATACAAATACGTAAAAATAATACGCAAAATGTAAAAAGAGTCAATATAATACAAAACAAAAATATAGTCACAATTAATTAACATCACAAAAGCAAGAACAATTATCAACAGATTTGAAAATAGAAAATAAAATAGAAAAATATAGATGAAAATAATAAAAATATTAAAATAACAAAATTATTAATAAAGAAAATAGTAAAAATAATAATAATAAAATTATTGAATATGAATAAATAAAAATAAAAAATCAGAATGTCAATGGAAGAATTAAATAAAAGCTGAATTTGACAGAAAATTTAATCCTAAAAATCCAATATTTTAAAATTTATTCTTTACCGATATTTAAAAATCACTTCATTTCGTTGGTTTAAAAGCTAGTATTTACCACAAAATGTAATTACTTTTTTTCATCTAAGCATAGATTTTTTTACATCTATTTCTAAAGCTAATAAGAGTTTGTGATTTACCAATTGTCTTCCATTCAATCTATGGAGAGTGTCTTCTCTCTTTTAATTCCCTGAAATATTTAGATAAAGCTGTCTGGGATTTAAAGTGAGGCCTAGAGAAAGAATAGTTCAGATTATAAAATCTATGTTACCAAGGTCCGGCAGAAATTTCAAAAGTACATTTCTTTCTTTATCGTATTCTTTAGAGAAAATATTATTTTTATTTTTATTTTTATTTTTATTTTTTTTATCGTTTCACCCCGAGCAAGGCATTCCACTGCCACTATTGCGCAGGAGGTTACATAGGGTCGGGAAAGTGATGAGAAAGGATGTTTAGATGTAGGAAATGTCAGAAGGAGGGTGGTAGACGGGTAAGGATACCGAGAATGAGGGTTGGTTAGATGGTGAGAGTGTTTGAGAGACTAGATGCAAGCTAGTGTGTTATGAGGTGTCTATAGACCTTATATTTAAACTCCTGGAGATTGTAGCTGTCGGGGAAGCAGGCATGTGGAAGGGAATTCCACAGCGGGAAACGCGAGAAAAGAAGCTATTGGAGTAGAAATTACGGTTGCATCTAATCTGTTTCACTGTAAAAGGGTGGGACCTAGTTGCTAATCTAGTATCTCGTGTAAATTCGTACCTAGGCAGCACCAATGACCTAAGTTCATCGGAGTAGAAGCCGTGAAAGTATTTATAGAAGAGGCAGAGGGAAGCCACGTCGCGCCGGTGAGAGAGTGGTTACAGCCGGTCCACCAAGTCAGGATCGATCACGTTACAGATTCTCCGTTGTATTTTGTCAAGAACCCCGAGGAGAGTAGCAGGGGCACCCGACCAGATGTGGTAGCAGTATTCAATACACGGGAGGATGGTAGATTTATATATGTGCAGGATAGATTCAGACGGGAAAAATTCCCGGGCCCTGCACAGAGAACCGACCTTCTTAGTAGCGGACTTAGCAATGGATTCGATATAGTCATTCATTTGAGGTCCGCCGAGAGTGTAAGGCCAATGAGGCGTTGTGTTTTACTCTCAGGGAGGCAAGCCTGTTCCATGCTAATGGGAGGTAGGTGCGATTGTCTATGGTGGTTAATTGATAGCAGCTTCGTTTTGGAAGCATTGAAATTCACGAGCCATTTCCTAACCCAGCCCTCTACGGATTGGAGGTCCTTTTCAAGCTCGGCAGCGAGTTCGTATATGACTTCTTCAAAAATGCATATACCTCCAACTGGACAATTATCCTTAATTCTACAATTTCAGGGTGATTTATATTTATTTGGTGATTACCCTAAAAATTATCAAGCATGTTCTTATCATGAGAATGAATGATGATGTGGATATTACGAGTAGAGGAATAACTAATCATTAATATTTTTCTATTAAAGATCTTATTTAGTTGGGTTTTTATATATTTAACAATCAATTTCAGAAAATATTGGACGATATTAATGTCATAAAATTTGGCAAAAGGAGTAGGTTGATGCAAAAAACTTTTTCTTCCTTCTTTTATTGTTATCAATACACCGTTTCAGTGGGTTTTTAATAGAATAATTCCTGTTTAAATCCGCATTTTTAGGTCGTTGTTATAAAGGATTTTACTATCATTAAATATTTTGTTATTTGTGGATAACTTATTCATTGTAGTATTATTAATATTATTATTGTAGTATTATTGATATTATTATTGTAGTATTATTAATATTATTAATTGTAGGGGTAATTGGTTTAATCACTTATTTGGGATGATTAGAACTAACATTAATATATATAAGTGATGCACTCTTTTTATGATATGGCTTGAAAATATTATTAGTGGGATTCAAAGTAATATCCAGAAAATTAACTATTTTAAGATTTGAAGAAACATTTAAAACCGAGCAATTTCAAAACCTTTATAACTTTCTTTTGAATTTTAGAGGATAGAGGGCTTTTACTATTGCGTATAAGCCCATCATCCCTATACAATCCAATTTGTTCTGGTTCAACAATACTACTAAGAATATATAAATACTCATTATATCTACAATTTGGTCAGATACGTATATATATATATATATATATATATATATATATATATATATATATATATATAAATGAATAGAATAAGTAAAGAACAAACGGAAAAAGTGTCTTTAATCTAACATGTTTCATTTTAGCAAGCTTCTTCAGAGATTTATTAAATACGAATAAATTTAAAAATTTAAAAATCCAAGAGACGGTATGTTGGATGAGGTATAGTTTCTTTTACGTGTCCCGTGTGATAAAGCAATGGATGAATATTAAATGTAGAGAAAAATCTTATCTGTTTAAGTGTCTGTGACAACGCGTAATACAAAACATTAGATATTTATTATGGTACATAATTTATTCTGATTAATTGTAATATTGCAATGATTTAGTATGGAAATTTATATGTATGTTTCTTATATATTATTACTTAATTATATTATTGTAATAATTTTAATACATAGATATTTAGTATTTTATTATTTCATTGAATGATTCTAACCGTTAACATTATTTTTCAAAAAATTACTTTTTATTTATAAGAAGTTCGCTTAACACTTTTATACATTATTTTCACGAGAATTTTAAACGGAAATATATTTCGTTTACGATTCATACTTACATACGAACACATAATAAATGATTCATTCATACACATACATTCATACATCATTCTCTCAAGTAATTTAGAACAGAAAATCGCTCCATCACTTAATATATATGTAGTGGCAAAGAAATCGTTATCAAGTGAATTTTTTTTTACTTATCTATTATTCTGTACCCAAAAATGTTGTAGTAATAATACAAATAATTATTGCATGCCCAGAGTATGAGATAGAATCACAAGTGAAATGAAGCCCTTTTTACACATAAATTGTTCTATAGTAAAGTAGTAGTGATGTATTAGCCAAACAATTAAGTTCAAATTAAAATGACATGTAGAAAAGCATGTAAGTATGCGACTGCTATAATCCGGTTAGAAAATGTCTGCTTCAAGTAGATATACGTCGTCTCTTGGCGTTGTTTTTCTCTACCGACTGTATTTTCCTTTACTTTTTGAACCGATGGATTCAGTTTGTTTCTTCACCTTGATGACACGATTAACAGTTTAAAGGCAGACACCAACAATATCCGCGATCTCTCTATAAGGCTTGCCGGTGTGTTCGTACAGCGTTACAATTTTCGTACGCTTTCTTGAAGTAAGGTCTATTACAGACAATGGCTGTAGGAAAACTAATAGACAGTCGAGACAATAGTGCCTGGGCGTGATAAAAATCACGGAAACGCAATATTTTTTCAAGGCCAAACAAATTTCGTCACACCCCGAAAATAGATTCATATTATTGCACACCGCTGCAAAGGACCTATTCTGAGCAAAAAATAGAAATCGATTACACCCTGTCAATCTAGTGGCTCTAAAACTGACCGTATAGTAAAAGGAAGGAAACTTTACAGAAAGATGATTACCAATTTGGTCAGGGTAGGAACGTCATGATAAAGAACAGTATTATTACCTATTTTAAAAAATGTACAATTACCCACTAAACATTTAGAGCTATGGAAAATGATGTCAGATTAAAGAAATCTATTTAAAATAGAGAGAGAGAGAGAGACTGAGAGAGCGTGAGAATGATAGAATCAGACTGAGACAGAGATTATTACACGGACTAAAGATTCCTTTAAATATATTGCGCAATTTTCAAATCTCTTATTCAACAGATAATCAGAACACACATAAATGAAATCTACTGCGGATAGACAATATCATTTACTTTTAACAATTAAAAAAATGAGACATTGTTCTATTTTTCTCATTAATTCATTAATATCAATCTCTCTATTCGTATCGTGATGTCTTCTTTAATACGTGGGGTCCCTTCAAGATGTATGCGATCATGGTCCTCCAAATCTTCCTATCCTTTGTAGCTCTTAATACATTTTGTCTTTGCATTTCTCCCTAGCCCTGCTCTGCCATCCATTTGCTTAAGCTTGTCAAGTATGCCACGCGTGGTTTTCCCCTATTTCTCTTTCTCTTTATCCATCTTGTGAGTATCAAATTCTCTAAGCCGCCCTTCCTAATTACAGTCCTAGAAACTCCAGCTGTCTCTTTCTGATATCCCTAGACAAAAAGGATGATATAGCTTCTTTTAAGTGAAATACTTTCAGCTAAGTTGATGCTATTCAACATACACAAAGAAAGGAATCTTCTTTTTCTTTATGTTCTTTTCCTCTCAAGATCATGGCTCTCCACAATTTCCTGTCTTTTGTATCTCTTACTAAATTTTGTCATCTACACTCTTTTTCACCATCAATTTATTTAAGCTTAAAAAGTATATTATGCGTTATTTACCTCATTCGCTCTTGTCTTCAGTCCGCTTTGTGGGTATCAGCTTACTAAGCTCTTTTTCCTCATCATGGGCTCTAGAAATTTCTACTGTCTCTTTATGGATTTAAATATAAGTTTCCTTTTTTTTTTTTCATTTTCTATAAAATTCGGTCGTTGATCACATTTTAAGTTCATAGTATCCTCAGCATCTTTCTGTATAATGTTATTTCTGTATAATGTTATTTCTGTATAATGTTATTTCTGTAAACTCAAATATCCTCTTTAGTCGTGAGGAGATTGTCCAGCATCCATTCCTACACAAAAAGAAACACAATACGTAACAGTTCAGAACAATTTTTTTAACGAATATTTTCTTTTTCTTAATGCTGTGCTTGAAATTTGGAAAGCACTTTTGGCTATCCGAACGCCTCTTCCAAGTTCCGCGTCGCACTTTCTGTCCTCTATAAAACGATTTCCTAGATATTTAAATTTTTTGTTTGATTTTGGTATATATCCGATATATCTGATATTGTCATTTTTATTTTGGGCCCTTCATTTTGTTGACATATATGCATTCTTCTTGTAGTTTATACTAGCAGTATAGCCCGGCGTTGCTCGGGTGTAAATGCAAATTTTAAAACTAATCCATGGTCCTGGAGCTCAAACTCTTTGGACGTTGGCACGAACGTCTAAATGCAATAGATGTTTCCAGTTAAAGCGAAACCGTAGACTGAAAGAAAAATGAATGGATGTAAGTCAAAGTTTGATTTTCTGGTATCGATATCAATTTTTCTGCAATATTTTAAAAACTGCAACCTTGAAACTTCTGAATATCGTTTCTTATGTCTTTGTCTATGAGTGTATCAAATTTGATTAAAATTGGACCACTCCTTCTATAACCCGATTTTTTCGATTATCGATTTTCGATATTTATCCGGGATACCTCGACACAAAATCTAGCTAAGAACACTCGCAAATGCTTATAGTACAACTGTGTAAAGTTTCAAAAACATCGGTTCAGCCGTTTCGAAGTCTATAAGTAACGGATACACATACACACAGACACACACACACACACACACACACACACACAAAGTTCCATTTTGAAATAAGTTTATATATATTTATTTCTACTCGCTTTACTTCACTATCTTCTGTATTCGTTTTTGCTGTTTTCTTTTAGTGTCTGCTATCAAAACTGTGTCGTGTGCATATATTTTTAAGACTGTGGCTGCCAACAACAAATTCCGGAAGGTATTCTCTCAGAATTATCTCCCTGTCTAGGTTGAAATCTCATCAAAGATGGAGGAGAGGCTTCAGGCAGCAGAAATGTGGTTCTACAGAAGGATACTGAAGAATACCATGGACAGAGCACTTGTGCAACGTTGAGGTATTGAAAAGAATGTAAATGAGAAGAAAACTGATACTAAATATCAGGAAGAAACAAATGAGGTTCATGGGACACGTAATGAGGAAAGAGGGCCTGGAGAACTTGATACTCACAAGATAAATAGAAGTTGAGACAGTGGAAAGCAGGGTTAGACGTACTTGTTAAGTCTGAGCAAATGGTTGACGAAGCGGGGCTTAGAAGAGATATCAAGAGAAAAATTATTGAGAACGACAAGAGACAGAGCCAAGTGGAAGTCCATGATCGCCTACGTCCTGAAGGGACACGGCACATAAAGAAGATGATAGGTTGATCAATTCTTGCGTGAAAACAGACCGTTGTCTTAAACCCCTTTCTTTGGGTCACTATGTCGATCCAGGATGTTTTTATCACCTGAATCCATCCTGCATATATACAAGTCAACCATCGGTCCGTGCATGGAGTACTGCTGCCATTTATGGTCAGGTGCCCCTGCCGTTCTCCTCAGTGCTCTTGACAGGCTCTAAAGGAGAGTCTGTAATGTGATAGGTACTGATCTGGCGGCTCGACTGCAGCCACTTCCCCATCGTCGAAATGTGGCCTCCCTTTGTCTGTTCTATAAATACTTTCATGGCTTCTGCTCAGACGAACTTAAGTCACTGATGCCTCCTCAACAGTTGTCTACTCGTGCAACCAGACTGGCAACTAGGTCCCACCCATTCACAGTTAGGTTAGCCAAATGCAGACGACAATTCTACTCCTGCAGCTTCTTCTCTCGCACTTCCCGCCTGTGGAACTCGCTCCCGTATTCTTGCTTTCCTGACGGCTACAACCTCCAGAAATTTAAATGCAAAGTCAATACTCATCTACTAAGCACTGGACTCTAGCTCTCTCCCCACCCCTGTATAACCTTCCCTTTCTCTCCGCCTATGTATCTGTCATCGCACCTGCTTTCTCAGTTTTCTACTGTTCCTTTCTAACTAGTTTGTCCTCCTCACTCACTTAATTTTACATTTACGTAACCCCTGCACATCAGTGGCGTTTCTGCCTTGCTCGGGGTGAAATGATTAAAAAAAAAAATTTACTGAACTAATATTCTATCCGTATGCGGGAGGTTTGCTTCCAGTGTAGGGTTTTGATTATTTTAATATCCTTCCCAAATAATTTATTTTTAACCGTATCACCTCGAGCAAGGCGGTAACGCCACTAATGTGCAGGAGGCTACATAAGAGTAAAAGATTAGGGGGCTACATAAGAGTAAAAAGATTAGATAGGAGGAGAGTAAAGAAAAAGACGAACTAGTTAGAAAGGAGTAAGAAAGAATGGGAATACAGGTGTGATGACAGTTGCAAAAGCAGAATGAAAGGAAAGGATATACAGAGTGATGTAGAAAGAACTAGAATCAGTAGTTAAGAGATGAGTATTGACATTGCATTTAAATTCCTGGAGGTTGTAGCCGTCAGGAAAGCAAGAATATGGAAACAAATTCCACAGGCGGAAGTTCGAGCGAAGAAGCTGCAGGAGTATAATTGCCGTCTGCATTTGGTTAACCTAACTGTGAATGGGTGGGACCCAGTTGCCAATCTGGTTGCACGAGTAAACACCTGTTGCAGAGGCACCAGTTACTTGAGTTCGTTGGAGCAGAAGCCATGAAATTATTTACAGAACAGACAAAGGGAGGCCACATCTCGTAGATTAAGAAGTGGCTGGAGTCGAGCCGCCAAGTCGGTACCTATCACATTACTGATTCACCTTTGGGGCCTGTCGTGAACACTGAGATGAACCTCAGGGGCGCCTGCCCATATATGACAGCAGTACTCCATGCACGGACGAATGGTTGATTTGTATATATGCAAGATGGATTAAGGCGGAAAAAGCATCCTGGCCCTACACAGTGACCTAACCTTCCTAGCAGTGAATTTAGCTGTTGGCTCAAATGTAATGGTTCCACTTGAGATCGGATAAGAGAGTAAGGCCGAGGAAGCGTGTATGAAGGTTTCTCGGCAGCTTTAACAGATTTTTGTAGTGAACGTTTTCTGCCTTTGTATTTGTCTTTCTGATAAAATTCTGAGCAAACATACCGCGTTCCTTGATTCGGTGTCTTCGACGAACCCGCACTGTTCTTGTTCTATTTTCTGTGTGAATCTGCCGTGAGATCTATTCATAAAAATTCGGATGTTGAGTTTTGTTATATGACTCATTAGACCGATGTAGTTCATATTCGTTTGCGCCTGGTTACTTTGGCAGTTATATGAAAATTGATATGTTTGCATCTTCCGGTATATCACCACTGTTGTAGATTTCATTTAATAACTGTTATCTTTCCGATACCAAAATCATCTAAGTCTGCCAGTATCTCTATTACACTTCCGTCTGTCCAAGTCACTTTGTTTCTGCTCAATTTTGCCAGTGCAGCTTCAACTTCAGTTTTTGATATTTCCAGTTATGTTAGTATTTCTGTCTATTACCGTTTGTTCTCTTTTATCGTGAAAGAGTTCTCCATCTTCGTTCCATCTCTGAAGTATTTTTCTTTCTCTAATATCATTGTCCAGTCCATGGATTTTATGCATCCTGTTCATGAGCATGCCTTTTGTTCTGCTCTCTTATTTTTGTTGACAGAATTTTGTAAACGGTTCTACTATCCGTCTAATTCTCTTCTTTGGCATTGAAGTCTTCCATGATTACTATAATTTCTTGCGATTTGTACCAAGCCTTTGCGTTGTCTAGCGTAGAGTAGAATTTTCCGATTTCTTCTTCTGTACTTTGTGCTGTCATTGCATACACAACTATGATGGATATGTTGAAAGGCTTTCCTCTCGGTTTAACAACAACAATTCTTTAAAATAACTGATAGTATCCCAGAACGCATTTCTTCTCGCCTTGATCTAGCATCAATCCAACTCCTTTTTCTTTTTTCTTATCTCCGCTTGCATATATAATATTATGTTTATCACGGACAAAATTTCCGTTGTTTAACCACATATTTTCACATAATCCTAAAAGGTTACCATTTAAGCTACTCATCTCCTGTTTTATATTTTTTCAACTGGCTTTACGATCTAAAACTCCATCTCCCTAAAATTACATTTTGCTTCATGCGAACAGTTTCTGAATGACAGTCATGTGAGACCCGTCGCTCATGTCGCTGCTTACCGGGTAAGAAATTGATTCCAAGCAGTTTTCCAACTTTATGCCGTTTGTGCTTGCAGCAGCTGTATGACGGTCAAGTGACACCTGTTGCACATGTCGCATCTTACAGGTCGGAGATTTAATTGCAATAGATTTAACGCCTTTCTTGTCGTTATTTCTAATATTTTGTTTGAAAATACATAGCAGCAACAACAGACCAAATGTGACAGCAACAATCAATACATGGATAAATGATAGACATATATATATATATATATATATATGATAGATTCTGGAGAGAAAAACTCTCAAGCACTACACAGTAAACCAGCATTCTTAGAAAAGACATAGGATATTCCCAACCCCAAACCATCTCTTTAATTCCGAAATTTTTGAGTCTCCAGGCCCTTGATGAATCAGGCGAGGCTCGTGCTGTTGCTCTGGACATCTCCAAGGTTTTTGACAGGGTTTTGTATTCTGGCCTTCTATGCAATATACAGGGTTACGGTGTTAACGGACGCTTGCGTGACCTAATCCAATCTTTTATAAATAAACGCAAAATGAAGTTCGTCTTGAATGGGCATGCCTCTACATACTACATCACAAACGCTGGTGTCCCTCAGGGCCCTATCCTGGGCTCGACTCTCTTCCTTATTTTTATAAATGACCTCCCAGATGAGATCAAGAGACAAGTTGGCATCTACGCAGATGACACCACAATTTACTCCGCATCAGTAAAAAACCCGTCATGGCGGACAAACATAATCTTGCTGCTGACCTTGAACGGGATCTACACTCTGTAGTGAATTCGGGCAAGAAGTGGCATGTCAATTTCAATGCGACTAAGACCAAGCTGCTGTCTGTCAAGCATCACAGGCAACCTCTCCTGCCTGCGATAGGCATGGACCAAGCGAGTCTCCCTGGGAGCAATACACTCCTCGGCCTTACCCTCTCTTCTGATCTCAAATGGAACCACTACATTGAGTCCATAGCTAAATCCACTGATAAGAAGGTTGGGTCACTGTGTCGAGCCAGGATGCATATATACAAATCAACCATTCGGGCGCCCCTGCTGTTCATCTCAGTGTTCTCGACAGGCTCCAAAGGAGAATCAGTAATGTGATAGGTACCGACTTGGCGGCTCGACTCCAGCCACTTCCCCACCGATGAGATGTGGCCTCTATTTGTCTGTTCTATAAATACTTTCATGGCTTCTGCTCCAACGAACTCAAGTAACTGGTGCCTCTGCAACAGGTGTTTACTCGTGCAACCAGATTGGCAACTGGGTCCCACCCATTCACAGTTAGGTTAGCCAAATGCAGACGACAGTTCTACTCCTGCAGCTTCTTCGCTCGAACTTCCCGCCTGTAGAACTCGCTTCCATATTCTTGCTTTCCTGACGGCTACAACCTCCAGGAATTTAAATGCAATGTCAATACTCATCTCTTAACCACTTGACTCTAGTTCTTTCACCACCCTGTATATCCTTTCCTTTCTCTCCACCTTTGCAACTGTCATCACACCTGTATTACCATCATTTTCTTGCCCCTTTCTAACTGGTTCGTCTTCCTCTTCACTCCTCTTCTATTTCATCTTTTTACTCTTACGTAGCCCCCTGCACATCAGTGGCATTACCGCCTTGCTCGGTGTGATACGATTTTAAAAAATTAAAAAGTATTTTACGAAGTGAAACGATTCGGCGTCTTTTCAGAATCCCTCCTTATTGTAAACTTGAGATATAAAATGCATGTTAGCGATTATGGTTCTCCACGAGTTTCTGTATTTGGCAGCTCTTTGTACAGTTATTCATTTTGTTCTTCTTTTCCTCTATGTGCCCTGTCCCTTCAGAACGTAGGCGATCATGGCTTTCCACGTCTCCCTATCCCTGGTGATTCTTAGCACACTTTCCCCTGTTACACCATGCAACTCTCGTTCCATCATCCACCTAATCAGGTCCTTCAAATATGTTATCTGTTGCTTTCCCCTGTCTCTTTTTCCCTCTATCTGGCCTGTTAGTATCAGATTCTCCAAGCCCTCCTTCCTCATTGCATGTCCCAAGAACTTCAGCTGTCTCTTTCTGTATTAATTTCCTTTTTGTTTCCATCATTTCTAAAACCTCGTCATTGCTCACATGCTCGATCCATGATATTCGCAGCACCCTTCTGTAGAACAACCTTTCAGTTGCTTCGAGTTTTTCCTTTATCTTTGATGATATTGTCCAACATTCACTGCCTTATTGAAGAACTGACAACACCTACCAAATCCAGTACTCTCTTTTTTGTTTCTAGCAAAAAAATGTCGTTTCTTAATACTTTACTCAACTTTTGGAATGCTTCCTTCGCCATACCAATTCACCTTCGGATTTCTGTGTCACACTTTCCGTCTTCTGTTATAATGCTTCCCAGGTGTTTAATTTCTTCTAAAACAGTTCTAGAAAAACTTTCTTCTGTTCCTCTTCTCTTCTATATTGTCAGATTTTCGAAGCCATCTGATTATGTGCCTCGGATATTTCAACTGCCTCTTTCTGATATTGAGTATAGCTGTCCTTTTGGTGGCCATTTTCTAAAACATTATTGTTGCTTACATGTTCAGACCTTAGTATTGCCAACAACCTTTCTGTAAAACCATAGTTCTATTTTCACAAGTCTATTTTTCATCTCCCAGACTGTTAAAATTAACTGCCATAGGCAAATAGATTGATATGAACAGAATTATATTGATTCTTTTTTCTTTTTCATCTCCTACTTCTTCTTCTTCTTCTTTATGGTGCGTACCTTGAGAGCGTGGGCGATCATATCTCTCCATCAACTACCTATCCCTCATGGCTCCTAGAAGATTTCCTTTTTTTACAAAGACTTCTGCCAACTCTTCTGCCATACATTCATACTATCCGTTGCCCTCGACATGACTTGTGAGAATACATTTTTCTAAACCCTCCTTTATCATTATAGTGTCCAACAATTTTTGGCAGTTCCTCTTTGATTCTGCGTGGTTCATTAAAGGCTGATGTGAGAGCGATAAATGAGAACAAAAGCGTCATAGATAGACAGAAAGAAAAATAAAAATCATATGTTTAACCCGGTCTTCCAACTGAGACGAGATGTGACACAAAGTCGGGTTTAATGTAAGAACACAATCGCTACACTTGGGCTGAGCATCCGCAACCGTTGCTATGACAACCAATCCCACCTCTTGATTAGTAGATAGATAGATAGATAGATAGATAGATAGATAGATAGATAGATAGATATGAGTTAAAATCTGTGAATGATATTAATATGTAGATATGATATATAAAATTCTTATAGATTATTATGTGGTGACATTAGAATATATTTAAATATATGTACGCCTCTTTGATTTTAAAACCAGGCATACATACACATATATTTTTATGTGATCGTGTGTTTGGGACTCATATATATATATATATATATATATATATATATGGTATGTCGCTTTGTGTGTGCGTATGAAACGAAACACAGAATAAGTAGCAATTTTGCCCAAAATGTTTTTAATCAAGTGCTATTCATGAAAATGAAGTCTGAAATAACTTTACTTGTTGCTGCTGTTAAATTATGATTCTGTGTTCTTTGTAAGCGACAGAAAAAACATTTTGTCTCACGATTTACCTAAACGTAGGTCTACTCGAAAATTCTGATTTAAAATGACAATTTTATGAACTATTTGAAGAGGAAATTAGAAAACATATTAAAGAGAGTAGCACACTGTCTCGTCTTAGCTATAAAAGAACAACATTTTTAAGTGTAAAGAGTAGCATTATTTTTTAATATTAATTACTTCTGTTTTCATTAATTTGATTTTTTGACTGAGTGATTTTTAAAGGTACTTCTTGTTATTAATTAATCCACTTTATTTTACTAAATTATATTTTTAATTAATAAATATTTCTGAATTATTTTATGTTATTTTTCAGAAATCGTATTTTTATTTCTTACTTTAAGAGACAATTTGTTTGTGGAAATCATATTCAAGAGGTCTTCAAGCTGAAGTTTATTCCTTAGTCTTCAGATCTTAATCATATCTGAGGTTCTATAACAATGATATCAGTCGACAAAGGTAAACATGGCACCGTAATGCGTACGAACGTAAAAACAGGGGAAGATACGGTTCAAAATATTAATAAAGCATGAAATTTCGTTAGAAGAAAAGACTGATTTGTTTTTACGGCTTATCAACCACTTGCTGGTTATTTAAAGTCAGAAAACAATTTTAAATTCTGATAAAAATATTTGGAAATAATAATGATTTAGTGATGCTTATATTAGTAATTAAATAATAGTTGTTGAGAGAAGTGGATTCAATACATTCGCAGAAGTATTTGAGTATAAGTGGATATGACAAAGCAAATGGCTTTCTCATTAACAAATCCGAGCGTTTATTCAATATACCAGCCTACAATCTGAGCTTACAGCACCTAATATCCCCAGGTGGTCATCCACCTGGGGATATTAGGTGCTGTACTGATTTAATGTACTGATTTGGCTCGACTTTGCTTCACTTCAGTAATCGTTCCGGGCGCCAATGTTTCAACATGAGGTAGCTGTAAGCCATTTCGTTTAATGTGAACTATTAACATCTTGTTATATCTGCATTTTCAATTCGAATTATATCCATTTTTGGTATTGCTGTTTTTAAACGTTCTCAACTGATATGGTTTCTGCCATTGATCGAACATTTGCGTCCTGGAAGGTCGCGTACCAGACATTTGCGTCCTGGAAGGTCGCGTACCAGACATTTGCGTCCTGGACAGTTGCGTACCAGACAATTGAATCCCGAACAGTTGCGTACCAGACATTTGCGTCCTGGACACTCGCGTACCAAACATTTGCGTCCTGGACATTCGCGTGCCAAACATTTGCGTCATGGACCGTCGCATACCAGATATTTGCATCCTGGACAGTCGCGTACCAAACATTTGCGTTCTGGACACTCGCGTACCAGACATTTGCGTCCTGGACAGTTCCGTACCGGACATTTGCGTCCTGGACAGCTGCGTACCAGTAAATTGCGGCTTATACAACTGCGTACTTAAGATAATTCTACATGTATATAGCCTTATGTTCAACACGGAGACAAACATCAAGCGCCGCGAGGAGATAGTGTTTTCCTGTGTAAAGAGGGTGGCTGTTAGAACACCTTATATCTGGCAACAGGACTCTACCCCGAATTTCCTAAATTTCAACCCCCTTGATTATTATGTGTGAGCTGCAGTTAAACGAAAAATGAACTGAATGCAAGGATTGAGACGAGCATTCACTTACTTAAAAAGATGACTGTCCATAAGAGATAAAAAAAAAAATTCCGAAGAAGGCTGTGGTTGAAACTATAACGAATGTATTGAGTAAATTTACTAATTTTGGTAAATATATCTGTTAAAAGAGACGTCAGTGTTTTTGTCATCTTTGCGTTAAATAGATGGCAGTTCATCCTTCGTACACTATATATATATATACTTACTTATTTATAAAACAACAAGTTGGACATCAGAAACAAAAAGAACTCTATAAGTATATATATATATTGGATAAAGAAATAGTGTTGTTCCACCGAGAGAAATTGGTATAGAAATTTTGTTATAGAATAAAAAGTGTGAGAAGCCGTGAACGTTTTCTTTAAAGTGTATATTTATTGTTTTTGTTATTATGCATGTTATGATACATTAAGTGTCCATAATGGTATTTGTGACGCTATACGTGTTTCGAGTCTGAAATTGACTCTCTTCAGGCGAATAAATTTGTGGCTTTACTTATAGAGTTCTTTTTGTTTCTGATGTCCAACTTGTTGTTTTATAAATAAGTAATGAAATCAGTAAAATAAAATAAAATTAAAAAATCAAATGTTGGCACATTGAAGGGTCTGCGTTTTTTTTTTTTTGTTTTTTTTTTCACCTCAGCACGTGTATAAATGGATAAACAGATAAATAAATAAACAGATGAATGGATCAAGTGTTTATCCCAATTTGAAGTGATTTTGTTCTCGGGGTTACCTTTATAGTATGTTAAAATTATCTTCTAGTCGCTTTTGTTTATCTATCATCCTTTTCATCGGTCAGTTTGCTGTTCTTTATTGCTTTGACGGTGTTTTGAATTTTTTGTTTGTGTGTGTGTGTGTGTGTGTGTGTGTGTGTGTGTGTGTGTGTGTGTGTGTGTGTGTGTGTGTGTGTGTGTGTGAGAGAGAGCGTTTTTTATTTTTTCTTTATGTTTTAGAATTGTTTACTATGGGTCATCTGGTTCTATTTTATTGATTGGGTTATCTTTTGAATTTGGTGTGTGTGTGTGTATGTATGTGGGTGTGTGTATGTGTGTATGTATTTATGTGTATGTATGTATGTTTTTCGGGTGTGGGTGTGTTTTTTACATGTTGTTTTGTTGAGCGAAGGCTTGTATTTTTTTATGAATCATTCTTCCTGCATTATTGATATTTCATAATCTGTGTTTTGATATAAGGGTATAACACTGAATTTGCCATCACTACATTCATGCAAATATTGGGAAACATATACTTTCCTGTTATGTGATAATCTTATATTGCTTCTGTGACGGGAAATCCTATTGTTCAAGCATTGAGTCGATCCTACGTATATATTTGCGCATTTGTTGCATCTTAGAGCGTAAACTACATTTTTCGAGTTGCAGCTCAAATCAGATTTTATTTTGAATGTAGTTGCGTTTTCGAACTGGAAGTGTTTTCCTTCTATTATTATGTTGCATACTCCACATCTTTTTTTTTTTTGTTGCATTTTGTGACCCCCTGTGTTGTGTGTTGTTGTTCGAATTTCGATGAGGTTAGGATGTCTTTTACATTTTGGGGCTGGTGTTTGCTGTTATTTTGGTTGTCTTTAAAATTTCTTTTATTTTTTCATTATTGTTGAGTAATTCCATGTGGGGTTTGATCTTTGTGAATAATTCTGGATTGTTTTTGTTGTGAGTGGAAACGTCTGCTAATGTTTTCTTTTTTTTTTTTTTTGGTGTCTTTCTTGTTGGTTTTTTTTTTTTTTTTTGGATTCCGGAGGGATTCTAATGGTATTTTTCCTGCTAGTTGGAAACCCTTATTTATTAGTGAGATGGGGTATCTTCTTATTTGTAATGTTTTTCGCAGTTCTTCTAGGCGTGTTTTACGGAGGGTTTTCTCAGTTACTATCGTGCAAATTCGTCGTGCTAGGGAATAGGAGATGGATTTTAAACAGCTTTTTGGATGGTGACTCTTGAAGTGGAGGTATTGTTGGGTGTCTCTGGGATTGTGGTAAATGTCTGTAATGATGTGATTGTTTTCGTTTTTTATGAGTATGTCTAGGAACGGTAATGCTTTATAACTATATTCTAGCGTGAACTCGAGTTTGATATATATATATATATATATATATATATATATATATATAACTTAAATCCAAAAGTAAAAACAGGTAGGTAAATCCCCAAAACCCGATCCTAATTAATATTGATTACATTAATATTAAAACTGATCAAGGTGGACGGCTCAATGCAATTTATATTCAAATTACAGAGCCAATTATAAAATTCCGATGTTCAAATTCGCTGAATGGCCATTTCTACGAGAAATTGCTAGCGTCATCAGCAACGAATTTATTTCAAAAAATCAAATAACAAAATGAAAAAAGATATTTTACGGGCGGAGTTCAAAATATTTTTTCCTTACGGAAAATTAAAGGGGTGGAATTAATAAGAAAGCAGACAGAAATCAATGTCTATTTTTATTTTTAGATTTTTTGAAAACCCCTACTTCTTAACTGAGTCGAGAATTAAAAGTTGAATTTAGCCTTGTCTGGTCGAAATGGAAGGGGGAAGAACAAAAGAAAAAGGAAGAAAGTAAAAAGGAAGTAAAAGGGGGACGAGGTGGCTGACAGGGAAGTAAGCTGAGTGTGTGTTTATGTATATATGTGTACACTTGTTGAATTGATATACTCTTTAAGTTAAAATCTTTTTTATATTTTATATTTTTATTTTTATTAGTTTTTTATTAATTTTCTTAGTTTTAATTTTTTAATTTAAATTTAATTTAAATATATTTAAATTTAAACTGTATGTCAAATTTCCTAAAAAATATTTTTTCTATAATATTTATCCCATTTATTTTAACCAAAAACCGCTATGTTTTATTTTCAATACGGTTGTTTCTATGGATACGATTTTTTCTTTTTCGTTTCTTTTCTTTCCTTAGCTTGGCTGGAGATACCATTAAATACATTGAAGAAGCTTTTGATGTCAATGCCAGACAGAATGAAGGCTGTGATCAAAGCAAAAGGCTATTATACTAAATATTAAATTTATTTTGTAACAAGTATTTCTTTTTGTTAAAGCAATTGTTGAGTAAATCAAATAAAATTACTTTAATTAAATTTTTTCATTTTCTGTCAATATGCCTCATAAAAGATAAAATAGTTCTTGTCCTAATACTTTTGCACAGTACTGTATGTATGGATGAAAATCTGACAAGATGATAGAATAAAGTAAAAGAACAAAATAGCAAACTTGTCTTAATCTAATATATTTCCTTTTAAATAAAGAATAACAAAAAAGCAGTATCCTATTATTTTGTGTATTTGGGGTTAATTCTTATTGGTCAGATATGTGTCGCGTTTATTAAAGTAGTATATTAGATGATCACATGTATAATAGTGTATGATAATAGTAACGGTTGTCTGTTTAGGTGCATGTTGGACGGTAACGTTAGTTAATATATGTGTATATGTGTGGGTATTAATAAACGTGCCACATGTATCAAAGCAATTGACAGTTTTTAAATATATGTGTGAAATATATTTTGGAGGGTAAAGTGTCTGATAGGGGATGTGTGTGTTTACGTAGAAACCCTAGTTATATGTGGGACGGTAATGTTAGTTAATATATGTGTATATGTGTATGCGTATGAAGGAGAGGTAAAAAACGTCTGTGAAGGAAACAGAAGAAACGGAAGCGGAAGTTAAAGAAAACAAACAGTAATTGAATTGTTAAACTTATCAAACAGCGCAACGTACTTGACTCTGTCTTTGAGTATAAATACTGATAAGGTCAAGAGAAGAGAGATTTAAGAAAAGGCCCAAAGATACACACAGACGCACGCAAAGAGAGAGACACACACACATATGTATATGTATTATTTACAGAGGTAAGCATATACAGGCAGTGAACAAAATAATGAAAACCCCTTGAGATTTCAAACAAATTCAAATTAAATATGGAGTATGACCGCCTTTGGCAGTCTTTACAGCTTGGATTCTGTGTGGGGTCGACTCGTGCAAAGTTCGAATTCAATCCAAAGGAATTTTTATCCATTCCTCAGTTAAATCAGTTTCCAATTATTTTTTTTTAATCATTTCACCCCAAGCAAGGCATTTCACTGCCACTGTTGCGCAGGGGGTTACATAGGGGAAAGTGATGAGAAAGAGTGGTTAAGGGGTTACATAGGGGGAAAGTGATGAGAGAGTGGTTAGGGGGTTACATGGGGGAAAGTGATGAGAGAGTGGTTAGGGGGTTACATGGGGGAAAGTGATGAGTAAGAGTGGTTAAGAGGTTACATAGGGGAAAGTGATGAGAGAGTGGTTAGGGGGTTACATGGGGGAAAGTGATGAGAAAGAGTGGTTAAGAGGTTACATAGGGGAACGTGATAGGAAATGTCAGAAGGAGAGTGATAGACGGGTAAGGATAGCGAGGATGAGGGTTGCGTGGATGGGAAAAGTGATTGAGAGAATGGGTGCGAGTTAGTGTGCTAGGAGGTGTCTGTTGACCCTACATTTAAACTCCTGATGATTATGATGCACATCGACTCCTGACTTATGTTCTTTTGTTTTTTTTTTTATGAACCATATGCTAAGCCGAGTTCGAATTCCATTTGAATTCCTTGCATTCACTTGCGCACAAATACCCTTGGGAAAGGTATTAATCCGTCAATTCCCTCCAGTTATGGGTCAAATAATAGAACAGATTGGGTTCTACAGCCTTGGCTGGTAACCAGTCTACCGCAGAAAGTAATGGCAACCTACTGAAGGATAATCTTCGGACCAGTCAGTCATGTTTCTTTTGAGACATGATCGCCCAAGCATGTATCACGTATGTCACTTAACTGACTGACTGATGCTTTGTCAGGATTTGTAATCGGGGGCCACAATTTGAACCACATAAGGTATGCAGATGATACAGTGCTGATTGCAGACACGGAAAGGAAGCTACAAGACCTCCTAGAGAAGGTAGCTAAAGAGAGTGACAAAAGAACTCTACAAATAAACCGCAACAAAACCGAATGCATTGTCATCAGAAAAAAGAGCAACCCAAAATTTCAAATACAGGTGAGGATACTAAAATCAAGCAGGTACAAAAGTTTAAATACCTAGGAAGCGTCTAACAGGAGATGAAAAGTGAGACACAGAGATCCGAAGACGATTTGGCATGGCGAAGGACGCGTTCCAGAAGCCGTGTAAAGTATTAAGACACAGGAAACTTTGAGTAGAAACAAAGAGAGTACTAGATTGTTATGTGATGTCAGTTCTTCACTATGGCGAAGATGAAAAAACCTTGAAGCAGCAGAAATGTCGGTTGGTTGGTTGTTTTGTTTTTATGGCATATCAACCTCGGCAGGTCATTTATTGCCAACTATTTTTTTTATTTATTTATTGCTGGTAATACCTTTTTTTTTACAATTTATTGCTGTTTTTATATAAGTTTTTTGTGTCTAGTAATACTTTATTTCTTTTCGAGTAATTCATTGGGATTTGTTTTTAAGGGCAGGGTCCTCAAGTCCCACCCTTGTTATTTAACCCATAAAGGGACGGATTAATACCTTTCCCAAGAGTACCAGTGCTTAAGTGAATGCAGGATATTCAACTGGAATTCGAACTCGGCTCACCGATTTCTCTTTCCGAACCGATATCCACTACACCACAACGCACATCCGTCACTAAACGCTTACAGCACCTGGTATTCCCAAGTGGTCACCCATCTAAGTACTGACCAGGCTCAACGTTGCTTAACTTCAGTGATAAAGCGAGAACCGGTGTATTCAACGTGATATGGATGTAAACCAACAGAAATGTGGTTTTACAGATATCATGGAGTGCTATGATGAGGTGTTGGAAAGAAGGGCAACGAAAAGAAAATTAATAGTGAACATTAGGAAGCGACAACTGAAGTTCTTGAGACATGCAATGAGGAAGGAGGGCTTGGAGAACCTGATATTGACAGGCCAGATAAAGGGAAAAAGAGGAAAGCAGCATAGTGTAAGAGGAAAAAGAGCCACCAGGGATTGGGAGACGAGGAAAGCCATCATTGCCTACGTCCTGAGAGGATAGGGTACAAAGAAGAAGAAGAAGAAGAAGAAGAAGAAGAAGAAATGTTAAATGATGTTGAGATCTGCGGGTGGTTTATAGCCAGATAAGATCTTCTACTTCACTTAATGTTCCTCCTGCTATTCAACTACTACTTTAGCAGTTAAACCATAGAATGAAGTTGATCACTTAACATTCTTAAATAATCCTGATTGCTAATTATGCTAAACTTATTTAAATAATATCTATAAAAATAAACAACACATTTAGCAAATGAAAAACGAAGTATTACTACATGAAAAAAGCTTTTGACAGTATAATTAAATTTACCAAATTATTCTGTTATAGGTGTTTCCACTATTTTGTCCATCTCCCCCACAGCCACACACACACACACACACACACACACACACATATATATATATATATATATATATATATATATATGTTATGTGAATTAACAAATATAATATGAGAGTACGCACAGATATAATGTTATTATTCAGGTATTAATAAAACAGTGCTCAATGTAGTATGAAGCTGTTGTATATATATATAGGAAAAACTACTAAAAAGTCGTAAGTTTAAAAATGTATTTTTTTACAGTATTTATTTATTTCTATTATTATAGAAAGGAAAATACTAGACAATTCAGAATATAAACCATCACATTATTTTAGATATATTGATGACATTTTCTTATTATGGACTCACGGATTAAAAAAATTGAAAAAAAAAACTTTTTTACTTTCTGCAACAACTTCTACAATACAATTAAATTTACCATGGTGTATTCATACACATCCGTCCCTTTCTTAGACGTCATGATAAAATTAAACAAACATACACTTTCCACCAGTCTATGCAACAAACCCACAAACCAATATGAATTCCTATACTTTAACAGTAGTCATCCCCTTAAATTAACAAAATCTATCGTACACAGCTCATTTCTAAGAATCAAACGCATATGCTCAGATCATCTAGATTTTCTATACAACCTTAACAACCTAACAAAGAAATTTCTAAAATGTAAATACGCAAAATCTCTAAAATGTAAATATCTTATCAATAATTTATGTGTAAATATCACTGAGCAGTGTCGTTTCATGGATGCCGACTTCCAATATACAGAATAAACGAACGCCTTGGAGAGTGAAGACATCATCATAGAGCTTTCACGAAACCATCAACATCAAGCACTTTATGGCAAAAATGACCTGCTCACCAAAAATGCCTCCCTCTCAGTAAACAATTTTGACACTAAGCACAATTGCAATTCACTGCTATATATACATTTAATCTTTTCACCCCAAGCAAGGCTAAAATGCTACTAATACGCAGGACGATACAGAGAGTGAAAGTGAGAAAAAGGTTGGATACAGAAAGTATTGAGATAACAAATAAAAGATGAACGGGATTCAATAAGGTAGATGGTGATTGACGTTGCATTTAAATTTTTAGATATTGTAGTTTTCAGAGAAACAAGTAAACCGAAGGGAGTTCCACGGTAGGGAGTGAGAGAAAAGAAACTGTTGGAGTAGTTTTGGTTACATTTAACTATTCCAACGGTAAAAAGGTATGACCTGAAAGCCAATCAAGTCAGTCACTTAAGAGCCATACGTGATACACGTTTTGGGCCATCATATCTCAAAAGAGACATGACTGACTGGGTAGAGGATTATCCCGCAGTAGGTTGCCATTGGTCGCTTAAATTCATATGTTAGGAGCACCAGGGTAAGAAGCTGGTCAAAGCAGTTGCCATGAAAATAATTATATATACAAATATGATAAAAATGAAAGATGTTCCACAAATGATTCTTATGATAAGTAAATTTAATAGGCGGGTTAATGAGAGTCAATGAATCAAAAGACAACAAAATGATAAATATCACCAAGTG
Source organism: Ascarosepion bandense (assembly GCA_037127315.1). Taxonomy (NCBI): domain Eukaryota; kingdom Metazoa; phylum Mollusca; class Cephalopoda; order Sepiida; family Sepiidae; genus Ascarosepion; species Ascarosepion bandense. The sequence continues at coordinate 2,830,997 of JBBBDQ010000820.1, read as the reverse complement.
ATAATATTTATTAAATATTAGTAGACCTTTTGCCTAGACTGAATCACAATATAAAAGTATATGGACAAAAGTGGATATTAATGTCAGCAGCGAGCAGAGACACTCTGTTTCATTCTTAAACACAATCCTTAAGTCATATATATCTTCTTCCTTTATGTGCCGTGTCTCTTCAGGAGGTAGGCGATCATGACCCTCCACATTCCCCTATCCCTTGCAGCTGTTAACACTTTCTCTTGATATTTCTAACATTCACTTGCTCATCAAGTATATCTCAAGTTATTTCCCTGTCTCTTTTACCCTTTATCTATCCTGTGAGTATCAGATTTTCCAAGCTTTTTTCCTCATTACGCGTCCCAAAAACCTCATCTGTCTCTTTCTGATGTTAAGTATAACTATCCTTTTTGTTTCCATTCTCTCCAAAACTTCATCGTTGCTCACATCTTCTGTCTATGGTATCCCCAGCATCCTTCTGTAGAGCCAAATTTCGGTTGCTTTAAGTCTTTCTTTCATCTTTGATGAGATTGTATTTGCTGCTAAACAGTAGAACAGATATCACATAGCAGTCTAGTACTCATTTTTTATTTCCAACCAAAATTTCGTGTCTCTTAATACCCTGCTTAGTTTTTGGAATGCGTCCTTGGCCATACCAATACGCCTTCGGATCACAGTGTCGCATTGTTTGTTTTTTTTTAATATTAATTAAATCAGTTAAGTACCATACGTGATACACGCTTTGGGCGATCATGTCTCGAAAGAGACATGACTTAATGGGCAGGAAATTATCCCGCAGTAGGTTGCAATTGCTTTCTGCGATAGACTAGTTGCCGACCAAGGCTATAGAACCCAATTTTTCCTATTATTTAACCCATAACTGGAGTTAAGAGACGGATTAATGTCTTCCCAAGGGTGTTTTTACGCAAGTGAATGCACGGAATTCAACTGGAATATTAATTACTTTATTTTTTTATCAATTTTATTTTTTGACTGAGTGATTTTAAAGATTCTTTTGTTGTTTATTAATCCACCTTATTTTACTAAAGTCCACCTTTTGTTAGAACACTTCCCAGGTATTTAAATCTATGCACCTGCTTGACACCAAACCCCAGTTGGCATTTTGGCAAAAATTTCATGCAGTTTTCTTGCAGTTTATATTTAGTCCTTTCTTTTCGCTTTGTTCCCGTCTGTAAGAGATTTCGTGTTTTGCAGCTATTTGCACTTTGCGTATCTTATATCGTGGCCACCAATATCGAATCTTGGCAAGAGTTCTAGTGCACTCAGAATTGCCTCGCTGTACAGTTTGAATAGGTCCGGTGATAATATTATTATAATAATAACTTTTTTTGTACATCTGTTGAACTCATTTTTTGTACGGATGCAGTCGGTTTGCTACCACAATAGGTTCTTGATTATTCTAATGACTATAAAGCTAATTATGTCTAGGTTGCGAGAATTTCTATCAAATATTTGTAGCATACATTGTCGAATGCCTTTCTGTAGCTTGTAAAACACAGGTACTCGTCTTTCTACATTTGTATGGTCTTTTTGATAACATTTTCAGCATAAATATCGCGTTCCTTGTACTTGAAGAACTCGCGCTGTAATTGTCCTACCTCTGAACTAATTCTACTACGCATTTTGGTCATCAGAATCCGAATATTAAGTTTTCTTATGTGCCTCATTAAGCTTCTTAGGTAGTGCCATGAAAATTGATCTGCTTAGGTCTTTCGTACATTGGCACTAATGTAGATTCTATTTTTAATTCCTGTAATACTATTTACGCTGAAATCGTCTAAGACTGTCAGCATCTCTGTTATAATGCCGTCTGGTTCTGCTGCTTTTTCTCGATTCAGTTTGGCCACTGCAGCTTCCATTTTGGCTTTTTATATTTCTAGTCCGTCTGTATTTCCATCTATTGCTAGTTGTTCTCTCTTATCGTGGAAAAGATCTTCTGTGTTTTTTTTCCCATCGCTGAAGTTTTACATTGTTACAAAAAAAAATGGCAAATCAAATTGTTGTATTTTGAAAAGCCATTTTAACATAGTATTCATGGTATTTATTAGGTGAATTTTAGTATACGTAAAAATTAAGGTGTGTTCTTTAATAAGTTTGAACTTATTTTCAGACAGAAATATTCTTGAAGTATAGAAGCCATTAATTATGAACATAATAAAACATGATCTTCGTTTACTTTTCTTGTATTGGTTCAAACTTAGGCAGAGTTTCTCCAAAACTTTTGCCAATAGCAACAGAGCGTGGGGTCCACAAGTAATCAGACATTACGAAGGTGGTTCCAGTGATGAGGGACTTGAAGATGAAGAAGGTAGAGGACAGTCCTGCAGTCTTGACAACGAATAATTACAAGCAGTTGCTGAGCAAAACCCATGTCAAAGTGTCAAATATCTTAGACACTTCATGTCAGAACAGCAACAGTCGCACGCCATTCACAGAGTATTGGCATGGTGAAAAAGCTCGATCAATAGGTTACTCATGATCTCAATAAAAATCAATAAGGTAGGCGTTTTGAAGTGTACTCGATTTCTCATTTTAGACATATTATAATAGCATCCCGATTTTATTTTTATTTTTATTCTATTAGTAGATTTTAAACCACCTACAATAGTCCGGCCATATTATTATTTTGCTAACTATTATTATTTTGCTAAATATTATTATTTTGGTAAATTTTTAACGGTGCTAAATATATAATATATTGTCTCCTTTCTATTCTTTCCTTCTGTTTCCCTTATATATATATATACGTGAAAAAATCACAAGATCGCCAAGACTACTGCGGTTTCGCACAACGGCTCGTTGTGCGAAACCGCGGTAGGTCTTGGCGATCTTGTGATTTTTTCACGTGTGTTCTTGCTCTACGTTACTTCCTCTTTGTTAATTCGAATTGGTTAGTTTGTATCGAGCACTTTTCTTTCTTTGTGGTTGGTTCCGTTTGAGGGTTTTTTTTCTTTGCTGCGAGGTACTGTATGTATTGTCGGTACTCCGCGGTTTTCTTTTTTTTTCCCTCTTGTCCAACGCTTTATAGCGACGGACAGTAACGGAGTTAGATTCTGCCGGTTATTTGTGGTCCTCAAGGTTTGCTTTTGTAAAATTTTAGGATCTAGATACGTACAGAGTCAGTTTTATTATTATTATTATATATATATATATATATATATATATATATATAAATGTCATATATATATATATATATATATATATATATATACATATATATATATGTCATATATATATGTCATAATATCATATATCATATATGCATATATATATATGTATATATGACATATATATATGACATATATATATGTGCATATATGACATATATATATATATATATGACATATATATCTATATATGTCATATATATGTCATATATACATATATATATGTCATATATATGTCATATCTATATATCTGTATATATATGTCATATATACATATATATATATGCATATATGATATATGATATTTTGTTTCTGTGACACGGTTAATTTTGATTTTTGGTTCTTTAATACAGACGTAAATTAAAAATTGTGCATGGTGGTGCAGTGGATATCGGCTCGGAACGAGAAATTGAGGAGCCGAGTTCGAATTCCAGTTGAATTCCTTACGCACAAATACCCTTGGGAATCCATCTCTTCCTCCCAGTTATGGGTAAAATAACAGGACAGACTGGCTCTATAGTATTGGCTGGCAACCATTCTACCGCAAAAAGTAATGACAACCAACTGAGGGATAATCATCTGCCCAGTCAGTCATGTCTCTTTCAAGACATGATTGCCCAAGCGTGTATCATCTATGGCACTTAGCTGGTTGTCTCAATCTAAAAGTCTTTTTCTAATATCGAGAAATGAATCTCTGTCTCTTTGGTTTTTTTTTTTGGTTTTTTTTTTAATGTCTCGACGAGAATTTAGAAAAAAAATTATTTCTTAATCTCCCGTTTGTTTTTGTTTTTAAAACTTCCTAAGTATGTATATGTTTTGGGGCTTCTTCCGGTATGTAAATTTTTGTACCATATTTGAATAAAAAAAAAATTGTTTTTTATCGTTGCTGAAGAAGCGAAAATTTTCTCACTGAAGTAGCTATTCAACGAATGTAGAATTCGGAATTTTTTTTTATATAAACAAACATTTATATATAAATACATATTTTTGTCTCTGTAAATAGATAATACTATTTACGTCGAGCTCTACACGTGAAACATTTTTAATATTAATAAAATTAATATTAATAGAGTCTGGTTTTGGGGATTTTACCTATATGCTCTTCCTTTTTTTGGGGGGATTTAAAAATGTATATATATATATATATATATATATATGAAATAAATAGGTATATATATATATATATATATATATATATCCTAAATAAATATGATTATATATATATATATATATATATAGGCATATTTATTTGGTATGTATAAGTGTGAGGATATAAAATAGATATATAATTATATTTATTTAGGATATATATATGTGTTAGGATGTATATGTATAAAAGGGTAAGTCAAAAATTATGACATATCACTTAGTTTCTCTCACTGGTTTCTGCTTATACGTTTTAGTAGTTGATATTATTGCAGTCACTTGATCAAAGTTTGACCTTGATCACAGCAGTTACCTTGTGGGTGCTCCACTCGCAGTGTGTACCGAGAGAAGAACAAAAATAAGTGATCCGATTTCTCTTCTGGAGGCGTGTCAGGGAGTGAAATTCATCAGGGTCTTTGGACACAATATGGTGGCAGTGCACTACAACACGAAAGCACGTACGAGGGGATCGAGAAGTTTAAAAGTGGCCAGATAAGCGTGACGTACGAAGGAGTAGGACGACCGTCAACCTTTACCAATAGCGAGAAGACACGGCAAACTCGGGATTTTTTTTAATCATCTCACTCCAAGCAAGGCATTCTACTGCTAATGTTGGGCAGGGGGTTACATAGGGGAAAGTGATGAGAAAGAGGGTTTAGTTATAGGGGATGTCAGGAGGTGGGTAATAGATTGATCAGAATACCGAGGATGGGGGTGGAGTAGATGAAAAAAAGAGCTTGAGAGAATAGATGCGAGTTTGTTAAGATAAGTGATGTCTGTTAACCTTACATTTAAATTCCTGGAGATTGTAGCTGTCGGGGAAGCAAGTATATGGAAGATAATTCCATATGTGGGAAGTGCGTGAAAAGAAGCTGTTAGAGTAGAAACTGCGGTTACATTTTATCGGTTTCACTATAAACGAGTGGGACCTAGTTGCTAATCTAGTAGCGCGTGTAAATTCATACTTAGGGAGCACCAGGGATCTAAGTTCATTAGAGCAGAGGCCATGGAAGTATTTATAGAAGAGGCACAGGGAAGACACTTCACGCCGGTGAGACAGCGACAGATTCTCCGTTGGATTTAGTCAAGAACCCCGAGGTGAATAGCAGAGGCATCCGACCAGATGTGGCAGTAGTATTAAACACACGGATGAGATAATAGATTATCTACAGATTCGAATCACTGGTCGGTGTTCCTCCTTGATGTCTATTGCTAGCTGAGTGGCCATGTTTACACTCTTATAGTAGCAATAAAACTGTCCCGATCAAGCTCAAGCGGAGATAATACCAACTATAACAACGCATGGTAGAGTGCAAAGCCAAAATTTATAAAGGTTGTGATATTTTATTTTGAGGGAACCGTTGGAGGTTTTCTGATTGCTGCATCCAGACTGATAGTAAGAAGCTCGAACATTTTGGTAGCACTTAAAAAAAAGTTTCTTGTCAATAGTCTCATAATATAATGATTCTTTTTCTTCTTCTATATGCCCTGTCCATTCAGGACTCAGATGATCCTGGATTTCCACGTCTCCCTATTCCTGGTGGCTCTTAGCACAACTTCTCTTGTAGCACCATGCAATCCTCTTCCATCAGCCACATGATTAAGTCCTTCAAATATGTTATCCGCTGCTTTCCTCTGTCTCTTTTTCCCTCTATCTGGCCTGTTAGTATCAGGTTCTCCAAGCCCTCCTTCCTCATTGCATGTCCTAGGAAATGTAGCAGTCTCTTCCTGGTGCTCAGTATTAATCTCCTTTTCGTTTTTATCTTTTTCAAAACCTCATCACATGCTCAATTCATTATATCCACAGCATCCTTCTGTAGAACCACATTTCAATTGCTTCATGTTTTTCCTTCATCTTTGATGAGATTGTCCAGCATTCACTACCATATTGAAGAACTGACATCACATATCAATAAAAGAAATCTCTTTTAAATCAAGAAAAGAGCGGAAAGATTAAATTCTCCAAGCCCTCCTTCCTCGTTGCATATCCCAGGAAATTCAGCCGTCTCTTCCTGAGTGTCATATTTGTGCATGATTAAATGTCCCTATATGTATATGCAGTAGCCAACTATAAGGCCATATTGTGGATTTGTCTTAATCATTTTCTGTCCAGTTTCTATTAACAGAGACGATGGGCAAAGATAATTGTTTGCTTTTTTTTCTCCTGAAAGATTAACATTATTCTTTTATCGTGCTCCCGCCTCTATAATTTTTTTCTCATATTTTTTCACCCTCAGTAAATTCTTGTGTCTTAGTGACTTTATTACCTTGCTTCGGGTGAAGTAATTTTTTTAATCAAAGAGTAAAGACATGATATTTACATCTGGTCGGGTGCTCCTGCTATCTACCTAGAGGTCCTTGACAAAATCCAACGGGGCATCTCTAATGTGATCGATCCCCACTTGGCAGATAGTATACAGTCGCTGTCACAAAGACGCAATGTGGCTTCCCTGTGTCACTTCTACAAATACTTTCACGGCTTCTGTTCCGATGAACTTAGCTCACTTGTACTCCTTATATAGGAATCTCGATCCACAAGATTAGCAACTAGGTCCCACCCTTTTACTGTGAAACCAATAAATTGTAAACGCAAATTCTACTCCAGCAGCTTCATTTCTCGCACTTCCTGCCTGTGAAATTCCCTTCCGCTTACTGGTTTTCCCGACAGCTACAATCTTCAAGAATGCAAATGTAAAGTCAATAGTCATCTCTTATCTCACTAACTTGCATCCTCTCTCTCTCTCATGCTCCTTTCTCCGTCCACCCTACCACTCTCATCAGTATTTTCATCCTTCTTTTATCCTCTTCCTGACAATCCCTGTAACCTGTCCCTCTTTCTCATAACTTTCTTCCTATGTAACCCCCTGCACAACAGTGACAGTATAATTCCTTGATTGGGGTGACACGATTATAAAAGTAAAAGAGATTTTGTATAACACTCCTATAGTAGACCTTGTCAAAAGCCTTTAAAATGTCTAAATCAATCACTATCGATTCACTAATTGTGCGGGCAATAATAGTTAAAGCATCAGCAGTGAACCTAAAAAATTAAAACGCATATGGCTATTTCTGATAAGGTGATTAGCTACATCCTTGTTTATAACAAATTCAAATTGTTTATTATTAAGGACTAGCAGTATAGCCCGGCGTTGCTCGAGTGTAATGAAAGCTTTAAAACTAATCCATGGTCCTGGAGCTCAGACTCTTTGAACGTTGTCACTAAAGACTCAAAAGCAATAGTTGTTTCCAGTTAAAGCGAAACCGTCGACTGAAAGAAAAATGAATGGATGTAAGTCAAATTTTGATTTCCTGGTACCGATATCAAATAGGTTTTTTTCGTCCTAAACTGAATTTTGAAGGCTAAATAACTCCTCTGAGTAAATGGTATCATGGCTGAGACTATGAACTACAATTATACCTACTTAGAGCCAAACCTGAAGCAAAAACTAAAATAAAAGGGCTGAAAAACTGATTTTGATCAGACCCGATAGGATATCGGGGTATCGATTTCCAATATCGGAGTCAAATAAGTCATCCAAGGATAGAACTGCAACCTTGAAACATCTGAATATCGTTTCTTATGTCTTTGTCTATGAGTGTATCAAATTTGATTAAAATCGAACCACTCCTTCTATAACCCGATTTTTTCGATTATCGATTTTCGGTATTTATCGGGGGTACCTTGACACAAAACCTAAGAATACTCGCAGACGTTTATAGTACAACTGTGTAAATTTTCAAAAAAATAGGTTCAGCCGTTTAGGAGTCTATAGATAACGGACACACACACAGACACACATACAGGCACATAGACACACACAGACAAAGTTCCTTTTATAAATAAATTTATATAAGGGGGTTTATGGTGAGATACAGAATTTTTTAAAGCAGGTAAAATTGTTGACAAGTTCCACTGGGTTAGAAAATATTTCTCTTTGGGTCAAAAGCTTTTTTCTCATAATGTTTCCCCAAATATTTCAGTCGTCTGTTTCTGACTGTTACAAAAAGCTTACTTGTTGCAAGCACTGTTCATGGCATTATCAAAGGCCACGCTGGAGCTACACCTGCTTTGCCACAAACTCCTTCTTTTCTGTTTTATTTTATTTTTTTGACGAAATTGTCCATCATCCATTGGCATATAGATGAGTCTTTTCTTAAGTCCCGTAAATTTA